>LVYW01000002.1:1851618-2073226 GCA_001630435.1 Sporothrix globosa
GGGGGGGGTGGTGGCTGGATATACATGTACCAGGCATAGAAATATGGGCATCCAACATGGGGGGATCGTTGTCGGACGAACAAGAAGGGCGTTTTGAAAGAAAAAAAGCACGAATCAGAGCATCGTCATTGCCCAGAGTTCGCCTCAGCCATCGACAGCAATCATCCTGTCCAGTCGGTTGACCACGCTGCGGAACAGAAACAAAACGCAAGCAAAGTCAGATAGTGGGCGACCGCGGCTCAAGCCCCTTTTCTCTGCGTCCAATGGCGACGACAACGCCATCCTCCAGCTTCAACGAAACCCCGCAGAGAAATTTAGACATGAGAGACGACGAAACCGACGAGGGAAAAAATGATAAGATGGAAACATAAGAGAAAAGCCAAAGGATTGACCCCCGCCGATTCCCCTTCCTCGGTCTTGGGAATGAGTTGAAACACGAAAGAAGCGAGGCAGGGAGGGGAAAACAGGGGACTGATAAATCTCCAGGGTACTTTAACCACCAGTCACAAAATATCCTGGAGATGCCCTTGCCCTGGGACCCATACGCTTCGTGTAGCGGGTCCATGTCCAAAAGGCACCCTCTTGACTTTTCGGTGCTGCCCATTCTTCTGATAGTCAGGGGCTCGCCAACTTCTTCACTTCAGGGGCCGACGGGGAGAGCTTCCGGGCGAAGGTAAACCGCGAGTGACAGTGGCTGCAGCTCGATTCTTGGAATACAACCGTATGCATGCAGGTTGGGATTTGGGTCCTGCAAGCACCAAGAGGACGGTCACAGTGGGCCAGATGAGAAGCGAGTGGACTGGGAGGGGAGATGGTGGGACTGGGCA
The DNA here is from genome assembly GCA_001630435.1 of Sporothrix globosa. Classification (NCBI taxonomy): domain Eukaryota; kingdom Fungi; phylum Ascomycota; class Sordariomycetes; order Ophiostomatales; family Ophiostomataceae; genus Sporothrix; species Sporothrix globosa. The sequence goes on from LVYW01000002.1 coordinate 1,852,446, forward strand.
TCTGGCTGGGAGATTACCACCTCTCCCCCACGACGTGGGGGGCGTGGGATACACTCAAGACGAGGGCTGGCAAAGTCCATCACACAATTGCCTCGCCTTTCCTGACCTCCCACCGAGCACCAAACATCCCACCGTTTTCGTGGCGTGCTTCCATGATTGTCTTCTGCATCCCACGTTGCCAGTGGTCATGTCTTCTCAGACCTCCCGCGTTCTATCCCGCGCGCCAGACCGATGCAATGTCCCCCCTCATCTACGGCGGGAGTCCGATTTAAACTTTCGTCTCCTCATCCCATCCCAGCTCCTAGTCACCTCCTGCTCTCCGTCCTACCCACGTAGCAAACACGCACCTCCCACGATCCCACGTTCCCGCGCTCATTCGTCGTCTCGTTCCCCAGCAGCATTCCCTTGTCGGTGAAGGACGTGGGGAGACCTGGTCTACGGGGTTTGACAGTACATACGAGACCGTTGTTCGTGACATTTGTCTTGTTAAGTTGGGAAAAAAGTGGGAGGCGCGATACAGAGTACGACCTAGCCCGTTGCAGATTTTGTGATCGGCCAGGAAAGAGAGGCCGTGGGGATGTGACCGTTGGCGTCAGGAGCTAATGGATCTCATGTCTAGAGGTCTTGGAACGACACGCCCCTCCCACGCTTCGGTTCGAGCGTTGTTTTCGTTCTTCTCTCCGTTTCCGTGTTGCACAAACAGAACCGCGACGGGCAAAGACCCGCGGCGACGGATGATGGCTCCGGAGCGGACGTATGCAGCGGCCGCTCTTCCGTTTCATCCTTACTCCCAGTGTTTTTCTGCCCTGCGGCAATCTATGCTGTATGACAGAAACACGCGCTGCACGTCAGATTGCAAGCTTCTTGACTGCCAGCGAAGAACAGGAAAGAGAACAGGATAGCAGCAAGAAGATGCAGGCTTCCGAAAGTTCCGTTTGCGTAACAGAATGATATGCAGACAGCCAAGCAGCCATCTACCAACTGGATGTGCCCGGAAGACGCGCTGCGACCACGGCAATATGTCGGGCAGAAAATAGAGTACGATAATGATTCCGCTGACACAAGACACTCCACTAAAGAAGCATGAGTAGCACAAGTATTACGGAGTACTCTCTGGTAGAGTTATCCAAGAGTATGTAATGCGTATCGTGTCACTCGCCACTCTCCCATTATCTCTCCGCCAGGAGTTTCCCTACTGCGACCAGTTTACTGCCCATCTCATATCTCCATATTGTCTCTGTAACGTTTCAAACGGCCTCACTTATCGCTGTCACCATTGCCATCGGCAGGGGACGGAAGTGAAAGTGTTGATTACGGAGCACAAAATTACCCAGTAGAGACTAAAGGGCTGTGTTGTGTGTTGTGGGTTCTGGGTGGTGACCGATGAGTCGACGCCTGCAGGTGCGACAGCATGTCTGCCTGGTGATCAACGGCTCACCAAAAAATCCAATAACCCGGGAATATACGGTACAATCCTGTCCGTTTCTTCGCATCGCCTTCCTGTGATCATTCCAACACACACGCCCTGCGTCAGCTCGACCACTCTGTCACAGTCGTGTCTCCAGTCACGAATGTCAGCATCGCCATAGGGCTCTCTGAGTTGCGTCTCGGGGACTACGGGTACGGAGGTACAGCATACAGTGGTACATCTCAATTTTCTGGCTGGGCCCGTTACAAGGAGGGGGCGTGTGATTGCCAGAAGATGAAATAGCGGTGTCGAATCGTTTACACTCGTGTCTTATTCGCTTTCTCTTCCTTACTTGCTCACCGTTTTTTGGGTGATCGGGCTAGCGATTGGAGGAGAGTCGAACAACACGATGAGGAGGGGGGGATGGGGGTTATGGGAGAAGACGGAAGAGATTGGGCGACAACATTCTCGAGGAGACGGAGGGGTGAAAAGACGAATGCGTGGGGGACAACGAAGAGGGGTATCGTACAGGACAGGAAAACGGCGTACACCGACATATGAGGCGCTGTGCTGGGGAAAGGGGGCCAAAAAGAAGACAAAGCAAAAGGAATGAAAATGAAAATAAATATAAAGAGCGAAAAAGAAAAGAAAAAAAAAATGAGAAAAATGTGAGGTTAAGGAGAAAGAAGAAACCAAACCAGTACTGAGGTTGAGAGTCAAACGCTGGCACGGATGGCAAACGGATTGGTCAATTGTTATCATCTTATGACCAACGCAACGTTTGTTTTCTTTCGTTTGCGACACCGGTGAGATTTAAAGGGGTCAATAAATTATTGCGATGGTATTCCCATATCAACAGGAGCAGCATGTGTTTTGTCAAACGAAGAAGCAATGGCGAAGAGAAAGCACACCACATCGCGCTTTCATCACAACCTTGGTCACTGTTTGACCGTCGACTGGTCACATCACAGACCATGCAAAGCACACATCACACATTAACAAGCACTGGTGTGAAAAAACCCGGACAAATACCATGTCAAAACGGTCTGCAGGCTTTCTGGTGATGACTCTTCTTCGCTGGTATCAAAGCGGCACGGCGGCCCTCGCTCAGCCTGGACGCCACGCCCCTCCACTCCAACGATTGTATGTTATATTGACTCTGTTGGTAGTTGTTGAAGGGGAGGGGAAATGGTGTTGGTTTAATTTCAAAAATAAAACTTTGGGGTCTTACCAACTGCCATAATAGGGAGGAAGTAAGAGGAAAACCAATGGCGACGGAAAGACGAGAATCGAAAGTGTCGCTTTTTTCCCATTCAAAACGTCGACTCATCGCGGCCTAGCACAGCCTCAAGTCATCACGGAAATTTGGCCATCACAGCAGTCTCTCTAAGACGGCGATGATTGCACACGCGCCTCTTGTCGCATTCGTGACTTGGGAAGTCCGAGCGAAAGGGCCTCACGCTGACCACCAAAGAGCGCCCACAACGGCCAATCGTATTTTACAAGGCAGACACTCTCAAGAAAGGTTTCTGCTGAACCAATTGAACGCGGAGAAAATATTACTCTGTCGTCAAACTGCTCACGGCCAGGAAAGACAATAGGGTGCATGGCAGTGGCCTGCAATTGGATAAAATCGAACTGCCTGGTGACCAATAACCCGGCAAGACGTCTTTTCTCGCCTCTCCTTCGTCCCCCTCTGGCTTTCACGATGTGATCCGCTCATGATCCCCTTGCGCACCCCCCTCTCCCCCTTTTCTCCCTCTCTTTTTTATCACTATCACACACACCGAGAGATTGAGGGTGACCACCAGGAGTGGCAACGAGGCGCGTGTTTGGTTCGCGTCCCCGTTGGGGCAGGTCGGTGATGCTCTCAACGCGCCCGTGCACCCCCACCATTGGTTTTACATTCTTGCAACGGATTTGGACATCTGCTCCTTTATTGTGTGATGGAATCGCTCAAGACATGACGGTCAAGTGGTTATTGAGGACTTTCGGTTTATTTCTGATTCATACTCGGTAAATAGACTTGATAAGTAAGGGAGACGGGAAAGGATAGAGCCTTGGACCCTTTAGGATGTCCTCCGCAGCACAATGTTTGAAAAAGAGCAGAAAAAAACATACAACTCAAAGTCGAATTTTTGAAAGGATGATCAACAGACCAGGTGACGGGCCGCTGGGGGCCACTGCGGGGGCTAGGGAAGCGGGAGGGCGCGAAAAGCAGAAGAGAGGGCTCATCACGCGCCCTGCGCAAAGGCGGTTCCCACGTCCTCTCACTTATCCGTCTGCCCACCGCTCACAAGCCCACTCCGTGTGGTAAAAATAGACACTCTGGGCCAACAGCCAGGAAATAAGCAGCGCAGCCAGAAACGAACACTCGAACTGACAAATCGCCGAAAACGGCTTAATGACTCTTCTTTACATAGTGTTTGCTCGTTCTTAATATTGCGTACAGGAACAAAATATATTTGTGTATTAACGTCGTACTGCTATCAAGGCCCATTCGTATTTTGTGTCCTGTAGCTTGCAAGTCTAAAGATAATCAAAGTCACCAAGCAAAGAGGTTCAATATCTTGATATGTCGTGTCTGTCTTGTTAGTCTTCTCCCTAAGGGTAGAGTTCCATTTCAGGGGGTCTAGAGGCCAAGAGAGTCATCCAACATTAGGAGTGATGTCCACGACTGCAGTCCCTTGATAACACGGCTGTTTCAAACTCTGCTCCCTTGACTCTCCAAATTAAGACCAACCACGAGAGGGATGAGGCCTTCTTCAATAGTGCACGTTGCGGATAGGGTAGGGAGGATTGACATGGAGGAAGAGCGATGAAGGGGATACTTTCTTGTGTTTTGGCAATCTTTACAGCCGAAACCGATATGTTACGACTAAACATTTTTTGTTTTGGCATTTTGGGGAGATAATAATTTGTTTTATTGTAGAATAAAACCAACAAATTGAAGGCATATTAAGTTGACGAAGCCGAAGACTTAGAAACGACACAGACCCCAGTTTGATAGCATTTACTGGGAGGCTCAAATGGAAACGCCCGATGTGGGCACAAGGTGGTAAAGTCATCGTCGTAGGGACGGTATAAGGCAACGTGATGTTGACCGTCCAAGATGGGGTTTCTATAGCGGTTCAAAATTATGTGCCGGTAATGATGGACTTGTCTCATCAACAGAATCCCAGTGAATTTACCGCTTGATGCTTTTGGTTCGAGTCTGTGTTGCCATTTCCTCCCAACTATGATGGGCTGTTTTCCTGATCAACGGATCGAGACCGCTACAACGTTTATAATGGCGAGAGTGGAAGTGAGACAGTTACAGAGGGGAACACCGTGCTGCCAGCATGATGATATGAATGTACATGATCGTTGCTCTGAGAGTCCACAGAGACAGATTATATTGTCTATATGCTCCAATCCAGTTGAGCGAGAATATAAGGTGGCGACCCACGCGCATGTATATGTAGATGAGAAGGACAAGCAAAATGAGCCAGGAGTAACTAAAACTGAACGAGACCCAAATGAACGCCGCGCGTAATGAATGACGGCCCAAACCTAAGAAGGCAAAAAAGATAGAATGACGCAAAGCACAAGGGGACTGCCGAACCCAACAAGTATAGAAATTAACAACACATAACCGCCACTCTACGCCGCTCAGCTCCGCAGAGACTCCAGCCTGTTGCGCATCTGTGCCATCATGGCCTCCGTATCCTCCTCGTCCTCTTCGTCCTCGTCCCCGTTGGGGCCACCCTCGGCAATGGCGACCTTGTTGCGCGCCACCGGCACAGCGGGTTCGGCGGCCACCGGCACGGGCGTCGTGCCAACGGGCGTCGACGGCAGCACTTGGCCTGTCGAGGCCATGCGGTCTTTCAGAATCTCGCTGAGCACACGGTCCACCTCGCTGTCGGCCTCGGCAATGTCCTCGTCCTCAAACAGAGCGGCGTCGTCTTCAGGCAGCGTCTCATTCACCATTTCCTCCACGATCCCAGCCTTCATGAGCTCCACGCTCAGTTCTTGCATCGTGCCCGCGAGCTCGGGCAAACGGATCAGCTGGTTGACGTCGCGCATGACGCCGACGCTGGCGCGGATGGACCCCTCGATCTTGCGCATCGCAAAAGCCTCGCTGACCTGCATCTGGACGCTGTTGAGCTGGGCGCGGCCGGTCACGAGGCGCGCAGACGTGCGGCGGGCACGCACGAGTTCGCGGGCAAAGTCACGGACCTCGCGTTGTGCCTGTTTGGCGCGGGAGGGGTCACGCTGGGCGCGGCGGTCGGCCTGGATGATGAGGTTTTTTGTGGTGATTTCGGCGCGCTTGGCATTGGCAATGTCGCGATCGATTTTGCGCATATTGGAGCGCAGGAGTGTGTTGCATTTCCGAAGCTACAAGAGAGAAGACACACGCGTTTTGTTAGCAGAGCAAAGACACCATCGCAAAAGGACCGCAGCAAGATAAAAATTGCATACCTGCGCCTGCGGGTCAGGCTTCTGGAACAGGGCCCGGATGTTGTCCATTGTCGCCAGTTGTACTTGCGGTGTGCGCCACTAGCAAAATGTAGTTCGGAAGTGTGCTGGTAGTTCCTTTCCTCGTAGTCGTCGCCGCTCTCTGTTTACTGCTTCGTGATAGGATGTCCCATCCGCCTCCTCTGACGTGCTCCGGTATAAACGCGAGCGCAAACTGTGTGAGAAGCCGCGAGTTGTACACTGGATATAGTGTACCTTTGGGTCCTTGAGTCCTTTTTGCGACGGGCGGAACAGATGCCGTTGGGGAATTCCTTTGACGTAGAGTTTCGGGATTGAGGAGGATGCCACTTGTTTGGCGTCGCCGCGGAAGAGGCGCTGGAGCTGCGCAGTAGGGAGATACAGCAGTGTTCGTTCGTATCCGGAGTAGAGGGCTTGATTGTAGAATGCCCCAAAGAAGAAGTCCGGATGAAGGCAATGCCTTGTCGCCAAAGTCTGTGATTGCGGTTGTGTTTGCGGTTGTGATTGTGGCAGTGGTCGGCTCAGAGGACGTTGGAATCATTGGAATGGGCGCTTGGCCTTGTTTGGTGACGTTCCTTCCGCGGGGCACTATTTTGCGCCGCCTCTGGAAGGGCCGCTTCTGCCTTGGTTGCTGCGCACGTGCTGATAGCGATATGGGCCGAACCAACGCAGGAAAGTGCCAATTGGTGTACAAAGGCGGGGGATACCAAAGTGCAGCCCAGAATATGCAGTGACATAAATGGGCGGGCACAAGCCGATGCGGCCGCTGCATCGTTCTTTCTTGAGAGAATAGTTTTGCTGTTCGTGGAAGGTACGAAGTTTGGTAGTCAGCCTTTTGTTTTAGACAAATACAGTAGTCCGCTCATATCGTCCTGCATCTTATTATTTTCTCGTGCTTGGAGACAAGACTCTCCGAAATGATCTGGTTGAGCGATATATACAGATACACCTCGTTCACAGGCCGTTCCATACGAGCCAGTCCCCGGCCACTCGTGTGCACTTAGATATGATACCACAGACATACGGTTTTTGAGGTCCAACTCGATGCAAAAGTAGCACTAATGTCGGACTCTTCTCTCACGTATCACAGGTACGCCTGTTCCTGGCTACTTTGAACTGCCCAAGGCCGTATGGTGACTCCTCTGCCTATCACGTCGCACGGATGATGGTGCTCTACAACGGAGTACAGCTCTTTCTATGGAGCCATCGCCTTTCGCGGGCTTGGTTGCGGGGCAGCTACGTGGCTAGTTGGCTTGCGCACTGTGAGGAATGTTTTCGAGGCCCCTTAATCGCTCCAACTTTTTACTCACCTGTTTCTTGCTGGTTGTGCCCGTTTCTGTGGGCGCCGCTTGCCCTATAGGTACCAGGCGCAGCTAGTTGGTGGGTAAAAATACATGGGATTGCCCAGCTGCGGGGTCTATACAAGAGCTACGCGGATGGCAGCTGTGCAGTGCCTGCAGAAACGCCCCAGCACTGTGGCACTGTGCTGGGGACGGTGTCGCCCGTTCCTCCTGCTTCTCTGGGTCCTCCCTGCTCCAGTCTAGGTGAATCTTTGTGGTTCCTTGCACTTCCACCAACCTTCTGCCCCCCCGCCCTCCTTCTCTCGCCAGCCCACAACACACGCATTCGACCACTCTCCTCAGCCAGCGGCGACCGCCTGCGGCTCCACCATAGCAAACACTGCAAAAATCGTAATCCACGGGCCATCATCGACAACCTCTGTTTGCCTCTTTTTGCAACGAAAAGCGAACCTCATTATATTCCTCTTCTTCTACCTACCAATTCTTAATATCCAACGACACAGTGTCGCCAGCGATTATCCCACCAGCTCGACCTGCTTCGTCCGCTACGTCTCGCATAGCTTTGCATCTTCGCATTTCAGCTTTCGCTGCCACCCTATTTTTCGCTTCACGACCTCCTCTCTCCGGTCGACGACTTCCTTTCTCACCAAGCTCTAAGCTTATCATCTCACTTCTTCACCATGTCTGCCGAAACATACACCCCCGAGGGTAAGCTGTCCCATTCATACCCCTGAACCCCAGACTCCTTGAATCGGCCGATCACCCGAACGGCCATTGACGCGGAAAGCGGAAAAGGGCAGCAGAGCGTTGGCGACGTCACCGACGCTCCCCTCGTCTTTTTCCGCCCGGACCACAAACCACAAACTCCTTCAAGATGGCGCATTGGATTTGAGTATATTCTCTCTTGTTAAGCGCAAACGACACTGACATCCATGTCCCTCAAAACAGTCCTCTGGGCCCAGCGCTCTTCCAAGGATGATGCCGAGAAGAACTTCATCTACCTGACCATTGTCGTCCCTGATGCCGACCCCTCCCAAGCCGAGATCTCCCTCAAGCCCAGCAGTGTCTCTTTCAAGGGCTTCTCCAAGACCCTGAAGCGCACGTACCAGGTCACCCTCGACCTCTACGCCGAGATCGACGAGGCGGCCAGCAAGGTCAACCACACCTCCCGCTCCGTCGAGCTGAAGCTGGTCAAGAAGGAGCTCAAGGAGGAGTACTGGCCGCGCCTGCTTAAGGACTCCAAGAAGGTCCACTTCCTCAAGACTGACTTTGACAAGTGGGTCGACGAGGACGAGCAGGATGAGGCCCCCGCAGACGACTTCTCCCAGTTTGGCGGCATGGGCGGCATGGGTGGTGGCATGGGCGGCATGGGTGGCATGCCCGGTATGGGTGGTAAGTACAGTTTATCCATGCGATTCTTGTCATTACGATGAGGAACACAGCTAACCCTAACCACGCAGGCGACTTTGGCGGCATCGACTTCTCGAAGCTCGGCGGTGCCGGTGGCTTCGGTGCCGAGGGTGAGGAGGAGGACGAGGGCGAGGAGGGCGAAGAGGGCGAGGACGACGACGAGATGCCCGCCCTGGAGGGTGAGGAGGCTGCTGCTGAACCAGCAAAGTCGGCATAAATGGGTTAAATGTTGATTTTTGACCAAGGGCCTTTTATTGTTTCAGCACAGTGAAAAGTTTAGGAAACGCCACGACCTATTTTGTCAAAGAAAAAGGAAAGCCGGTAATCAAATTTTATGGTAATTTCGCCTGTTTTATTTCTTCCGTGTCCGGTGTTAGGATTTGTGGCAAAGTAGGAGTACAGAGGCTGGGGGGAACAGTAGTTTTAAGACAGAGTGAGCAATGAGTAGAAATGGGAATGAGAGAAACGTCACAAATTTTATATCGTCGTCATTCTGGGTGTCTGCTGTAACCTGGTCATCTTCTCTGTTGTCACTTGCATGGGGCATTTTTCTTTGTACTCGCGGTTTGCCAAAAAGTGAGAACAAAAGTATCGCATACCGAATTCTCCGAATACGCATGCATATTTATCTACATTGGCTTCACTACGTGTGAAAAGGGACGAGGACGCTCCGCAGAAGCTGGTGCATGTGCGGGATACATCACTTACCATCACGACCAGGGGCGCATTGTGGCGTGCATGAAAAGCATTTACACACAAAAGCACACTTTACGCTCGTTTTGGGAATATATTTCACATCTGCATGGACAATGATATGGTGCTCATCCTCGGTAGCATTCTATGTAAGGAGCTGAATAAATGACACCGAAAAAGCAGAAACGCATACCCCGAAAAAGTAACAAGGGACGGAACAAAATAAAAAAACCCTGTCCTTCCCGTCCGGAATAAAAAGTGTTTAGAAAAGACCAAATTAAAGATTGTGTTGTGTTGTCCTCCATCCTCTTCACCACATTCCGGCTCCCATTCCAAACACCTTCGTTGTCTGGCGCATGGTCGGAACTGCTTCCGAATACATCGCAAATACTTCTTTACATAATATCGTCGTCCATCGGGGCGTCAGCGGTCGCTGCCGCAGGGGCGGCAGCGACGGCGGCAGGGGCGGCGGCCGGGGCAGTAGCGCCGTTCGCGGCCGTACCATTGCTAACAAAGTAGTCGGCCATCTCTGAGTCGAGCTCCTCTGCGGTCTTCTTGGCCGGGCGGGCGCTGCGCGCACGACGACCCTGGCCGGGCTTCTTGTTGCCGTTGTTCTGGTTGGTGGCTTTCTGGTTGCCAGCTCCCTTGGCAGCGTTACCAGCACGCTTGTCAGTGGCGGCGGACTTGGGCTGAGACTTGGGCTGCGTGATGCGCTGGCCCAGAGTCTTCGGCTGCGGGATAAGCTCGGCCTTGGCAACGACAACCTCGACCTATAATGTCACAGTTAGTAAATTACTTGCAATGTTCGGTTGGGCAGTGAAAATTCTATTTCTCACCTTCACAGCACGGTTGTCGATAAGTAGACCGTTCAGCTCAGAGAAAGCCTTGCTGGCGCCGTCGGCGTGGTGGAACACGACCGTGGCGATACCACGGCTGACACCACCAGGGCCATACGATAGCTCGACTCTCTTGACCTGACCCACAGCCTGACCGAAGTAATCCTGTTCGCAGTGGTTAATTGATTAGTTCGAGGACATAAAATAGCAAGCTAGTCGAAATCTTGCATCATATCCATTGTCGTTCCAAATGATCGTCGCCAACAGCGTCCGGGTCTTGATATGCTGGATCCAGCCATAGCAATCATAATAGTCGAAAAGAGCGGCCTTCCGATATCTGATACCGATGGGGTCCGAAAGAGGAAAACAAAAAACATCGCCATCCGGAACAAAGGGTAAAGCAGAGCATAGCAGTGAGCGCAAATAGCAAGATGGGCCCACATCCCTTCCGGGAATCAAAGGACAACAGGTCCCAAGTCAATCGTCCTCGGCAATCTGACATAATCTCTCAAATTCGATGGGGCGAGGCGCATTCCAGCCTTGTACCAACCAGCGGAACCTTTTGTCGTCGCAACAGTGCGGCCAGTTCGCGCAAGCCTTCCTTGTTGAGCCATATCCCAGGCGACAGTGAAGTGCTGCGAAATGAAAGGGCCGCCACGTGGTGTCGAGTTTCTAAGCCGCTCTTAAGCCAGCTTTTTGAAAACCGTCATTGGAGATAAACGCGTACTTCCGCCATTGACTGTGCGTGCTTCCCTGCCATGCTGCCACAGTCGCTGTTTATCTCTCAAGCAACCTGTTGCTCTAAAAGGATCCGAGGGGTGCGATGACCGAAGAGATGCACTTGGGATGTATCGACAAAACCGAAAAAAAAAGAATATGGAGCCCCCGTTGTTGCGCACTGCATTTGCTTGCCAGGGAAAAGGAATGAAATCGGTTTTTTGGTGACCAGCCAAAACAAGACCATCCTTGCTCACACTGCCATAGAGGAGGTAGCGCCATAGACTATGTTGACAGTATGTCAACAGCCAAAGATCCCCGTGTATTTCCAGCGCCGAAACAACTGTACGTTTGGGAGCTTGCCAGGCTGCCTCAAGACAGTGTTCGATACTTGCGTGGCATGGATGATCTGATTGCTCGAAACTTCCAATACAAGCGATGGCCGCACAAATAGCGAAACAATCGATAGAAGGAGACTGACATGGCAGCTCGACGACTCGACTCTAGGACTTATGTGGAAATGCGAGATGAGCACACCGGGCGCTTTGCAACATCTCTTAGGGCAGTTCGGACTTGGGAGTCGGAACAATAAACCCACTATCGGACAGGGGAATAGATGCGACGACGATGTCGGTTGACGGAGCGATGGAAGATGTTGTCGAAAATTCCAAACGCGGAAAAACGGCCTCAGCGGAAACATACCTTGATCTGGGCCTCAGACACATCCTTGGGCTATCAAATATTAGCGGATTTGTGAAGGATAGGACAAACGAAAGAAGACGAACAGAAGCCAAATAAACAGGCCACCGGGACAAAAGAGTCACAGTCACATACCAGGTTGCTGACCACAATCTTGCTCTCGCCGACAGCGCCCTGTGGCTTGGAAGGGGCAGACTTGTTGTTGCCACGAGCAGGCTTGGTGTTCTTCTGAACACCACCAGCAGGCGCCGGCTTGGCCGGGCCAGTCGAGCGGCGAACAGAGCGACGGCGGGTGTTGCCAGCAGTCTTGCGCTGGTTCGACAGAATGTCGTCGAGAGACTGGTCGAGCTTGCTGGACATCTTGGGTGATATGTTGGTGGGTGGCGGAAGAGAAGTGGGAGAGAGGTGGCAGAAGGAATGGCTATTCGTAAACGACGAAGGGCTTGCGAAGCGTAGAGATTTTCTTCGGGATAAGAAAGAAACGAGAAGTCGACGGGAAAAGCGCGACGTGAAGCGATGGATCAAGTAAGCTGTTTACGAGCGGGAAAAAATTGCGCTGGCGGCAGGGAAAGGTCTGGTTTGGCAGGGAAGAGAAAGGAAAATGGAATGAAGGAGAAAAGGTAGTAAGATAAATAAGACTGTCGAAGTTGGCTGCAGTCGTGGGATAAAGGAAAAAAATCGTTGTTTGCAGATGGTATTGATGGATGGAAGAGCGAGAGAGGAGCGAGAAAAGTGAGAGGAGCGACGAGAAGAGAGAAAACGGAGGGCAGGAGCAAGGGAGGCGACCAGTCACGGGGTTTGTCGGCCTCAGGTGTTTCGTAGGCAAAAGTCAGGCCGCACAAAAAGGGGCAAGTCCCTTCCTTGCAGGAGGCAACAGGAAGACATGGGCCTGTACTTTTTGAGGCTAACTGTATTTGGAATGACTCAGCAGCCGTTCCTCGCTTCAGCCAGGGCGCGAGCAGCTAATAGCAATCGCTAGCGCAGCACCCTGTCTCCAAAGTGTGAGGCCTCGTCGGCGGAGAGCATCCAATCGACAAGGTGGTTAAGACTATCGCACGATATGTATTCACATTGTCTAATATTTCGCACACGTTTACATGGTGCGGATCGGACATATCGTATATATCTCAGCTGTTCAGAAAGTTCACTCTTTATTGCTCGCCAAAAGAGAAAAAAGAAAATAAATGTAGACGCTGTGCAGATATAATTACAACAACAACAATGTGTGCAAAATTCTTTTCGTGGCCCCAGACTGCCCTTTTCGTCCCCTACCCAAGCAAATGGTCGAATTCCCGTAAGCTGCGATGAGCCAGGGCCAGTAACACTCTCAGCGGGGATTCGAGATCGATCACTGTGCCTCCGCCCCTGCGGCGGCAACTGCCACGTTTCTCGTATGGATTGGCCGCTCATCTCCGACCGCTGGAGGTAGCACCTGCTGGCCGGTCATCAGTTCAATTTCGCCATCGTTTATCTTGACGCCTTGTTTGCTGCTTGTGTTTGTGCGCCGGTCTTGCCGCTCGGCGTTGAAGTCGCCTCCACCGCATTGACTTCGAGAAAATGGTAGACTACGATAAGAACCATAGCTGCGATGCCGAGGAAGACGGCAAGATTGTACAGCTGGTCGTCGGTAATCATCGTGACGGTATCGAAGAGTGAACCGGTAGGAGTGGAGGTCAAATGAAGAGGTGCGGGATTGGGGCAGCTTCAGCGACGTGTGGTACGGGAATCTGGTGGTGAGGAATTAATTAGCTTTCTAGATGTCACTCAGAAGGGATTGAGTTGGGGCTAAGGTAGACCATACCGTACGATCGGTTGGGGATGTTGAGTAGAATGGGAATTGACGAAGTGGTGATGCAAGACGTAGCTTCATGGCATTGGCGGCAATCGCAACCAGGAAGGACAGCTTTCACGGCGTGGTGGATTGGTTGCCGTGTGTTTGGAGAAAGGGCCACACGTGATCTATATTAGTCATCGTCAACTATGGCAAATTTTGGTGCGGGTTGCCGTCCGTCATTTTTGCCTTTGCCCGCCAAGAGTCACTAAAAAATACCCCACGCTTGCAGTGTATTTTTCTAGGCGAAAGACACTCCAAAATAAAAATTTAATGCCCCAAAGTCGCATCCGAAGGCAAGACACTGCCAACATATAGAACGACGACATACATTGACGACGACGGCCACAACAACGACCATCCCACTTATTCTTGGAATTTGACGATTAATTCAAACCTCTGGCTGGTGTAACGCTTCTTAGCACCGAATTTTTTTTTCTTTGATTTTTTTGCACGTTTTTTTTGCGTGTTTCATCATACATTCTTCACGATGCCGCCCAAGCGCAATGAGAAGGGCGGCGGCAAGGTCAAGCCGACTACGGCCAAGCTGGTGGACGACAAGACCTTTGGCATGAAGAACAAGAAGGGCGGTGCGGCGCAGAAACAGATTGCCCAGCTGACGTCTCAGATGAAGAGCAGTGGCAACCCGGAGCAGAAGCGCAAAGAGGCCGAGAAGCTGGCACGCGAGCGCGAGAAGAAGGCGGCCGAGGAGGCACGCCGCGAGACGGAGATGCTGACGAAGACGGTGCAGGTCCAAAAGGTGCCGTTCGGCGTGGATCCCAAGACGGTGGTGTGTATCTTCTTCAAGAAGGGCAACTGTGACAAGGGAAAGAAGTGCAAGTTCTCGCACGACCTGGAGGTGGAGCGCAAGACGGAGAAGCGCAGTCTGTACACGGATACACGGGAAGAAGACGAGGCAGAAGCGAAGAAGAAGGAGACATCGGCCGACTGGGATGAGGAGAAGCTGCGGTCCGTGGTCATGTCGAAAAAGGGCAACCAGCGGACGACGACGGACAAGGTCTGCAAATACTTTATCGAGGCCATCGAGGACGGCAAATACGGCTGGTTTTGGATCTGCCCCAACGGCGGCGACAAGTGCATGTACAAGCACGCTCTGCCACCAGGGTACGTGATCTTTCCTGCTCTGCCATCGATAATTATTTGGGTTGCGTTTTCCCCGTGCTAACCAAACAGATTCGTTCTCAAGACTAAGGAACAACGCGCCGCCGAGAAGGCCCTGCTCGACAAGTCCCCCCTCAAGACCCTCACCCTCGAAGAATTCTTGGAATCCGAGCGCCATAAGCTTGTTGGCCCGTCGACGCCTGTCACACCCGAGACATTTGCCAAGTGGAAGAAGGACCGCCTTGACAAAAAGGCGGCCGAGGAACAAGCCCGCAAGGCTAAGGAGGCGACGGGCCGTGCACTCTTTGAGAGTGGCAACTGGCGGATGGACAGCGACGACGAGGCATCGTCCGACGAGGAGGACGACAACGACACCGACGGGGACGCCTGGAACTTGGAGAAGATGCGGCGAGAGACCGAGGCTCTGCGGCAAAAGAAGGAGGACGAGCGCTTGGCAAGCCTGGCTGGTGTGCCTGTCGCACCCGATGCTGGTGCTTCTACAGAGGCAGCCGCTGCTGAGGCAGACACATGACCGAATCTTACCTTGAGTGGTCTTTACGGAGACGCCGTGGTTCTTTCCTCACCAAAGGAGAAATAGCGGGACAAAACCTACAAGACAGGGCTGCGGCTTGGTTAGCATCAATCATCTGATGCTTGTCCTTCTTGGAGGGCTACCGTCGCTCGCCCGTCTTGTGTTCTGCCGACTGTTGTTCGACAGGGCCACACACAAACATTAATTGCCGATTCGAATGTATGACGCGATGACGGACTGCAGCGTTCTTGATGAAAGCGTTTTGTGGTAGTAGTGATGGGAATCATAACGCAGGACTGCACAACCACTTGCGGGTATGGGGAAAATATTATATCATAGCATGCCATGTGGATGGGCCAAAACAGGAACTCCAATTCACGGTGCCGGGCGTTTTATCGTGTATTTAATTTTATTTTTTGTCTGTTCAACATACTACGCTGTCCTTCACCTCGGCGTATCGAGACGCAACATTACGGTGTCTAAAATGGCACGTTGGTCGACGTCTAGATGCAATAAGCGGACATACAGAATCTTAGTAGCCTTGAGACATCACCGTTTGTTTTACTTGGTTGCGAGAATTAAACACAGCAACCAATCTTAGTAACCCATATGAGCAACCATCTGAACTAGTATTTCGCAAGAGGTGAACCTAAACCGTTATTGTAATACCGTTTTGTATATTTATTCAGGAGCAAGTAGCTTCATTATCATGCTCTTCGGTTCAGCACGGTCATGTACGCCTGCCTCTCTTAGAATTTCTCCACATACGGGCGGAGATCGATCTCCTGTGTGAAACCCGACCGATGCTGCGTGTGCAGGTGCCAATACTCGTCGGCAATCTGTCTTGTTAGCTGTGCTCTCATCATTCGATATGCGTCAATGGTCTTCTCTTTGAGACGACTTACCGCATCCGGGCTCAGCTTGCCGTCCGGCGCGCCGCCATTGACGTTGTAGCCCTTGGTCCGCGGGATGTCAATGACAGCGTCAATGATGGCGTGTGCCACATGCACACCCTGCGGGTGAAATTCGCGAGCTAGCGACTGGGCGATCCCGCGCTTGGCAAACTTGCCGGCCGCAAAGCCCGAGAAGAAGGCGCTGCCGCGCGTCGACGCGGTTGCGCCCGTCACGAGCAGTGTCGGTGGGTTCGGCGAGTCGGGCACAGATTTGAGGAGCAAAGGCAGTGCGCTCTTCGCAAAGAGGTAGAAACCGCGACTACGAATGTCAATGTCAATAACTAAATGTACAACAGTGGCTTGTGAGGCGGACTCACGGATTTGATGCGAGGGAAGCGTCGAGATCGTCAATGGATGTCTCTAGGAACGGCTTGCGCCCGCCGAAACCGCCGCTGACGTTGTAGATGGCGGCCGCGAGTCCGGCGCCGGCAAAGCCATCGGTCTTCTGGATCTCGGTAAACGCATTCTCCACCGACGACTGCTCAGTCACATCAGTCGTGATACCGACAGCCTTGCCGCCAGCGTCGTTGATCTCCTTGACAATATCCTGGTAGCTCTCAGGCTTGCGGGCTAGGAGGGCCACGGGGTAAGTCTTGGCGAACTTGAGGGCGACCGAGCGGCCAGTGCCCGCACCGACGCCAGCAATGACTGCGTAGAAGCTCTTGGTGGCCATGTTTGTAGATTTGGCTGTAGTTGTGTTTGGGTTGTGGATTTGGATGTGGCAGGGAAGGGTCGTGATTGAGATTCAGGTTGTGTGTAGATGAGCTGCAGTCTTATATTCTAAATATCAAGCGGGGAAGTGATCATTAATCAATATGCAAGGCAGAGACGGGGTTGACGATACGATCAAATCGAAGCTCTTGGTCTTTTACATTCGGATCGCTCTTTCCCTTATATGCTGTTGTCTAGATCACGAATTACTAATGGATAATGCCATTTTCGGTCGAATGTTCACAATTGAGTACATATTTATCACGTCTACTGGCTGTGTACACAGCTCTTTGAGCATGTACCACGGCCCAGTAGTACATGGCTGTACGATGCTGTATGGCGAAGACACCATCGCCCTACAAAATGTCGAACTTCGGGGAAGCTTGGTAGAACGGCGGAGGCGACAAAATGGTGGCAGATTCTCCCGAACTGACAAATGCGATAGCGGGGCTACAGGGCGCTGGTGTGCTAACACCATCAGGCAAGAGCGACTGGTCGAAGTGGAGCTAGTCCTAATCCAGCAGTCAACTGGCCCGTGCGCTAACGCACCTCTCCTGCCGTTTGCGCTATGTGTGTGGGATACACGCGACTTCACAAGCATCCCAATCTTCTGCAAAGCGCAGCGTCCGCTAGCCACCGCGTTGTGCGAACGTTGGCGACAAAGTGCGACTCCAGCTCCAATGTCCATCACCCATCTCCCGATCACATGCAAGGTAACGATGCGCACCGTGCGTGCCTGGTCCTGCAAATCAACCTAGCCCGCTGACTCACGAAAGCAGACCTAAAGCAATAAAGTGATAGCCATCTTACGTGATCACAGAGCTTAAGATGCATTCTGCCCTGATTTCACAACCAGAGTAGCCGCTATTTTTACATCTTTTCCAGCTTTAATGACTGCGGTACTCTTCCCGACGAGCGGATATGCCTTTTCAATCGGCTGGCCCGCCACCCAGAGCGGGCCCCCGGCAGGCAGACCTCAATGCATGGATGGGTTTGTGTGCACAAAAGCCGGCCAACACTCCCGTCCCGATACCGGCTCCGGGGCCGGTACCATTTATGACTAGAGGATACACCCCGTCTGCAGCGGCTTCCCCAGATTTCGGAGCTGCTCCGTCTAGGAAGTACTATGGCGCCGGCAACAACAGCCGCGGTGATGATAACCAGGCCGAATTTTCCCAACAACTGCTTAACCACCAGCACCACTCTATATCGCCGCCCACATCACAAGCAGGCCTTGGACAAAATGACGGAAGCGCCTGGGACAGACAGAGAGGGTCACCCTCGCACAGTGCGCTGCGCCAACCACCAAGTACGCCGCCGAGTGCGCCACTCTCCTCATTGGCTTATCCACATCCTACGTTGCAGAACCGCCCGTCCCGAATAGGACAACCCAACGAGGCCGGCTTGTCGGCCATGGATATTGACGAGCTTGCCAACACGGATGAGGACGTCGACGAGTTAGATATACTCCCGCTCGTCATGTCGGACCTGGACCCGCGATACGCAAAGAAGGTCACCACGCCTAAAAAATCACCGCCGCAGCCCTCTCAACCTACAACACCACATAAGGCCAACGGCAACAGCAAGGCTTCCGCAACAACGCCTTTAAGACAGCCGGTGGTTAGTATCCCTTTGCCCGCCTCTGCGCCCTCTGTACATCGATCCCAACAACACACGCCAATCCAGAAGACACCTACGACGGTATTCGCATCCTTACCATCACTTTACACGCCTAAAGCTAGCGGCAGCGTGCCGGCACCACCACCACCAACAACATCAGCCACAGAATCAGCAACGGGAACAGCAACAAAACATATGTCGCCCGTCGTCGCCGTGGGGCGGCGCTCCAATACCATGCTCGCCGTGCGCGTCAAGGGCCGACCCAAGGGCTGGAAGCCCGGGATGACCTACCGAGAAGTGGCCCTACGGAATGCGGGCGTCGATCGCAACGACCCGTCCGTACCGCCAGAAATTCTTTTGCCGCCACGCCCCCGAAAATCGGGGCGACCACCAGGCCGGCCTCGACTGCCAGGAGGTCCGCGACCGAAGCCTAGCCAGGGCGCATTTGGCTTCAAGCGGGTGGGTCGCCCTCCTATCCAGCCCATCGAGGTGGTTCAGCGTTCCATCTTCTGCAATGGTCAGGCGTGCTTTGCGCCATTCGTCTGTGAGTGGACCGGATGCCGGGCTGAGCTGCACAACATGGCTACGCTGCGCAAGCATGTCACTGTCGTGCACGGGAGACCAACCGGAGCGGCCAATACATGTCAGTGGCGACGATGCGCAGACCGCCAGACCTTGCCTGTGCGGTACAAGGACGACACCGACACCGACGCAGACGGACGGACATTACTCGAGCACGTTGAATACCAACACCTGGCGCCGTTGGAGTGGCACCGGGGCGATGGGTTTGTCAATAATGGCCACATAGGCCCTCCCCGGCCGCCGGCAGCAGCAATGTTGCTGTCCAAAGCGAGGACAATGGACAATTTGAAAGTGAAGACCGAAAACGACGACAACAAACCTCCTGCTCTACCATCCGCGGCACCTGCAGCGGACATGCGCCTTCTTAACAAAGCGCCGGAAGTTGGCCTAGATGGCGTTCCACCCGAAGACCTGCCACCTTATCTTTTGGACGACAAGGGCAAGCCGGTGACGCCACTGCTCCGCGATGGTCTATTGGAATCATCAACCTTCTTTTGGACACAGGAAGAGCGCGGGCGGCGGCTTAAAGAGCTGTATCGGCGACACCAGCAAAATGTGAACAAACGGCCGGACCGGGAGCTCAGCCGTTTGGCATAGTGACTATGGAGACGAGAAAGAACTCGTTGATTATGTATTATCCTATGTATTATCTATGACACACACAGTGGAAGGAAAACAAACGGAAATAGGGCGGCAACGTCGTTTTGTATTTGAGAAACATAGAGCAAACACAGTACACTTTGGAAGTGCGGCATTTTGCATACGGATATGCCGCGAAACATTGTGATAGAGAAGGATATTCTCATCGTACGCTGTACTTCTGCAGGCTGGACACAGAATGACGGTGAGTTGGGGCTTGGTATCATGATGCTCGTTGAGGTACGAGAAGACAGAGAAGCAAACAGTGTTTTGACGCCAAGTATTGATTCCTCTGTGGTGTATTTCTTGGCAGTAATTTTTTAAAAAAAATTTGTTATGCTCCGTCAGAAATGGACAGACAGTTTCTGGAGCCTTCTTCCCTCCACATTGATCGACGCAGGGGGGCATTTGTCGGTTTGCATGAGCACTGACAGGATCACCCTTGGGGCAAAAACGAGCATCTACCAGATCCAACGGCCATTATGGCAAACAGACAGGCCAGTGACTCTTACGAGTTTTCAGTCAGACTTGTTTCCCCCGGTCTCTCTGGCAATAATGCTAGAGCTTGTCGTTTGCGCGCACAGTTGCCGGTCCTATCTAACTGAACGGCAGCCTCTGAAGTTGTCAGGAGAATATACAAGACAAATTGTAGCGGTAGTTAAAAACAGGACACAGCGGCTTTTTTCTTTTGAGTTACACGGAAAGCTGACGTCATGTGGAGATGGTTGGACAGGAGCCAGATACAATTTGGGATCGAAACAACAAAGAATCGCGTGCAAAATAAAAATAGAAACCGCGGGACACTGTGGGAAGCTGTGGGTTCCCGGTGCTTCCAGCTTTTTTTTTCACCTCTCTCGTCTCGCCTGCAATGGAAGTCGCCAGGCTCGTCACCTCGTATTGTCCGCGTCAGGCTGCCGGATGTCACGGCCGTGTATTCATTCGCTTTGGGGTCACTTACTATCAAACAGGAATTGTCCAGCGCGTATCGTAACCGCCGGTCGAGAAAAGAGCAGAGGAGAGAAAGATTGGCTCCTTTACTGCTGCCTGCGCTTACGAAGCCGGCTACATTGATAATGCTTGCCTGTGTCAGAGTCCCAAGCATGGAAGACGGCGATGACAGACCGAGTGGTCGCACAGAACAACGGCAACTGTACAGCCAACGATGGTGTCAAGCCACCGATGGGATATATCAACGCGATGAGTTGTTCGTGATTTTGATGAAAATAGGGGTAAGGGGCTTTTTCGGTCGTTGAGGTGCATGTGCATTTGTAAGCTAGGTCCTGGCCCAGCCGGGAAAGGCCCGGTATTGTTTCCGTCTGGAGGCGTTGTCCCATGCTCTGACAGCATTTTTTTGCACGCATAAACACCATCTATATCTGGAGTGGAACCCCGAGAACGAGAGGTCCGTTTTGAGAGAAAGAAGGCCAGGCCACGCCAGTGGCCTGGACCCAGCATGGCGTGTGGGGGGAAAAGGAGGCACAGCACGTTGCTAGCGGCTTGGGTGGGCTCCTCGCGGATATGTCTGATTCTCGCCCAGGAAGGGGCACATCGGATGCCTGCACGTTAAAGGGCCTGCAGCTTGCACAGGGCCGGCGCATTTCACAGGTTGCGACGATGGGGACTGGAGGTAAAGAAAGTACGTTGAACGCGACGAGGGAAGTAGGAACGAAGTACTTCAGTAGACTTGAAGGAGTTGAGCCAATTAAGGGCGCCCGAAAAACAGAAAGATCGTTGTCCGTGTTTGGAAGGTGCACTGTGTCGCGCGGGGAAGCTGTCGAAAAGGTGGAGGGCAAACAGCCGATGACGGGGCGCTGTTTCCTTGAAAGCGTGTTGTAGTCGCCGGAAGCTACGATGGACTGACGCTCTCCGCTCTTCTCCGCCGAGAGTAAGCAATGCGCGATAACAACTTCTTTGACAATTTGGGAAAGTCCATGTGCAAGTTACCTGGCCGCGCCGACGTCCCACCATTGGAAGGTCAATGAAACGAAACCCCGAAAGAGGGCGAACATATCATGCGAAGTAGAAACGACTGCAATGTAAGTAGACGACACAAGAGCCAACCCCGGAATGGCAGCCAAGGATGGAGGCAATCCTGTTGCCTCGGAGGAGAACATTCCTGCCGTCGCTGACGAACTCTGGTTAAAACAGCGGCGCGACACCACGGCTGCCTGTCTGCTTCCGTCGGCGGCCATTGACCAAGTTGCTTGGGAATGTCGCTGGATCGAAAGCAAGACAGCAACGGCATTGGGATTGGAGAGCCTGATCTCAATAAGGAGTGCGGCGAACATCCAATGCGAAGGATTACCAATTCGTTCCTGCCTTCAAGCTCACTCCTCGTCGCCCCCTTCTCAGCTCTCAGCCCCTCAAGCCTATGGCCTGGCCGTCAGCCCGTCACATTTTGCTTCCTTCCGTTTGTAGTCCTCGCATCACTTCGCATTCCCACTCTCTTTCCGTCCCTGGCCTCGCGCGTTTTTGGACCTTCCTTCTTTCCCGTGCTTCTTTCCTCATCAGCAAAAGACGTCCTATCGCCCGTTTGTACTCGTAAGACTGCGATATATAGTTAAGGATACTAAAATGTCGCTCTAGCATGGTCTCTCTGGCCATCACCAGTCCCATCTTGACCCTGGGAAAGCACGCTAGCGACTCCTTTTTGAATCTGGCCCTAGCTGGCAATAGCGACCCGTCTCGCCCGTCGGTAATAGTGGTCATGCTAACGTGTTTTTGGTGGTAGCCAAACTGAAAAGAACGCTCCACAGTACGGCGCAATACACTGTGACCAAAAGGCGTGCTTTCATCCAATTGCCTGGAACGAACCATCGCCGTCGTAGTCGCTGCACTGTCCCCCGCCCCATAATACTGATACGGGTTCCACTTCGATCTATGCTCGTTCGCCGCCGCACAAAGTGGGCCTTTGATACCTGCAAAAGTTCTCCTTGTCTAACAACACCAGTCCTACCAACGCCCCTGACACCACTAAATCCACCACTGAACAGCACCAAAGCCAGCACCTGTGCCAGAGCCAACCGCTAACTCCAGTACAAGCCCGCAGTCACCTTCTCCCCAGCGCCGACTCTCCTCAACACCCCGACCTTCTGCAATTGCTATCGCAATTACCAACAACCGCCAGCACTGCCTTCCTGCCCTCCTCTATCCCTCTCTCACATCAACGTCTGGCTCACCTCTTCCTCCTCATTATTCTCCTCCCCACCCCCAACGACAACTACCAACGTCGCACCGATTGTCTCGCATATCGACCCTGCGTCATTGACCGGCTCGTTTTTGGTGTCTTCTTTTCGTCGCAAGGCCGCGTTTCCGTGTTGTCGATTCGTTCTCTCTGTCGGCAATCGTTCGGACGCCAACGCTCGCATCCTTGACCCATTGTCTGCCTTGGCTTCATCTCTCCGGGCTCGGATCCTGCAACGCCGTCTTCCCTTGCCCACACAGGACGATCGGCACACCCGACCGCTCGCTTTCCGATCGCCCTGCCGCCTTTCTTTTACGTCGTCCCTCTATCCGACAGCAAAACTGGCGCGCACGACATGGCCCAGGCGCTATGAGAACGGCGCCGCTCCTACAATGCCGTCCCTCAACGCCAAGTCCGTCATTGGCGGCATCACCAACAGCAGCAACAACAGTAACAACAACAGCAATACCAACAGCAATAGCAGCGGAAATGGCAACAGCCACTTCCCCCAAAAACTGAAGAACTTCTTCCGCATCAACAACTCTGCCGACGGCAACAGCAGCGGCACCGGTAGCCATAACAACGAAAAAGCTGGTATTCTCTCGCTGCGCACCGACAATACTGGTAGCGGCGGCAACAGCAACGGTACCGGCAAGACCGGGTTCCGCCAGTCCAAGTTCTTTTCTGTCGGCCGCCTCCGGTCCCAGACCGTCGCCAGCGAAGGCAACATCCTCGAAGAGTCCCTGAGCCCGACTGCACTCGCGAATCCCTACTTCGCCCACCAGGGCCAACCCGGCATTCGCCATCACAATGAAGGCTCCCAGCCGCCGAGCCCACCAGACACCCCGAGCCTAAAGGTGCTCGCCGCCAACGGAGCTGGCAGCCCCGGTGCCGGTTCGGCTGCCGTTGCGGCCACGGCCGCAGCCAACGGCGAGCGCACCACTACCGCCTCCAAAGACGAGCTGGCTCGCAAGCTGCGCCGCGTTGCCAGTGCCCCCAATGCCCAAGGCCTGTTTGCCAAGGGCGCGGCGGCGGCCAACGCTGTTGCCAACGGCGGCCCCATCCCCTCCTCAGGCCTCGGGAACAATGGCTTTATCGTGGGCGGCAGGGACAGTGACGAGCGCCCACACACGGCTGAGCTTGGCAAGGATCCCGTCGTCATGATGAAGAACGCGAGCGGCCTGAGTCTGGTCGATGCCAAGAAGCTGGCGGGCGCTTCGGGTGTAGCCGGCGTAAGTGCGCTGTCCAGCAGTCCGGCGCTGGTCGACGACCTTGCCAATGGCACTGCTGGCGGCATTCTTATCGACAAAGACGAGCTGGGCGCGCTGCCACCACCAGGTCGCTCGCCGCTGGCATTTAGAAGAACATATAGCTCCAACTCTATCAAGGTCCGGAACGTCGAGGTCGGTCCGCAGAGTTTCGACAAGATCAAGCTCATTGGCAAAGGCGATGTCGGCAAGGTCTACCTTGTCCGCGAGAAGAAGAGCAGTCGCCTTTATGCAATGAAGGGTGCGTCGTCTCCCCCTGGTTACGGTGTCTTTAGGTTCGGTCCCATACTGACTTTGGTTTAGTTCTGAGCAAAAAGGAAATGATCAAGCGCAACAAGATCAAGCGCGCCCTCGCCGAGCAAGAGATTCTGGCCACCAGCAACCACCCGTTCATTGTCACTCTCTACCACTCGTTCCAATCCGAAGACTACCTCTACTTGTGCATGGAATACTGCAGCGGCGGCGAGTTCTTCCGCGCACTGCAGACCCGGCCGGGCAAGTGCATCCCCGAGGACGATGCACGCTTCTATGCGGCCGAGGTCACAGCGGCCCTGGAGTACCTCCACCTGATGGGGTTCATCTACCGCGATCTGAAGCCTGAGAGTATGTCCCGCTTTGATTTTCGTTGTATCTATATCACTGTTTACATGCACTTGCTGACAATGCGCTCTAGACATTCTACTGCACCAGTCTGGCCACATCATGCTTTCTGATTTCGATCTCTCAAAACAGTCCGACACCGGCGGCAAGCCCACCATGATTATTGGCAAGAACGGCGCCAGCACTTCGTCGCTCCCGACAATCGATACCAAATCGTGCATCGCTAACTTCCGCACCAACTCGTTCGTCGGCACCGAGGAATACATTGCGCCCGAAGTGATTAAGGGCAGTGGACATACCAGCGCGGTCGATTGGTGGACCCTTGGCATTCTGATCTACGAAATGCTCTACGGCACGACGCCCTTCAAGGGTAAGAACCGGAACGCGACGTTCGCCAACATCCTGCGAGAAGAAATTCCCTTCCCCGACCACGCAGGCGCTCCGCAGATTTCCAAGTATGTTCAAACACCTCCTCGTCCCTGCATCATATGATCTACATGTTCACGCCATACTAAAAACGTTCCTAGTCTCTGCAAATCTTTGATTCGGAAGCTTCTGATCAAAGACGAGAACCGGCGCCTGGGCGCCCGTGCAGGTGCGTCCGACATCAAGGTGCACCCCTTCTTCCGCACCACGCAGTGGGCCCTGATCCGCCACATGAAGCCCCCCATCGTCCCCAACCAAGGCAAGGCCATCGATACCCTCAACTTCCGTAACGTCAAGGAGAGCGAGAGTGTCGACATCAGCGGCTCGCGTCCTATGAAACTCAAGGGTGTGCCCCTCGACAGTGGCCTTTCTACGCCGGGTAACGAGGTCGTTGATCCCTTTGAGGAATTCAACAGTGTCACACTACATCACGACGGTGACGACAACAGCTATGGAAGGTGACAGGAGTAGTAAGAGGGCATTAGAGATGCAACGAGGAGGGCACGAGCAAAGTCGGAGACGTGTCCGTCATGTTTCGTGCAGTTGAATTCGTCGTTCCATTTGTCTTGGCATATACGGCATCACTCTCCGATTTGATGTGCTTGTTTTCTTAGCCCTGTACAGATTTTGTTGTTTTTCTGTCTTCTTCGTGCCCCTACCTGCGCCATAAATCTGTGTTCTGTGTTCTGTTTTCTTCGTGCATGTTTACGGGACGCGCTTCATTTGATTGTTTTTGGGACGGCTGATGCGTTTGTATTTCTTTGCTTTCTTACAACTTTTGCATTTTTCATTCTGCATCATTTCTCAAATGTCATTCCCCTCCTTCCGCAGGGGGGTATATTCAACATCTTTCCTTCAATTTTTTTTTTTCATTGTTGTTTTAGGTGCGTTGATGCTGTGAAGGAGCTGTCTACTAGGAGCAGCCCAAATATGAGGAGAAAAGAAGCAAAACTATTTGACTGCATATGATTTTCGTCTTCAAGCTGTCCGCGTTGCGCCCATTTTTGGCTTACAAGGGTAGCCGTAGGAGGTAGCAGAGGAAGGGATACATATCTCCATTTTGATACAATAGTGTTTCTTCGAAACTTACATCCTTATTAAATGTTTTCGAGACCAGCTGTGTTTGATCTCGATTTTGAAGACGGGTCACACGCGAGGTCCAATTCCTTTACAACATGGTGACGCACAGAGCTAGTAATAACAGTCGTCAATTAGGGACAACGCCTTCCGTATGGAGTTATTTTAAACTGCGTTCATGTACCGATCGTGGTTGCCACGTATATTCTAACAATGAAGGAAGTGTTTTACAAAAACGGGAAAGAACAGATGAATTTGGGGCATGTAATACGGCATGAGCTAAACCGCACTTTCTAGTTGCGTAGCTGACATTACTTTCTACAACATGTGTGGGAAAGAGCGACCTAGCACTTGCTCTTCTAAATTGTAAATTGGTGGGAAATATTATAAGCCAAGCCAGCCGTTTTATGGATGCACCCGTAAGGCGGGACAGAGTTGCTAATATTGGCTGTCTAAACCGACGTTCGTTATTTCATATGCTTCTTGAATACATTTTGTGGATTTGTGCACCTTGATCAGCTCAACTTGCAGGGGTCATGGCAGTTCCAATCACGGCAGTGCAGCCAGCCTTCTGGGGCAGGGCGCGCCGTAGCTGCATGTGGGATTTCGCAGCTCTTTCCAAGTATTTTGAGAGATCCGGTCGCGCCTTCTTTATTTGACTCCGCGCAGCGGTCGTTCTTTCTCATATGCTTTATTGATCTTTCCAGATACCCCTTTTCTTTCCTAGCCTATCTCCAAGCCCTCTCCGTCATCTCCGTTCTCCTTATCCTCTAGATACGAGAGGATGTTTATATTCTCAATCTGAACGCCAGATTCTGTTTACTTTGACAGCTACTCTATTTGACGTATGCTGTTTCGTGGGTCCGAGGCAACCTTTCCTCCTCTCGTGTTGACTTGTCTCTATTGTCCAACATCATTTTACCAGCAAATTTGATAATCTAGCTCAGCCTCACCCTCACAATGTCGACCAAGGAGGCGGAGAGCCGCGTGGCAACACAAGCAGCTACTCCTGAGCCGATGCGCAATGGGTCGTCTGCTTCCACGGCCGTTCCACCATCAAGTCACACCGGTCCAACAGGACGGGAGCGCAGCAAGCAGCAGACCAGCGGCTCCTCCCACTCAGAGCCTCTAGCCTATGGTGCAAATATGCCAGCATCATACGAGCCACTGTTTGACGGTGCGTACGTCAGCGATCATGACATGGAGAGGGTTAAGGATGCTGTCCCACCCGACACATGTCCAGCGGCATACATTCTCGAGTGGGGTCCGCAGCAATCTTGCGTACGCTCCCCTCTTGATATCGACGACGCTGTGCTCAGCAGCGTCACTTCTTCGTCCAGCGGAGCAGCGGGCGAAAGCTCCTCGCGCGTGAACTTCCTTCGCCATGCGTGGCAGTGCGACCACAAATTGCCGTCGTCACCATCGGTGGCAGGTGGGCGCATGTTTGCCGGGCTACCGGCATCATCTACGTGCAGGCTCTACGTCCTTCGTGACACTGGCGATGAGGAAACCAATCGTCTTCTCTGCGCTACCTTTGACGTGGATCCGGCATTCATGTCCGGTCACATTTCTGGACAACGGTACCGCCCAAGAGATCGTCCGTGGCGTGGTGGGAGGGGAAATAGTGCCATGGTTTCGGCATGCTCCTATGTGTACCCGCAGACGCTCACCCTCACCGTGAACAAGCCGCTTCCAGCAAGTTCGCCTCGTGGCAGTGGGAGTAACGGTCAACTGGATGGATCAGGTGTAAAGCCGCAAACTCCTGTATCCCAGGCTCCTCTCGACAACGGCCTGCAACACCAGGAAAAGAACGAGGCGACTGCCCCTGTGGCGGAGTCGAAGGCTCCCAGTCAAGAGCCCAGGCACTCCTCGCCTACCTACGATCCAATGACAGAGATGATCAGCAACCCAGTCGTCATGTTCTGTCGCGCAAGCCTCTGGATGAATCCACGTGCTAATGTTCTCTTTCTCGACCGCAATCCTTCATCCACCTCTCTCGAAGATGCTCTGCTAGAGGCTCTGGATGACACGATGGGGCCTGATTCTGCCGCAGACCAGAGTGGCAATGGAACACAGCTGGCAACAGCAGCCAGAACGCTTGAAAATTCGCTCTCTGGGCTTGTCTACGACCAATGGCTGGACTTTGTCGACACACTCAGTGTTAGCAACCGCGAGATCAATCCAGGAAAAATCAACAGAAAGCTTCTTTGGGGAATGTCGCAGTACCTGGAGCAGAATCTGACCATAGCTCGCACGCATGAAAAGAAGATACACATGGCAAAGCAGCATCACCTTCAGTCGGCACAAGAGACGGACAAGGTTTCGTTAGAAAATGCAGGTCCTTTCTACTATAATGGGCAGCAATTTACGGGCTCGGACGACTGGAAGGAGCTTCTCTCCCGCCTAGAGCGAATTGTGGCATTACTTCCGTTGCAGAGTCGGAACCCATTGGATGCTGCCACAGGTGGTAACAAGGCCCGATTCACCGCGTCAGACACGTCATATACTGTCAATCGCATCACCTCTCACGACAGTCAAGAAGTGGCCATTCATAGTGCACCGGAGCTTGGTCTAGGCAGTAGCACATCCACTCCAAAAGGCCCTCCCCCTGGTGGCATCAATGACCCGTCTCGACAGCCGTTCAGTCGCACGCCAGAGGGACAAGAAGCTCTCAGCAGAATATCTTACATGGGTGGAATCTTGCTGCCGTTCTCTATCATCGCCGGCGTACTCTCCATGTCAGATCCGTTTGGGCCCGGTGACCGCCTATTCTGGGTCTTCTGGGTCATCACCCTTCCCATAACATGCTTTACGCTAACCATTATTTACGCCGATGACATTCGAAAGGCTTACATCTGGAAGCCCATGAGCCACAAGAGCCTCCAAGAAGCCATCAACAAAGGCGAAGCTGTCACTGCCGACGCGGCGGCTCGTCTGGCGCACGCGGCTGAGAGAGTCATTGACAAGTTCTCTTCCGATGGAGACCCAGAGATTGAGACAGATCCCGTGACATCGGCGGTTCGCCTCGTCGACGCTCGTGACAGCAACGGACGCCGGGCTAGGGTCCGTGTCACAACCAAATCGGGTCCAGGTGGACCGACGTTCTACCGACTTGCTGATTTGTCCAAGCCCGAGAGCCCACCAGTGTCCCCAGTTTTGGCTCAACAACCTCCACTCCCTGAACCTGCGACCGTGAGGATAGCGACGGATAACGTCGAAATCTCAGGCGCTATTCAACACGCTCGAGTAAGGCGCCGCCTCGGCATTTTGGGCCCTTTGCAACAGCTTTGGCCCCGAAAGAACCAAGCGAATGCGCCGGCGTCAACGTCGTTACATAATGCCAGCTCAGCTCCGATCGCAGACGATGTTGAGCCAGGTCTCCCGTCGGGTGAGACGGTGATTATCGACGTCGTTAGACCTAACGTGGACAGCGGCACTGCTGAAATGTTCAGCCGGCCTGTTTCTGGCGTCAATGTCGCCGCCCCTGGCTGTCCGACGATTCTCCTGGAGCAGCGCAGCGACGAGTTACAGCCCAAGGCATGGCGTCTACAGCAGCTTGGCTGGGTGGGAGCTTTCAAGACCATGGTCGGCTACCAGCGACCGCGTGACGCCTAGAAGGAGTCCGTCGAGTTGGTACGGCTGCAGAGTCGGAAGACAATCTGATGGAATGATGGAAAGATGGAGGCGTTTCATTTATAGTTCACGTGGAACAAGTGCCCATTCATCCTGGCGAGAGTCTTATGTTTTTCGGAGTGGAAACGGCGTACGGGATTATGGAGTAAGTGGGCGCGGCCTGAGGGATCATGATTTATTGTCTCTTTGTTTGGGAGAGCGAGGCAAGGTGGACGTGGGAAGTAAAACGGGGACCGATGGCCGATGCGTAAAGTATTTGTAGTGTGATTATAGCAGCGCAGGTACAGCATACTTGTTATGGCGGGTAGTGACCGCCACACTAAAACCCTCTCTACGCGTAAACGCGTCCAGACTAAGTAGAAATCATTTTCCCCGCATGAGGTCCATATATCAACCCCAACCCTTCCAACTTACGCCCAGTGATGTCGCAACAGTTTCTTTGACCCCTTGCTCTAACTATCTCCCTTTTTTTTCATCGAATTCAAACCCAGGTATGGACGGCGACACGACCGAGATCCTCTCCGCGCCGCCAGCGCAGGCAGGCGCGCCGGGTCTCCCTTCCCACGAGGACCTGACGCCCAAAGAACAGGCTGTGCTCGAAGAATACGAACGTCTAGCTGAGAACATGAAGAAGGTACCGTTGTCCACTCGGCTGTTTTGCCTCACTGTGTCGACTTGTTGCCCTACATGCCGCTAACTGTACAGCTCGCTGCTCTACTCGACGACCTGGCCGGCCGGCCCGCAACAGAAACGCTCGACGGGCTACGGGAACTGGAGCGCAAGACAAGTCTTGTGTTTACGCTGCTCAAGGCGAGTGTGTACAGCATCGTGCTGCAGCACCAGATTGACGGCGGTGAGCAGTAGGCAGGGATAGGGGTACGGTGAGGTGGATAGCATGGCGGACAAACGCAAACGACGATACCCTCTCGCGCGTCGTTGGGGAGCGGCACATGACCGAAAGAATGTCTCGAAAAGGGTTTCACGATTTGATTTTGCGTTTTATACTTTATTGTAATATACAATATACAATGGGGGTGTTTTGAACAACAATTACAAAACTACGCTATCTTTTTTTTTCTTGTTTCCTTTTCCCTCTCATCCGCTCTCCGACTCTCTCTCTCTCACCCAAATCCTCTTTCCCTCCTAGTATACAGCACCCCCAAAGTAGACCTTACGCACGTCAACCAGCTTCTTGCCGCGGCCAATGGCAATCTGCTCGGGGTCGCGCTGCTTCATGAGAGCGGCGTAGGTAGCCTTGACGACGTTCATCGGGTTGCGCGACCGGGGGATCTTGGCGGCAAGGTCCTGGATACCGGCGGCACGGGCCATTTCAAAGATGTGATGGGGAACACGCAGACCGAAGCCTAGATGACGCTAATTAGAAAGGACACAGACAAAGCACCAGACGATTGCTGGGGCTGGGGTAAGGGGGGTAGTGCCATTTAGTGGGATCGAACAACGTACCTGGAGGACGAGAATAGAGCCTGACCACGGTGCCAGAGACCTTTTGCTCGACGTTGCCGTAAATGGTGCGCTTCTCGTAGCGTGGAATGGCCTGCATGTTGCGGACGGCGGCCTCCTTGGCCTTGGACCGCGCCGTCGAGAATTCCGTCGACTTGAAGGTGCCCAGGCCCAGACGGCCGTTGCCGTTGCCGGCAATGGCCAGGACAGAGAATTTGCGGATCTTGCCCAAACGCGTCTGGTTGCTCACCATGCGCACGGCCAAGTCCTTGGTCGACAGCGCGAAAATCTCGCTGACCTTGAGACCCGTGCGGTCCACCAGGTCGGCGTAGTGGCCCGCCTCGTCCAGACCCTCGTCGTCCGGGTCCACGAGGTTGGCGTCGCGCGACTCCTCGGTGCTCATGCCGGGCACGTTGTACGGCAGGCCCAGCGCCATACTCGAGTTACCCGTCTCCTCGGGCACGACGCGCGTCTTGCCGTCCTTGTGGACAAGCGCGTGGCGCTCGCGCAGGTACTTGAAGACATCCATATCCGAGGGTCCGTGCTCCTTGGCATATGCCACGCGCTCCTGGATGGACATGCCCTTCCAGTTGATCGTCTTGTCGGCGACAAACGTCTTCAGCCATTCTTCCAGATCGTTGACAAACGTCTCATCGTCCATGGTCGTAAAGTCCGTGGCGACGTTCCGGGCGGCCGCCGGGTCGCGCGGGCGGCGGTCGACGACGGGCTGGATCTTGCTAAAGTCATCGTAGTAGTTGATGCCGGCAGTACGAGCGGCACCCGTGGTGCGCAGACGGCCCTGCAGCGCCAGATCGCGTGGGTCGACCGCAGCCTCAGCAGCCTCGAGCGCGGCTAACTGGGCGGGTGTGTACTTTTCCTGGTAGACCTCTTTGTCCTCTTTAGAGACGTCCGGGAAGTGCTTCTTTGTGAATTCGCTCATCGAGGCGTCGTCGACAAGGCCCAGCTCAGCGGCTGGTACACTGTTGAAGCGGCGGCGGCGGCGGGCCGGGCGCGGCGCAGACGTGTGGAAGTGGCTCGCCTGGACGAAGAAGGGCACGGAGCGGGGGGAGGACGAAGAGGTGGACAAGCAAGGCTCGGGGGCTGCTTGTTGTGATGGTGACGGCGTGTTTATTGACTGTGTTGTCGTCGCTGTCGAAAACGATCCTGTGCATCGCCACGTCTCCGGGCCGCCCGCCAGACGGCGCAGCATGCCGCCGGCCGTTTTGCGTGCAATGCTCATGGCTCGTTAGGATGTGCGCGGATGGCAATTGGCGTCGTGAAAGCCGGGACTGCGCAGTCGTAATCGTCGGCTGCGCGCGTGAGCCTTTTCGAAGCTGCCGCCGTCCTTTTTCGGAACCACAGCTAATTTTTCGGGGCAGTCGCTGTCGCTCAATTGGCAGGCACGGAAATTCTGCGAGGACCATTCTTATCTTATCCCATGGCACGTGACGCGTCATGTGATTATATTGTTAGTTTAGAGTTCGCTCGTACCCACTGAGAGCACTAATACAAACACTGGCTGCGCAAGCAACAGCAGTCGGAAGAGATGCATCCTCGGAGACATATAGAATCGAATTGAAATCGTCAAACGACAAGAAATGGATATTGAAATTGAAACAATCGAGCTCCAGTACTGGCCACAATGATTGTACCGTACTGGCTTACATAAATGTAGGTACCCTCATTGGCCCCTAGTCGCCCCTTCCCCTGGCGGCAGCTCTCCCCAAAACGGCCAGAATCAGTCGACTCTGCCGCACACCTGAAACACAGCCTTGTTCCAGGAGCATGAACACCGCGTAAATCAGTGGCAGGAGCGAACGGTACTTGTATTCTGTAACGTTTTGTGCTTCTTCGTTTGTATATTTCCAGTATATTTTCGCATCTGCCTCTAGCAGGGCTAGCATAAGGACGGCGACGACAAGCAGCCATGGCTTTGTAAAATCGACAATAATACACGAAACTGTCAGCTCAACTCCAGGGACCTCGCCGGTGCAGGCAAATTGCTAGGGGACGAATCAAAAGAGACGAAGAGTCGAATGTGTCTGTCCGTCGCTTCGTCTCAGCTCCCTGCTCGCTCCCAAACTCGACGATAATGCCCTTAGTATCCACTGGAGCTTACGATGAGAGGCGTGACCATCCAAGCCGACGTAACATCTTGGGTTTCGGACAGGGAAAGCACGGCGGACCACTCTGGCGGGTTGTCTGTGTTGTTCCCTCTTTCTCTTTCTAATTCTCTATCTCTCTGTGCTGTCTTCTGTCTTCTCTTTTCTCCTTTCTGTTCTCATTTTCTGACTGCTATTTCGTTCACCTCCCATTCCTCGCCTCTGCTGTTTTGTTTCTTTGTCATTTTGCATCGTGCATATCGACATTGTCGTCTTCTCGTCTTCGTCTACTCGACTTGTTATCTCTTCGACACGACCCATCGACTGGTTCCTCTGCAGCGCAGACCTTTTCTTTCCAACCCTTTCCCTTCTTCTCTTCTCTTTTCTTTTCATTTCATCATTTCACAGGCCATTAATACCGCTTCCGCGACCATCGTCGAATCCGTCAACATGGGCCAGTTTGACTGGTTTGCCAAAATCGGCGCCACCAAGGAGGCCGTCGCCACCCTCAACGACCAGCCCGTCCTCTTCTTCATCCTGCTCGCCGTCCTCGCTACCCTCGGTATAGAAATCACCCTGATGTGGTTCATCCACCACGCCACTCTCAAGCCCGAGCAGAAAAAGAAGAAGGAGAAGGGCGGCAAGAAGCCACCTGCAAAGAAGTAGAATTCTTTGCGGGCGGTGGGTGTCCCGACAGGTGGATGAGTGAGGCCTCTGCGGGACCATTGTGTGGAAATCAAGACACAAGAAGCCCGAGAATGTCGCACAACCGGACAACCGAACGAGACACAGACGCAAAAGTGGACGCAAAGTCTAGGTGATGCTGACAGATGCCGACTCAATGTACCCTATAACCCATCCACCGGCAGCCATACTTCCTCATCTCGACCACCAGCTCATAAAAACACATCAGCGACAAAGTATAGTCTTCTTTTTGCTCGACGACCTGTTGCCCTTGCTTGGTTGCGCTTATCTTTGCCGGCCATCTCACGTCTACCTATTTGTCCGGCTGCTATTTTTTTCGGTTTATTTCATTTTATCAAGAGCGAGCAAGCGACGAGCGGGCGATGCATCGATGACAGACAGCGTATGGCACAATTCCTGCCTGCTTCGAACGTCAAATTTCTTCTTTTATCTTATATATTGTACATACACCTGGACGAGGGGAGCTGCGATTTCTAGACTCAAGAGCGAGAGATAAGTTTCGTTGTACTTCTTTTTTGGTCTCATTTGCTCTCTCCGATGGCTGGCAGGCTGCATCGAGCGGACAAAGATCCTTTATATTATCTTCCTTTTTATTTACATATAAACATAAAACTTTTCATCTGCTTCATTGTCTCAGCTTCTTTCTGCATCTTGTATTGCGCGGTGTCCCTTCAAATTGCTCCAAATTGGCTCAACAGCAACCTTCAATGATGTCACTTTCATCCCGCCAGAGCCCCACACCTTCATCGAGATCCTCTTCAGCAATGTCCATAAACTCAAATTCCTCGTCGTCCATATAGCCCATATCGTGATACATAGGCTGACTCTCGTTCTCGATGCCCCCCAACCTGTGAAGTTGCCATGCCTGAATGTCCTGCCACAACGCCAGGCCACTTTCCTCGTCATCGGAATTATTACCTTTAGGGTCGTCCTCATATTCTTGATGGTCATCCAGTTCCTCGTTCTCCTCGTAGACTTCGCCTTCTGGCGACCAGCCCTCGCTGATCTCGTCAAAAAGACAGTCTTCGTCGTCCATGTATTCGTTTGCCTCGTACTTGTTAGGCTCGGACCAGGCCTCGATGTCTTGCCAGTCTAGCTCTTGTGCCTCGATTTCTTCCTCGGCATCATTAGCTTCTGCGCACACCCCTAACTCCAGTGGTTGCTCTTGAGAGCTGGCGTTGGTATCAGGTGATTGTGAGAAGATGGCATCTAAGCTGTCGTAACACAAATCAACAAGCTGATCGTCGTCAGGCTCAAAGTCTGGACGCTCAATTGTTGGAGAAGAAAGCAACTCTGGTGGTGATACAAGACTTGGTCCACGTGATATAGATAGATATGAAGGGCGACCAAGTCTTTTTATTGCTATAGATGCCCGCGTCGCCGACACTTGCTGCGATAGATCGGTTTGTTCGTGTACATCTGACCTTCGGTTAGGTGGCTTCTTTAGTCGCAGTGGCAGTTGCATCACACTCTTGAGCAATATCTCTTCGAGTTTCGTCATGAGCAGTCCCTCTTCTGTGTTGTTCTGGACGAACTCGTCAACGCCACCCTCCGCCAGCGCTTCGGCCTTTTTCCGCAAACTGGCAGACTGCGCATTGGTGAAGCTCGCCAAACATCTGTGAATCAAAGGCACGTATACTGCGCGTGAAGACACGGCCTATTATTGTTATGTCAGTGATGAGGACATTTAAGTACGGCCTGGTGGCGTGCTTGTGAAACTCACCGTGAAGTAGTGGTTGCTCCATACAGCCGGTGCCACATCCAGCAGTGACGGAGCACCGTGTGGTGCGGAAATGTCATCGACGGGCCGGATACCTGGCACCGGTGGTGCTTTTCCTGCCGTGCCCACGAGCACATGAAGCGCCGTTGTAATGAGAGAGATAGACTGACGCCACGCGGCACTGCCAACCACCAGCACATCCCGCGGGTCAATCACCGGCTGCTGCTGTCTCCGGCGTGCAGCTTCACTCGGACGGGGTCGCAGGTTTTTATGGGCTGGCGGTGGCTTCTTCTCGGATTTGAACGACCGGCTTCCCTCTGTCGACTTTGACTTTGGCTTGGATCTGCTTGCTGCTTGCGCCTTAGTTTTAGCCCTCTTCGTCGCAACCATCGCTCGCGGGAGTTTGAATCCTTCCGCAGAATATCTGAGGCCCAGCTGGCAAGTCACACACTGTAGTCGGGCCAGTGGGATGCCGCTACCGGCTCGGCTTGGTGCAAACAGTCCTCTGGGCGAGGGTGGATGGGTAACAGTAAAATATAGGAGACCTGTATCTTCACCAGACCCCGTATCGGCGCTCCTGCTTCGAACACGCAGTCCCAGCCGGTCCTTCCACACGGGCCACTCCGTAATGGCCTCGCGGAACAGCTCGCGAAGGTGGTCGTTGCCATCGTCTTCACCGTCACCCTGAGTGCCTCCGTTGCTCATACGTTTTCCCTCCAGCATGGGACGTACTGTCAGGTCGACACTGTGCCCGTCACTGCCAATCCATAGCCGACCAGCTCGAACGAGCTCGACAACGCGAGCCGCGGTAACTATCTTGGTGCGGAAAACGCCAGGGTTGTAAGACCCTGGAATGCTGCCCAGCGCATTCCAAGCGAGCTCAGCCGTGGCGGTCAAAGTCAATTTCCATTCAGCATCAAAGGTGACCCATTGACGACGGGGGAAATGGACTGTCGTTGTTGTCGATGCTGGCGGCAGTGGAGGTGGTAGTATTGGGGATGTGGATTTCGACGCCATCGCTGCCCCGTCGGTAATGCCATTGAGTTCATGACGTATGTTAAGGGAAAAGGAAAAAGAGAAAAGGGGGTTGTGTGTTGGTAAATTTTTGACTTCCTGAACTGAAAGGGAAGGAGCGGCCCATCGTCACACCTGCCGATATTGTTTGTGCAGGGATTTCCAGCTTGAAAGACATGATACTTAATTGCGAAGCAAGTGGACATATGTCGCTCGCAGCTTCCAGATTGACAAAGTACCGTCTGACCGAGAGAGAGTGGTCTAAGGCATTCCTTATTGACCAAATAAAGACGCATGTAATCTGGCCCTAATATGTCATCAAGATTATATTTTCCAGTAATATTGTATTTCCAGTGATGTAAAGAAAGAACATGCGCCTTGCAATGGTATGAGTCGGTGAAAATAATAACAAAAACACAAGCGGATGGACCTGCTGTTTCCTTTAAGAGCGTCATATTCTAAAATTAACAGAACTGAAAAAGTCATCCATGAAAAAGAATATGGCCCTGTACTGTGACCTCCAATTCTCCTGTATCGTAAAACCCCCCAGCAGCGAGCATTGTCCTAAGCGTAACCGGGTATAGAATGAAGGCGGCAGGCGAGAAATATCCCAAAAATGAAAACAAAGTTATGTGCAATGGTCGTTAGCATGATATAGACAATAGGATGAGAGACGTTAGATGCAATAAGATGGTGTAGACAGGGTGGTGCGAAGAGGATATCGTCGGCCCTGTGAAGGAGGGCTTTATTTCGGCAGCCAGGGGAACTTCTTCTTGAGGTCCGCAGCACCGCCGGTGGGCTCGACCTGCACGCTGCGCTGGTAAATGTCCTCTTCGTCCATGGGCATGCGACAGTCGAGAATCATCTCGCGTGACGGTTGGTGCTTCTTAAGGTTCGGGTATGGTGTGCCTTGGCTCTTCATGAGAGGCAGCAGGACCTCGCCTAGCACCTCAAACTTCTTCCAGTTAACGCGGTCACCCTGCGGGCCAACAAACGTACGGCTTCCTTCCTCGGCACTGACAAGGTCGCGACGATGCAGTGGCATAAAAGGGATGCGCGGCAGCGGCGAGTTCTCCCATGCCAATCGATAGGCAAAGTGGCTCTTTTGTGTGCTCATGAGCAGGACGAGGCGCGCAAAGCTCTTCTGGATATCTGGGTCGACAAGGGCGCGCGTCTGGGCGAGCCGATGGATAGCCGTGCTGTTAATTCCGGCCAGCATGGCGGCAAGGCCGTTGTAGTTGCGCAACTGGCGCAGACGGAGGGCGATGGTCATAAACTTTTGCAGGCACGGAGCGCGGTGCTTGGCCTTGTCGCGGATAAGGATCATGTTAGATACCCACTTGGCGATATGGTTAAAGTGTGCAATCATGCGGTCCATGTTCCTGAGAGAGCGACACCGTTCCTTCTCCTGTGCGGATAGGGAGACGTGCCGCACGAGGTCACGGATACGGATACTGCTGAACATAATCCAGTCGATGCGAGTAATCTCGTCGGCCACCTCGTTGGCGTCCATATCCATAAAGATGTGGTAGCGGAATTTGTTGAGAGGCAGCGTCGCCATGGGCACCATGGTAGCGGCCTCGCGTTCATAGTCTTCATATGAGTGGTATTGGAAGTGTGCCAGCCCCCGTCCAGAGCCGAGGGTGGCGGCTAACGTGCCACTACTTCCGCCGGTACTGGCGCCAGCACCACCACTGCCAGCTTCGCTGGACGGCGGATCGGAGGACTGCGAGTTTTGGAG
Source organism: Sporothrix globosa (assembly GCA_001630435.1). Lineage (NCBI taxonomy): Eukaryota > Fungi > Ascomycota > Sordariomycetes > Ophiostomatales > Ophiostomataceae > Sporothrix > Sporothrix globosa. The sequence continues at coordinate 1,890,907 of LVYW01000002.1, forward strand.
CGTAAGAGATCGTAGGCTGTCGGCAGGATGCTGCTCCTTGCCTGGAGTCGCACCGGCAGCTGTGGGTTCATCCTGAGGCGGGTCGTCGCACCTGGCCCACCATGTGTCGTCGTCTTCGGCCACATCGTTGTCGAGGTGCTTCTTGATTTGCTGCGCAGACAGAGTGAAAATGGGCTCGTCGGCAAGGCGGTAGATGAGAACTTCTAGTTGCTTGCGTGACGCTGGACGCGCAAAGTCGCCCGGGTAGAGCGACACCCACCGGTTGAGGACCTCGATGTAACGAAACTGGGTGGCGGTACGCTCGAGGAAATGGGAAGACTTGTCCTCCCAGGTTTTAGTCAGGGCCGTGATAATGGCTGAAAGTAGTTCGTGTGGCGCGGCGAACTTGCGGTAGAGGCAGAGGAAGACGTCAGAAAAATTAGCGTCGGCGCGGTTCATGGGAGCTGCGAGAAGGCGCTCGACAAGGTCGTTGAAGGGAATGCCAGCTGCCTTGGCGGGTATATCGAACATGTTGTCGTCATTGCGCTGGAGGATGGGCACGTCCTCGGAGAAGCGGCGCAGGGATTCGGCATCGGACTCTTCAATGTCAAGGAACGAGTCCTGCCCGGCATCGAGCCGGACGCCGGTTGACCGTAGCATGCCTTGTACGGATTGGGCTGATCTTTCATCGGTCATTTCCGCCCCGAAACTGGAGGTGTTGAGTTGTTGCTGTGCGTTGGGGTAATCGACGCGCGGGGATCGAGAGTTTTGTGAACGGTAGTAGCCGTCCCGGTCTCCAGAGGCGCTCGTCGTCCCGCCTCGGAGCAGGGACAGATCAGAGCTCGCTCGGCTGTGTTTGCCACTACCTTGTTCGCTGCTTTGGGGCCGACCGTTGATGCGGTCGGGTGGGGCGTCCAAGTGGGCAGCGGACGAGGCGGCACGTCGCCGCGTGGTGGTGGTTGACGCCGTCGTGCCAGTCGAATTGGTATTCGCGGTTGCTGTGCTGGCAGTAGTCGTATTTGTTGTGGTGGTAGATGAAGACGAGTATGTATTGTGTTGGTGGCGATTATGATTGTAGTGGCTGTTTGACTTGTCTCCTATGGAACAGAAATAGACTGTGTTAGAGGCTGCACGACCCCGTCGCATTGAATGAATCGAGTGAGACGCTAACAATAAAGAAAAGGAAACGAAAAGAAAAAGAAGGGAGACAAAGGAACAACGAGAAAATGAGGGCCAGAAGATCCCAGTAGGAAACTAGGAAACAAAAGTCAGGTGGATGGGGGGGGGGGGATATAAGGCTGATGCAATATAGGGACTATCTGCAGTTCGTAAGAATGAGGTGGCAGTGAGTAGCATGCTTTGAGCACCTCGCTCTGTCCGACTATGTCACTCTCCTCTTTCGTCACACCAGCCCAGTCAGTGTTTCAAACCTGGAAATCTTGGAGAAACATGTGGGAAAAGGGAGCGGGGCTGGCGAGTGTCATTAAAAAGACATCGGTACAAGGCGTTCAAGCGTTGCTACGTTGAATGGCAGTACCCTATTGGCTCCAGAAAAGAAATTGGCAGGGGCATGAAAACCAAGAGCAACACAAAGAATATCGAAGTAATACAGTGAAAAAGACAGAAAAGTGACTGCGCCCAGTGGAGGCTTTAAACAAAGGACACTCGGCAGGTGAGGGAAGAAGAGGAAAGGATTAAACGTAAGATGTCTAGTAGGATGAAGGATTTTCTGCACATGCGGTACGAAAATAAGGTATGGGGGTTGTTTTTGTGTTTGTGAGCCCACGTCTGGATAGCAGTGGCTGTAAACCGCGAGGCAAAACGGACACTACTGCGTGTAAGAGTGACGGGAGCGGGGCCGGGAAAGACGTCAAAAACGAAATGAAAAAAAGTAATGTGATGGAACGAGGCTTGCAGGATAGTTCGGAAGAGAACAGATGAGCAAATCACGGGAAATGAGTTAGCTTGCCAAAAGTGGAACAAGGCGCCTTGAGGGTAGCAATGGAGTTGAGAATCTTTAAAGAGGGGAGAGAGCGACGGATGTGGCCAGACAAGCCGAGACATTTCAATGTCGAACGGAGTAAGACAGGTGAGGACGCGAGAGGGCGATGAAGCGAGAAGGCGGTATACGACGCGGCGGTCAAAAGAAGAAGACAAAAGAAAAAGAAAAAGAAAAGGAATAAAATCCAATCGGAGAAATGAAAATAAAAGGGACAAACCTTGACGGTTGTACACGGCGGCAAGGACAATCGCCTGCAGACAGTCGCGGGTATTGCCCGAAACATTGGCGGACGTTTTAAAGTCTGCGAGGATGGACGGGAACACGTTGGCCAGGCCATCGGCGTTGATTTGGCGGGCGGATTCAGGGTTGTCGCATTTGGTGGCCACAAGGATGGTAGGAAGGTTGGAATTGTGTAGAGCCGCTGTTGCATTCCCCCAATCGTCTGGTTAGAAACAAAAGTTCGCAGTAATTACAACATACAAACGGTGACTGTCACACGTCGCAATAATGCCGGGCGCAACACCACAAATCCAAACCGTGGTAGAAGAAGTGAAGGAAAATAAAAAGAGGGACCACCTCCACCTGCGCTGTTGCATGGTTCCGTGGCGAGTAAGGGTGCACGTAAATGATGCACAAGGTGGCCCGACCCCAGTGACATTGCACATGGGTACACAAGCGATGGGTGATAGGCGTTGATAAAGGCGCCGGTGGTGCTCTCATGACATATGCACACGGAAAAGAGAAATAAATGGAAATACGCAAAAATAGGGGAAAAAAAGACCAAAAAAGACCAAAAAAGAGAAAACAAAGTGGACTTACACAGAGTGGGGGGGAGCTCTCGGATGCTGTCCCTGTTCATTACATCATAGAGCATCAATGCGCCGTCAATGCGAGGCACGATGTGGCCACTGATTCGCTTGGGCCAGTGGATTTTCTGTTTGGGATCGACGTCGAAATGTTCGAGATCCAGCTCGATCAGGACGACGATAAAGGGTTTGTTATCGACATCGATACGCATAGCGGTAATGCCGCCGGTTGGCGGCTTGGATAGGCGCGTCGCTCGTTGGATAAAGGAAGACTTGCCGACGCCATCGGCGCCGATGACGGCAATGTTGACGGTGGCCATTTTCCGTGGAGGTGGAGGCTGGCACATACGTCAGTGACAAAAAAAAAAAGGCGCGCAGAATACGGCTCTTTCCTACCCTAAGACCTTGGTCGTTTACAGTCGAAGATTCTCTTCGAGACGGAGGCCCTGTGGACCTGTCATTGCCGGGGTTGTGTTGCGTATTGGAGCTGGTGAGGTCGGGGCTGGCGGTACCAGCATCGACGCGAGACGAAGTATACGAAATGACGGGAGGGTCGGGGGGTAGGGAAGGAGTCGAAGGGCCGGGGAGGGTACTGTCGTCGTCACCAAACCAGTCGGTGCTGGCCGTGTGGTATCGCTGGAAAAATGGATCGTCTAAAATAGAGATGAAGGAATCGCGGATATTGCTCGACGACGGAGGCTGGGGCGGCAGATTCGTCGGGTGCTCCTTTTGTAGCGGAAGCTGTTGTTGAGTAGCTTTTGAGAGCGGTGATTGTGGCGAGGCTCGCTGCGGGTTTGATGATTGCGACAGGGACTGGCTTTTTGCCGTGAGCTGCCGATGTTGCCTCAGCTCGGGAAGGGATGCAGAAATGGTATCGATATCAGAGTCGGAAGTCGGTTCCGGGGCGTCGAAGAAGTCTTCTTCACTGTCAGCGTCACCGTCCGGGTCGGCGTCAAGGAAGGTTCCGCTCCAAGGGCCGATCGGCGTGACAGCCGGGATTTGTATGGGGGACGTTGTCGGATCCGTGTCAGGGTTGACGGCGTTTTGAAGAGAAGGAAGGGAAGGATGAGGATGTTGCGGTGGGAGCGACGAAGTAGACGAGGCGGTGACTGAAGCACTGGACGAAGCTGAGGCGGGCGCGGCGATACTCGGTGGTGCGTCGCCAGGGCTGGCGGATGATGGGGTTCGGTGGCGGCCTTGGCCAGGGGCTGCGGGCAAGGAGCTAGAACTCTTGCGACGTGGTACTCTGCCCAGCATGAACAGGGCGCGGTCATCTGGAAGCGTGTGAGTTCGAACTCGAGGGTTGTTGGACGACATGGTGGGCGATGGTGAGGTGGTGGGAAGGACTGAGCGAGGGCGGTGGGCGGGTGTGGGGAGGAAGAAGCTCGGATATGTATTGGACAGATGACGAAAGTCCGAATGAAAAAGAGTGGGTTGAGAAGCGAAAACGGCGAAGAATGAGGAAATAAGAGAGAATAGCCGGGGAAAGAAGGAGACACAGAAGAAAAGGACAAAGCCAAAGAAAACCGCGACGCAACGAAACGAAACAAATATGGCGGAGAGGATGCTCAACCGAAGATTAAAAAAAAAGGACGAGAGATGGAGGCGAGAGAACACAAACAAGGGCAAAGCTCCAAAGACCAGAGCGGGTCGGATAGGAGGGCAGGGGAGGTTCCCAACACCAGGACAGACAGAATGGAAGACAGGGCAATTTTAGGGTGTGGGAATAATCGCGAAAAAGGGTGGGGCAAGCCCAGGCAGGTTAGGTAGGTCGAGGCCCGCCGGCACCAAGGTGCGGGATGAACGGGGCTCGGTTTGTCTTACACATGGACGAGGGCCCAACACGAGCGGCGTTGACGGCCACAACAATTGATGACAGAATGAGACTTGCAGGGGAATACCCATCAAGAAAAGGAAAGGAGGCGGGATGAGGGGACACGGCGTGCAGTGGAGCATCGTAAAATCGGGTTGGTGGAACAGAGTTGACCAAGCACGACGAGGCGGTGGGATCACCAGCAAGGGAAGAGGGAAAAAGTACGGAAGGGCGATAAAACCGTCCCACCAGGGCTAATAAGAGGCTTGGGAATGTAAGATACTAGGAAGGACCATGTAACTCCGAGCTGTGCCTTGCGGATGGGGCCATGTTAATGGCGGGCAGTGGGGTCGAAGTAGGCAAAAGGCGGCAAGAAAAGGCGGTCGAGAGGAATGAAGCGATGGTGCTGTTGGCAATACTGTGCAAGTGCTGTTGCAAGGCTCAGGGTGGGGATATGGAGATGTAGATTTGCAGAGGGACGAGGCTCAAAGTGACATGTGAAACTGTGTGAAGCTGCGTGAAGCTAGCGAAGTAGTAGAACCGGCAAACCATCAAAAAGACGCACCTAGACACCGCCGGGTGTTTGGAAATGAAAAAGTGTGTGACAGGCCAGCTGCCCAACAGACTGTTGCTTGAGGGCGTTGTTTAAGAGCTGTTGCTTTACGACGTGCACCAACGCCAATAGCAATTTCCAGAGCAGACCTGGTCTCTGATCCTTGGATGTTTCCCTCGATTATTTGCTCCCGTTTGCCCCTGGCTCCAACATGCGTTCCTGTTGAACCGAAGGAACCTGCAGTATGCAGGCTGGAGGTGCAGATATGTCGTCGTAGCTCGGCTGCTCGCTCGTAATCAGAGCGTTGAGCTGGCTCGCCGTTTGTTCGGTTGGCGTGCTTTTCTGTTGCTGTGCCACTTGAGGAAAATGTAATTCGAGCAATTCAAACGAGTCGGGTTTAAGGGCCGGGGAGAGCAAAGCAAATAAATAAGTAATAAAACAAGTTACCAACGACGAGTTTTGCGAACGAACGAACGCTCGTTTGCCAAGTTGCAGACACTGGTCCAACAGGGGTTTTGTTTCGATGCTGCTGGGATTTGTCGTGCATAACCCTGGGGAGGATCAAGTGGGTATCTCGAGACACTCAGGTTCGCAGAAGACGGCATAAAGAGGGGAGAGAGGACAGTTCTGGGGAGCTGGAGTCACACGTCGTGGACGCTGGCTGGCGTAATAGTTCGTGTGTACGAAGTAGGTTGTGAACGAATTGGTTACAAGCCGGGGTTTTGACTTGGACTGCTTGAGATTGTAAACAATAACGCTTGGCAGTGGAAGTTACACAAAGATGAGAACGAGAAGGAGACAACGAGGTTGAGAATGCCTGGGGAGCAGGTGAAAAGCGCCACGCAGTGAGAAGGCGGACAGCAGACGCGAGCAGGAAAGAGCGACGGAGAACCTTGTGCAGGAGAGTGATGATGGTAATGAGGGTGGGGGGCCAGCGAGAGCAACCTTGGATGAAATAGGAAGCAGCAAATGGTAGATCGCCCACGAGGGGACTGAATCGGTCCAGGTAATAGGAAAGAAGGAGGGGAACGATGCTGAGAGAAATGCAGGTGCGATGCAGGCGAAAGGTTGGGGACCGGTAGGCAAAGCACCAATGAGAGTAGAGGTGACGGGAAAGGACGTAATCCCACCACACGAACCGAAAACGAATGGGAAACGGGCAGAAACGTGGCAACCACAAGCCAGTTGGCAGACAACACGGACGGAAAGATCAAAAGAGTGGAGAGCCCTTTCTGCCTGTGAGCTGTGAGGCTGTGTGCAGTGTTATTGATTGATGAGACCAAGGATGGAAAGAGCGACCCGAACTACATGTATCTTACAAGTCAATTTTGGCCATGTAGGCCACACCAGGAGAACCAGGGAACCAGGATCGCACCAATGCACGATGGATGCTGCGCCGGGGGGCCAGTGTTGGAACCGGCGGTTGGTGTACTTACTACAAATCTTTCTTCGGATATATGATACTCGGTACGAATCAACAGTGCCACAAGGCCAAAAAAAGGGCCACTTCGTAGGATTCTTGTGGTTGTGAGAAGGCACGATCAAAGAAAAAACACCGTTCATCGCTCTTGCCCTTTCTGAAATCGGATATGTGGTCCGGTCCAAGTCGGGCTAATTGGATTTTAGGGGTCCATTTTCTTACCCTCACTTCCACTCTTCATCGTCCGCCCCTCGCAAGCTCTTCTCGTTCTCTCAGTCACTCCCTGGTTCACCGTGTGCTTGGGCCGCCCTGGCACAAGGCAAAGGGTCCAAGGCGGCAGAGTTTTTGGTGGTTGGGCAGAGGGATGCTGCGGTGTCGGCGAACAGACTTGGCTAACCAATCTTCAACAAATGGCAAGGTGAGCTACCATGAGTCTTTCACACCGGCAATGCGAGTTACTGGTATCCTCGAGGCTGCGTCATCTGCATCGTGTGCTTGTCTGTCCAGCATCTCGCAGCCAAGCTTCTCTCCCAATACCTGGGCCACGTGGGGATTCGACAATCGTGTGGAGATGGAGGAGAAAGCGGTTGATCACCATTTTTTATTTGCGGCTCACCGCAAAGGCCGGGCAGTTCCAGGCCCACAGCGACGCACTGTCCAGGATTCCCAGGCGGCGTAGTTGACGAAGGCTGAGGAGGGGTGCAACCCCCGCGTACGGCTCACAGCTGCATCATGCGAAGACCCTGCGCAGAGAGAATATATGTACACCATCAAACCATTGACGTATCGACGACTTGATTGAGAGTGTGCAGCTCTCCATGAACGTGCTCAGCACAACTGAGCTGCGCTCCACACGACGATCTGTGGGCAAGATGATCTTCTGTTTATTGCTGATCCCTCCTGAAAGAATACAACCATGGAACAGGCGAGGGGAGAGCAACTCGACTGTATGACTATGTCGACATATAATTAAAGCCCTGTCTAGAAAGCATCTTTTGGTCCTATCACCCGACAGGCCCGGATGCGGCGGCGCTCGTGCCAGCAAAGCTGCGGGAGGAACATCCATACAACAGCTTTCTTATGCTGCTGCAAATCTGTCCTTGGAAACAAAGGCGCTGAGCAATGGGTCTGTCTATAAAAACGGCTTGTAAACACAATCCACAGCCCGGGATTGTTCGCACAAGCCGCTCGGCGTCCTTTATTCATCTTTTCCTCCTCCTTTTTCTATTTTGGTTATTCCACCCGTCAATGGCACGACTTTAAGTTACCAGATGTCGGTCGCTTTCTCGTCGAGTTGATAGGGTGTGAGTACGGAGTAATAGCAAGGCGGTTTGAAATCGTCAACCTGAATATGATTAATGGTCAGGAAGGTGATAGGAATGGGACATCGACTGCTTGTCTTACACAATTTCGAAGTTGCGTTGTAGCTACATGTCGTCTCTCACCTTAGTTTAAGAAAAAAGCCTCTTCTCTGTAGCAAATTCGGCACGATATGGGGTCGCACCGGCTAAGATCTGCGCAAGCCATCTGAGAACATTGATTCGATCATTCTGCAATCTGGACTGCCATTCGACTCTTTACACACAGCGTATCTTCCCGACAAAACCTGGCAAACAGGCCAGATCAGCATCGGCAGAGCCAGTCCAGGCCGTTCTATGACGATATGCTGGGTAGCGTCCCGTCGAGTTCTTTATTTAAACTTTTGGCCTCTACAACCTTCCCCACAAATGTGAGATCGCCAGTAGCATTCAGACTAGAAGCGAACAGATCTGGATCGATGTTATTCTGATGCATTCCCATTCTATAACTATTTCCTACCCCATTACCTCTGCTTTCTTATATTTTTCTATTTCCATTCGTCATGACATCTTCGCGGCAGCGCTTTTCGCACCCCTTCCGATGCTTCCCTGATCAGGTCGAGCCCTCATATATTTTCTTTGTCACTCGTTCCAAGCTCGTCGTTGACACGTTCTCCCTTTTTCTGCACCGGAATTCCTTCCGATGTCCGTTTTGTCCACTTCCTTGTCTCACTTATTTCCCTATCCGCTTCGTCTTTTACTGATTGCACACGTTTGCCCCCTCTTATCTCTCCGCGCCTGGCGTTTCGTCCAGCATCGACTGGCATGTATGTCGTAGATGTCTCTCTTCCCCTTCATTCCTCACTCAGGCACCCACACGTTTTCTTTCGGCCCTCTTGCTTTATCCGTTTACGGCCATTCTCAGTGTCTCCAAACAACAGGATCATCAACCCTAATCCCAATGCAGGAAAGTCTTTTGAGACAGAGTAGCCAGGCAAGTTGGCCATGAAGAGAGACACCGAGTGGCATGTAAGACATTTACAGCGCCCAGAACATCGAGAAACAAATATGTCTCCAATTTCTGCTGCAAACGTCCACAATTGTGGAGAGTCTGTTGTGTCTGCGCTTCTGCCGCCGATAGTTTTCCATGGAAAGGGGACGAGAGATCGCGATCTGTTACATAAGGCCCAAAACCGCCTACAAAACCGCAACATGAAGCTTTGACTCGATGTTTGGCATGCAGAACTTTCTTTTTCGCAGGCTGCGTCTACCTGAACGTCAAGCATCTTCCTTCTCAGCATAGATACGTCACCTTTGTACTGCATGTGTGTCCGCATTTGATCGTTTCTTTCATTCATCAGCAGCCTATATCTTGATCCTTTCGTCCTCGTCGTCTGTATTTTCCTTCTCGTCTCTTCCCTTTCACTTTGTTTCTCGTCCTTTATCCAAGGCAAGTCGCAATCACATCGCTGCACTACCGCATCTGCTATAGCCCTGTCGACCTATATTCAACCCATCATCATTATCTCTTGTCTCTCCTCTTCCCGCCTCACTGCCATTGCCTTTTTTGCCTGTGCAGCGGCCTCTAAGCTCCGAATCGCTCTATCTGGAAACATCCGTGCATCGCACATCGCTTCTTTTTTTTAACTGTAAACGAGAATATTTCCATCACATTTACTTTTCAATATATATCCCCCTCCGCCTCTCGTCTCCACCTTTCGTTTTGGCACGCCCGAGCTTCGTTTGTTCCAAGTTCAATCTACCACGCGGACAGCTATCACGCGGATCGTCCCAGCTACTCCACAAACATAGCTGGCTCTTCTTCGTTGGCGCTAAGACAGCTCTAAACGGCAATAGCTTCTGCAGTATTGCATCTCTTCCCCCTTCCTGCAATGCGCTACGAGTCAACTATGATGATGGCCGGTCCCACCACGATTGCAGCGCCCCGGATGGACCAGCCTACCGGTGTCCCTCTCTACCACGCGGTGCCGACTCGCCGTCCTTCTCTCCCTCATCAACCTTCTTCTGGCTCCTATGGGTCCTATGGCTCGTTTGGCTCCTTCGGCTCTTTAGCTTCATCGTCCTCGCAGCAGCAACTGCACCGCCGAAGCAGTTCTGCAACCACAGCCAGCGCCAGCCGCCATCGCCGCAGCTCCCATTATCAACACTACCAGCTGCAACCGCAAACCCAACCAATACAACCGGTTCAGCCGCAGTTCTTGTTCTATCCCCAGATTGTTCCCTACCAGCAGATGCCATATCCTCAGCAGCTGCCGTACCAACACCAGCGTGTGCACAACCTCCTGCACAGCAGTGCCGCCAGCAGCTACCAGGTGCTTCCCTACCACTACTCGTACCAGCCGGCGAGTCAGCCTGTAAACCAGCTCGGTCCCATCCACGGCTACCGCCAACAGTCGCAAAAGCACCACCTCCGCCGCCAGCAGCATCTGCTCCCGGACGCACCGCCGTCGTCGTTGCAGCACTCGTCCTGCCCGTCCCTTTCCTCCAAGCAGCCGCTCGCGGCTCTGCAGACGAAGCAGGCCACTTCCCAAGCAGAGGCACAGGTCACGAGCACACAAATGGCTCTCTTCTCCGGGTTCACGCTGCGTGGCAGCCAGCAGAACAAGGTAGCGGACAGTGCTGCACAGAAGAAGCAGGAGACAAAGCAGGAGACAAAGCAGGACAAGCAGGAACAGGACAAGGCACAGGCCAGGGATACGAGGTCCAAGACCGTCCTCCACGCCAGCGCCCCCACCGTCAAGCCGCCGTCCCGCAAGAAGGACCCCGTCGGGCGCAACCGCGGGCCCGTCGACGCCAAAGACCTGACCAACCGTCTGTACACCATCCTGGCAGAATGCGGAATGCAGGCGGCCGCCAACACAAGTAGTGCGCCGCCGCTGTCGCCGCTGTCACCACGGTCACCGCTAGAGGCGGCGCCGCCCCAAGCGCTCCCGCAAGGAGTCGTCGGCCCCGACCGCAGCGGCCAGCGCATCCGGTCGCGCGGGTCGGGCAACCTGCGCGCCTTGTACGCATCCAATGCGCCTATCGTGCCCACCACAGGCGGCGGCAGCATCCGCCGGCAACCCTTTTCCGCGCCGAACGACCTCAACGCACTTAGCGAGCTGGCCCCACCGCCCAGTATGGTCGATCTGCAGCGGCGCAAGCACCGGACACGGTCGCTGTCCCCGAAAGAGGTATATATGCGCGGTGGCGGGCCAGCGGGCACGACGGGCGCGAAGCTGCCGTCACCCATGGCACCGGGCTCGTTCGGCCAGAGACGTTCTGTGTCGAGCACGATTCAGCCGCCGCCCAACGCGCAACACGGCATGCCGTACATTCCCAGCCAGGCGGCGCAGCAGTTTGCGCGCACCACCACCGTCGCGGGCAGCCCGCGCAAGTCGGCACTCGTGCCAAAACCCAGGGGCCAGTCAACCAAGGAGCCGTACTCGCACAACCAGTCGGTGTCCGTGTCGCCACCACTGTCTCCCAAGAGTAAGCCATCACCGCCGTTGTCGCCAAAGACGAAACCCTCGCCGCCCGTGTCGGCCAAGTCGCCCGCAATGCCCTCGCCGGCGCGCTCACCGAGAGTGCAGCACGCCTTCAAGGACACGCTGGCCGAGCCTGGTAGCCGGCGCCAGAGCCAGAAGGAGGGCGCAGAGGCCGCCGAGACTGTGGAGGGTGCAACCGACGACGCAGATGAAAAAGTCGAGGAGGCCGTTGACGGTGCTGCTGTGGAAGGCACAGCCGCCGATGAGGCTACAGAGAACGTCGATGACGAGGCCGAGGTAGAGGGGGGTGCCGATGCCAATGCCAAGATGGCCAAAGCAGCAGCCACGAAAGCGATGGCTGCGGCCGACTTCCGCCGTATTGTGCAGGAGCACAGCGTCGACTGGACGCAGAGCGATGAGGCCACGGTACGTCGCAAGCAGGAGAAGAAGGAGAAGAAAGAGCGCGAGAAGCGTGAAAAGAAGGCCAAGCAGCAGCAGCAGCAGCAGCAGCAACAACATCAACAACAGCAGGCGGGCGATGAGGCGCACCCACTGTGGCGGCTCAAGGCTCGGCTGAGCAGCTTCTCCAAGGAGAAGCTCATGCCATCACCGCCCGCTACGGCGGTGGCGGTGGCCGAGGAAAAGGAGGACAAGGCTGCACCGACTTTGGCAGTGACCGTCGCAGAGGAGGCATCCAAAGTCCAAGAAAAGGTTGTGACGGCAGGAGATACCAAGGAGGTGCCCGGGGTGGTTGGGCCTGCGGCTGGCGAGCCGACATCGAAGTCGTCGTCTGTGCTTTCGCTGACGGCTTTGACCAAATCGTCGTCGTTCCTGTCCCGATTTAAGTTTTAGTTATAGTTTTTCTTTTTTTTAGTTTGTTTGCATTTTTCTTTCCGTTTTGTTGCAGCGTTTCTAGCATAGCCTCGTGTCCTTTCGATTAATACGCGCTTGACTCTTCTTCGGCGGTAATTTGAGGGCGGAGAGTGGAGGGCAGGAAAGAATGCACCAGTTGATTCCAACCAAGAAAAACAGTGCCAAATGAAAATGAACTTCAATACGTACCGTCGTCAAAGATTTTGAGGTTTATGCTCAACCAAACAGGTATCCAATTCTATGTTTCCATAAACGGCACTTGATGTCCGGTTCTCAGTGCCGGCCCTCGGCATCAAGAAGCTTCTTGATTGCCTGATTTGCCTCGACGGCAAGTTCGTCTCGCACGACAGCGGACACATCGTGACCGTTGGCATTGCTGTCGCTGCTCCTGGTGTCCGTACCCACACTGTCGTTGGCATCACGTGCCAGCAGGTACGTCACAGTTTCGCAGTAGGCACGCACCGCGTCGCCGTCCTCGCTCGGGTCAACGCGGGCCCGCCGCAGAGCCTTTTGGCCCTCACGGAGGCCCATCTCCTTGGTCCATGGCCTGTTGGACATGCCACCACCACCACCGCGACCTCCCCGGCCGCCTCCGAAGCCGTCTCGTGTGTTTTTGTGTTGCAGGCGCATAGACAGGCCAGGGATTGGGGCCTTGTTTCCACCACCGCCCGTTTTGGGCGGTTGTGTGACTTCGTAGATGGATTTTAAGCGCTCAGAGAGAGTTGGGTATTTCTCAAAGAGGTGGCGCAGCTCGGGGGCGTCGTCAAGGACTTGGAACGGGTGTGCAGGCGGTGCGGGTTTCGGGGGCAGCGAAGGCACTGCCGAGGCCCCTAGAAGAGTCGATTTTGTCTTGTCCTCGTTGGTTGGGGCATCGGGTGGGTGGTTGTCGCGGTGGATGCGTGAGCACGTTACGGAGCAGCTGCTGTCGTTAGTCGGGTTCACAATACCTCTTCCCTCGTCTCAATGGACCGAGCCAACATACTATGCCAACGGACACCGCGAACATTTATACTTGGACGGCTCCTTATTGCACACGCCGCATATCGTTCGGCGCTTGGCTGGTGGTGTAATCGTCTCGTTGGCCTCGTCTGTGGGTGCTTCTTCGGCTGCTTTTCCAGGCGTTTTTAAGTCTGTGCTGGCTGCGCTACTGTCCTTAGCAACAGTACCGCCCTCAGTCGTATCCCCCGCCATCCGATCGGAGCTCATCGGTGCTGACCGTTTGCCGCTCGCTGGAACTTCTGATGATGCTGTCGAAGGTGCAGCTGCCGCTGTCTCGCTGCTAACATGAGACATGGGGGATTGCCCGCCTTCTCTACTTTCATGCGCCTGTGCTGGGGTGCTATTTTCCTCAACAGGTGGCGGTGAGGACGGCATGATGTGTTGTCGTATAGTTTTGGCTCCGGTTAGACGCTCGTTGCGATCGTTGCCTTATATTATCGCCTCACGAATGTGAATAAGTCGGGGTTTTGAATACAACATTGAGCTTTGAGCTTTTCGTTGATAGCTAGCTAGGATAAAAAAATGATGACTAATCGTAATTCTTTGTCTTATCTTGTCTTATCGTTTGGTGAGCTCGTACCAAGAGCTTCTCTCGAATGACACAAATGAAGTGCAAAAAAAAAGACGGTTTCTCAAAGCCAGTGCCCTCTGTTATTATTCTTCTTTATCACAGGATGTAAGGGAATGTTTTAAATTTGTTCTTGACCCATGCTATTCTCTGAAAATGCCAAAATATGAAAAACGCCGGTAAACGCAAAGCAGGAAGAAAGAATAAATACGATAAAAGAACCATGGACAGATCTTTGTACCATGTTTCACTCCGATTTCCTCCAAGCTGTACTGTCCCAGCCAACTGTCAGAAGCCATGACAGAATATGATGCCGATCCCCCTCCGCTATAACCGTGATTGCCATGTTTTGTGTATTTTCGCATCGTGGTAGCACGTGGTATGTAAATGACAAAAAAAAAAAAACTTACATAGATAATCGAATAATAAACAACGGGAATGAAATAAGACAATGCAACGCAAAACGACACGGAGAGAGAAGACGAAAAAAAGAAGAAACCACAAAAAGTGTGTATGTGGCGGAAGCATTACCACCCCGGCCTGTCCTCGAGCTTGTCAATGCGCTTCTTCAAAAACTCAAAGGACGAAAAGAAGATAGCGTTCAGGACGCAGGACCGCGTCATGGACACACCGAGGCCTCGGTACATCTGGCGCTGGAAGAAGTGGATCTTGACCGGCTTCACCTTTTGGCCTTTCGAATAAAGGAGGGCATTTCGTTGGTATATGCTCTTGGCCGAGTCGATTGGGTCTGATGGGTCAGTACAACGTTCATTTGTTTTACCAGGACTCGGATGAGAGTGCCTCGCCAAACATACAGATCAGAGACCACGAAACGATGCCGCACAGGCCACCCGCAATAAAAACGGGCAGAGTGCTTGACTGGGTCGCAGAACCGGCGAACGTTGTGAGGAGCTGTTTGCTGCTTTCGTATGTGATGAAATACAGGCTTGTGCCGAGTGTGTCTCGTACTGTAAGGTGTTAGGAACTATAATCGTCGTACTGGTCGTGAATTATGAAAGGCGAGCGAGGCGCGAGGGAGACGAACATAGGTGCAACCGGTAGCCCGTATAAAGGCCTGTGAGTCCTCGATGGCGAATGATATTTGCCATGGTCTTTAAAGTGCCCTTATTTTGGTAGCTAGAAGCCACAGCGCGGCTGTGTGAGTCGGGACATTGCGTCTTTTCAGATAGCAAGACTGACACTTGGGCGCTCAGTTTAGTCAATTCGAACGGACCTGCGAGCGGCGGTAGTTAGCAAGTCTGTCCATACCGAGAAAAAAAAAGACTAATGGTGGAAAGAATACGCACAGGCGATGACCGTGATGCAGGATCCTGCCGTGGCACCGGCCGCACCAAAACAGGCAACCGACCAGAGGTTTGGGTAGGTGCCGTGCGTATTGACATGCTTGAGGACGTCAAACCCAAAGTTTTTGCTCAACCAGTCCGAGTATACGTATTTGGCGCGCTGGTAGATGGAAAACGATATCGTTCGTACAATCGTGACGCTTGCCAGAGGTGCCGTTACGCCTAGAAATGGACAAGAAAAGAAAATCGCAGTTAGTTGCTTGTCTCTGTTACAATGGAGGCGCGCTCTACCATATCACAGCAGAGCCATGGAGAAGAGGAAAAGCCAACCTCGGAAGAATCCCCGCAAGCCTTCATTGGCGTATGTGTGTTTTAAACAGTCGGTAAAGCCGTCGTATTTGTACGTCTGCATGCGCGTCTTAACGCTGTCGAGTGGAAAGGCACAGGCCGTGCTGATGGCGCTGGACAAGCTGGCGCTGACTTCGGTCCGGTACCGCTTAACCCATCGCTGGGGCGGTACTTTGGTCTTTGTTGAAGAGAATGAAGGGGGTGAGGGAGCAGTTGAAGCAGCGAGAGCCTGGCTCGTGGCTACGGCTGAGGAAGTGGGTGTAGATGTGTTGCTGCTGCCGCCGCCACTGCGGTTGTTGCTGCCACCTTGCGGGGACATGATGGGAGGGCGGGTTGGGACCGTGGGATCATCTTGAACTCGACGAGGGTTGTTGGTCATGCTCCGCGCCGAGAGGGGGCCCCGAAGGAGGCGACAGGGGAGTTCGAGCGCGCCGCAATCGCAGAAGAGAAGGTTCGGGGTTGTAATCGTCCGGAGAAGGATTAAAAGGAGGGTCGGTCAGAGGATGTAGACGGCGCCCAAGCGATATCGTGGTCGAAAAAGACCTCTGGCTTAGCAAGCTTCGTTGTGAAAGAGTGGCGGAATCTAGAGATACGTTTATGCGAGCGCGTTCGTCGTCGGTAGCTCCGTTTCGGTCCAGAGAGAGCGCTCGCTGTGGCTTGCGAAAGGTGCCTTGGGCACTGCAAACGCGCAGGAGTCGTCAGAGGGCGGTGGTCTTGCTGGACGGGTATGATTCGCTTGAATTCGCCTTGACCGAATGCTCGATGCTTGCGTGGTACTCCTGGTATGTCCTGCCGTTTCGTGCTGCACCAAGACGACAATGCCACAGCAGACACAGCTTCTAGAAGACCTCAATACGGATAGCCAGGTCGTGTCAAACCTCTGCTGTGCGGGCGCCAGAGCCCTATCAGAACCAGAAGGCTCGGAGGATAGATTGGCGGACTGGGTAAAGTCTGGCCAAGGGCGAGAGAGAAATGGCAGAGACCAAAGGGCGAAAAGAAGATGAGCACACGAGAGAGGATCAATATCGTTGTAATGACGAAGAGGGAGAGAAGGAAGGGAAGAATGAATCAAAGAGACAGCAAAGTGGACAAGAGGAAAGAGCATGTCAGTCGAGCTGCTGCTTGTTTGGCGGAATTGGATTGCTGCAAACTGTACCGTTTGATTGGCCGGTCGGCCGACGAAGCTGCCGTAAATGGGTTGGAGGAAGAGGGGCCTGCAGTAATTACCACTAGAGGGCACGTCGGTGTCAGTGACAGACAGCAAGGAAAGAGCGATATGCTGCGGGGCAGCTTCTGCAGGTTTGAAGCAGGTGCGATACACGGAAAGCCAGATAAGACAGAGAAAACGGCACATTCTAAAGGACAAAGAAAACAAAGAAAACAGCAGGCAAAACGACACGCAGACTGTATTTCTAGCGGTTTCAATATTCGCTCCACTTCTCCTTGTTTTTGTCGCTCGTCTCCCCCCGTTGTCGGCCCCGGTGGCCAAACAGCCTGTCGAATGTCGAAAAATGAGCGAAGTAGAATAAGAAAGGCCCTGAGCTTGGGTTGCGCTGGCCTAGGCTCGCTGGGTGGGTGCTGCTTTCCCCTAGCGAAGCCCCGAACACAAGCACGAAAATACGAAGTTCTGGGGAAGGAACATATGATAGCAGCCGAGCTACAGCCGAACCCTCCGCTACAAAACGGAACCGGGGGCTCCTTCCGGGGACAGTAACAGGCAATAACTTAGCGGAAGAGGGATGCCACGTGCCAATGCTATGATTTCATCGTTTCTCTCGAGTCTCCTTTCTGCTTCTCAACTTATTCATTATGTGCAGCATGTCCTTTTTTCTTCTACAAACCCAACTTCAACTTCACACTCTCACGTTGCTTCCTGCATAAACTATCTGGCTCAACCGACGTCATCTGTCCAAGCTGATATTCCCCTCACGCAGTCCGCCAATCACAATCACCCGTCACCAGACAGCCGTCAATGGCAGCAAAACAAACGACTCACGAACCTGGCATTTTTCACGTGAGGCTGCATAAGCCATTGTTCCGCTGTAGCGTGTGACCCGTGTACACTCGCATCCCATAGTTATCCAAGCTGGCAATGATTTATTGCTTATTCGTATCGACGTTTCACATCCATACAATGCATGTGTCCGACTCTCGCATCAAGGGTCGGTAGACCACAGATTGCACAGTTGCGCCACCAGAATCGCCTGCTTTGCAGCTGGCGGCTGCACAACTGCAAGCTGCACAGTTAAGCTATCGTGGTAAACATACATTATGATACATGACGTTCGGTCCTGCCATTCTGTATGTGCCAGCACTTCTGCTATGACCTAATAGCAGTGTAGCTCTGTCAGTGACGCATAGCGTCGTAGAGAGTGTCGTCGGGAGATCCGTCGAGGAGCAAGTGCAGAGACCAGTGTCTGCAACGAGAGGAGGGGAGATGTATCGTTCGGTCTTCCTTCTCTTCTGTTTTTTGAGGTTGGTTTTGGAGACATAGAGACATATCCTAACATCGTTTCAAGGGTGGCGAAACTCGTATTTTCGCTTCAGAAGAATTTCACCGTAGGCACAGTCTCATTTGCTTGTTGAGCATTGCAACAGTTTCGTCGTAGTGATCGTATGCCGTCCGTACGAAAGGGTCGCTAAAAGGTTAGCCATATGTAAACCTTTTTTTAACAAAAAAAAAAAGGAATGGCATGGTTTCTTTGGAACGCACTCTGGTTTCGGCTTCTTCTGCTGGTGCACTACCTTCCACGACGCCTGCCGCGCGGCCGCCTCCTTGCGCCTCCAGTACGCCGTCTTCAGCAGGTTCCGGAGTATCTTGTGCTCGATGCCGCGGTACTCGGCCGCCGAGTTGAGGAACCAGACGGTGCGGCGCACGGCCTCGGGGTCGAACGGCTGCGCGCCCTCGTTGTTGGCCGCGCTCGTCAATGTAGTGCGCTCACCGCGAAAGGCGGCGCGCAGTTGGTCGCGGACGATATAGCGGGCGGGTTTCGAGAACTGGACGGCGCGCAGGGCGCTGCGGTAGAGGCGGCGATAGGCCTGTACGAGCTCAGCGCTGGACATTGTCTGTGCCCGGGTCGGCGTTGCGTGAGATCCGATTTTTTGTTTGGGGGGGAGGGAGGGAAGGTGCAATTCGTCAAGAACATCGAATGTCGAGCCTCGTGCCTCCTAGCTTTTCGGAAATTCAAAAGGCAGCGGGAATTGTGGGGCAAAAGCTTTCATCGCAACCTCACCAGCCAATCAGAGAGCTCGGGCCGTTGAAAACCATCTTCAGTCTTCACTACTCAACATGAGACGAAAGAAGAAATCGCCGTCAACATCAATTCAGAGTATTGTTCTTTCATTGGGGAAAAAATTTCCATAAGGAAGCCATCCTTGGCCTCTTACCATGGTACATGATATTCAATAACTGCAAATCCCCTACGAATAAATGCTCTCTATATTGGGGATTGCAACCTCTTCCCATCCCGCAAAAGAAAATGCATTGCGCTGCCACATCAACTCTTGTGCGACGTACGTCTATATGCAAAAATGAACCCAAATAGAGAATAGAGAAAGACGAAGAAAAACAGGGAAACCAACGGAAAATGAGACGAGACTGTTTAGAAAACGACAAGAGTTGGAAAGACACCTGGCAAACTCAACGCCAACGCTTGGCTCGTTTGGTCGTTCGCTTGTTCGCTCGCTTGACTCGCACTCACCACTAACCACTAATCTTACTCGTCACCCTGACCAAGGGGCGCATACTTACCGCCGTTCTCGCTCGAGTTCCGTGACGCGCCGCCGCGGAAAACACCCACTCGTGACAGCCAACCCGAGACACCACGGCTCGAACCACCCTCGCCACCACCGCCGCCACGGCGACTTGACGGCGTCTCATGGAGAGACGACGGTGGATCAATGTTGAGGCCAGGGATGGCGCTTGAGGGGCCGAACTGGCCGCGAGACGCCCGCAGGTCGAGCGACGGCACTGGCGAACCAGGTGCTAGGAGAGCACCGGACTCAGTGTCGCCTGGGAGAGGTGTGCCAATGGAGCGCGGCGTGCCCAATGAGGTGCTGGCATCGCCGAACAGCGAGTCCATCTCTTCAAGACGGACACCACACGTTTCAGGATAGAAGAAGTACACTAAATAGGTCAGCACGTGCACGCAGCGTGAGGGACAAAGCAGTGACAGAAATGCATACCGACAACGAGACTGAGAGCGCAGAAAAAGGCGTGCACCAGGTAGAGCCGCCATGCGATCCACTCTTGCAGAATCGGCGTCATCTCACCCACGAGCCAGTTGAAGGCCCAGTTGGTGGCTGTGGACAGACTGGCGCCCTTGGAGCGGATGCTCAGCGGCAGAATCTCCGGCGGGTACAACCACGGGATCGGGCCCCAAGAGTAGCCGAATGCAGCGTTGTAGATCATGACAAAGGCCACGACGTAGATGCGAGTAGTCGGTAGATCCAAGAAGATAAAGTACGAGATCAACGAGAGTGATATGCACATGGCCAAGGCACCCGTCAGCAGAATCACGCGGCGGCCCCAGCGGTCCACAATGTACCAGGGCGGGATAGTCGACAGCAAGTACGTAATACCATTGATGCCAGTCATCAGCACAGCATTGTGGCCCGCCCAACCGGCAGATTCAAATACGTACGGTGCGTAATACGAAATGACGTTGATACCGTTCAGCTGGGCCAGAGCCTGCGCGGACATGGCGATCAACACACGCTTCTTGTACCGGCGGAACATTTCCGAGTAGGTACGCTCGCCCTCCTGACGCTGAATGAGCACGTCCATCTTGATCTCGCGGAACTCGTCACGGGCCTTGGGGTTGTGGATGTCGCCGCCGCCGTAGAGGTTGGCAATAACGACAATGCCCTCCTCATCGAGGTCGTTGTCGAGCAGCCAGCGAGGGGACTCGACAATGATAAGACTGCCGAGGCCAAGGAGCGCACCCATAATGCACTGCATCAACAACGGGATGCGCCACGACATGTTGCTGTCGATAAAGCCGCAAAAGTAATCGACCCAGACCGAAGTGGTGTAGCCGATAATGTTGCCAGAAAACTCAATGCAGGCCAGCTTGCCGCGGTTGTGGGGCGGTGAGATCTCAGACTGGTAAACAGGGACGATGGTAGACAGCATGCCGACACCAAGACCAGCGATGATGCGACCAAGCATCATCATAGCCATAGACGTGGCCAGCGTCTGCAGAGCGCCACCCGTAAAGAATATGATGGACCCGTACAGGATGGTTTGCCGCCGGCCAATGATGTCACCGACACGGCCGACCACGAGAGACGAGATAAAGGCACCAATCTCGAGGATAGCCACCATAGTACCTACCTCCGCTTTGGAGGGGTTGTTGAAGTAGTCTCTAAAGAAACCGCCTCTGGTAAGAGTGTTAGGAAGGACAAAGTCAAGTAGAGGGAGAGTCACGGAGAGTAGGAGGAGGGGAACCTACGTGATGATGCCAGACATAACACCCTGATCATATCCGAACAAGAACACGCCGAGAGACACGAAAATGCTCGTAAAGTAGCTGAAGTTGCGCGGTTAGCATTTTGTCAAGGACACGGGGACAATCTGCACTGCATAAAAGGACATACATCAGGGGTTTGCCGGTGAGGCCATGGATGGAAGAGGAGCCGCCAGTCATGATGGAAGCGAGGATGCGTTCAACCGCGGAGACGCGACGGACAGCAGTATCGGGGATGCGGATGGCTTCCTTATTCACGGCGCCAGCGTGGTGACTCCGGTGGGGTGAACTGTCGGAGTCGCTCGCGTCGTCGTAATGGACGCGTTTTGTGTTGCGGCGGGCCTTGGTACCGGCGGTTGAGGAATGGTTTTGTTTCAAGACACCAGCAAGGGTGTCTTGGTCTATGTTATCGTGAAGGCGGGCACGGACGGCTGGGGCGTTGTCACCGTCTTCGGCAAGCTGCTCGGCGATATCGGCAGTGTCGAGCCAGGACTCGTCGTCTTCGTCGGAGGAGGAGTAGTCGTTCTCGGAGTAGTCGCCAACAGAGGAAACGGATTCGCGTTTAAGGTGGCTTCGTCGGGAAGAAGAGGAAGCGGTACCGGGCCGGGCGGCGGCGGACGACGCGAGGAGGGAGGTCCCCGACTGCCGGTCAGCGTAAGCGCGGGAGGCCGATGAGGCGGAGGAAGCCGAGCCTGAAGAGGAGAGGGCACGGAGAGGAATATTGGACGGGAGTCGGCCCGGGCTGGAGAAGGAAGGAATCTTGAAGAAGATGGGGGCTGTGAAGCGGCAGCGCCCGTCCGCGAGTCTTTAAAAAGGATATAAAGGAAGAGGGGGGGGGGGGGGGAGGGTAAGGGAAGAAAGAATAAGAAGGTTGACGGAGAGCAGGACGAAGAACGGGGAGACTTTGGCACGGGATGCCCAAGTGTGGGTATAGGCTGCTGCTCGAGGGTGGGGAAAGCGAGGAACGAAGGGGTGGAAACGAATGAATCAAGGCATCAACAGCAGATGACCGACAGGTGCATGACCTATCTCAGCCGACTCGCCGATGTGGTTGTGCAGTGGCAGCGCGTGCGGCGGTGCAGAATGTAGTCATGGAGCGACAGAAATGAAATAAGGATAACAAAATAATTTGAATCGGAAAAAAAGGCTGATCAGAACTGAACAAAAAAGTGTGCTGTTTGTCGGCTTGGCCGTACTCGGCTTTGCTGACTATTTGGCGATTTAACGGGCCTCAAACGCGATTGGTTCGACGAGCTGGCGTGTCGTACTGTCCACGGGTTGTCTTCCAACAATCGGGCCTCGAATGTGTCGGAGTCGTCGAGATGGGAAGCAAAAATGTCACGATGACAAAGTGGCCTCGCAGGAACGATAGTATACTAAGCACAACATCCATGGAAGGAGAAAAAAATTGGCAAGAACTCTCCTGGCAGGATAACCAGGTAGGCACGAACGGGGATGGTAATGTTCATCAATATTAAAACAGTGTGGGCATACTGTGCAGCTCGGCCACCTTGGGCTTACACATATTAGAAATAGGGCGCCGCATACAGTGCTCTTTTGCGTCGGCAAGCCTCGCCACTGTGCTAAATAAAAAAATAGGGGCCTCCTTCTTAGCGCTCTCCACGCTTGGCCGAAATCCAGACAGGCGCAACGCGGCGCGAGGCAAACTGCCCAGGGTCTGATCAAACTTTTTTTGTGTTTTTTTTTCTAGCCGAGGGTCCCTGAGAATCAATGGAGCAGGCGCGATTGAGCGCGCATATTTTGTTACGGCTGCAGACATTCTTCCAGGACAAACGTTTCCCTCAGCCCGAAAACACAGGGGCACGTGTTATCGTGTGCGTTTTGTGCGATGTATTTTCGTGACTTCCGTCTCTTTGGTCCCAACTTACTGGATGACGTAGTTCCTTCCCGGTCTTTGTCGTTTTTCCAGACCAGTGGGGGTGGGTTCGCCGCTATCCAAAAAGGCACGATAGAAACGGTGTGGTGTGCAGACCTGCCAGGGCAGGCGCGCAGAATCGCGCATGAGGCCCCCGCACCGGGCCTTTCCCTTTTCACGAGACCCGACCGCTTGTTCTCAGCCTTTTGTAGCCCTTATCACAGGCTTCCAGTCGGCCACTGGGGCCCAGAACGACTTGCCGGTTATTCTCAATAGCTGAAGAACAGGGACACGGCTCCCCTACATCTCGTGCGTCTGAGCCTCTTCGCCCCCGCGGGCCAGGTCGTTGTCCGGACAATGCTGGGCGACGAGCTTTGGCTCATTTATGGCCGTTCCTTCCCCGGATTTTGCCCTTTTGAAGAGTATATTTCCAGATAGACGCTGACTTTGGCTCCTTGGGCAACTTCGCATGTCTAAAAATCTAAAATGATGGCCGAACAGGACACGGACCACCGCATCCTATCCCGCTGACAAAGATATTTACAGCCCAGCGCGCAACATTGACGAACCCTAGCATGAAAAGACCAATCCGAAGTTCGAAATGCGAAAGTAAAAGTCAAAAAACTCTCTCTCGCCGGGAATTGAACCCGGGTCCCGGGCGTGACAAGCCCGTATACTGACCACTATACTACAAGAGATGCCTGTAATCGCCTGGTACGATGCCTCACAGGTTGTCGAAATCGCTTTTCTCTTGGCGTGTGGCTTGGTCTCGGAGGTGCATATTGAAGCAGACAGCCGCGGCCGACCAGGCTAGAAAAAATACAGAGGACAGTTGCCCGAAGGGTTGTTGTCGCAATGAGGCTCATGCTGCACGGCTGCTGTCGCATTCTATAAAAAGAATCAGACGAAAGACAGCGGCCAAGAAGGCAAGTAGTCATCATCAGCCTCATCCGACCACGGCGTCGTCATCCAGCACCATCCTTTGCACAGCCACAAGTGAGACGGACTTGACTTCGTGTCCCAAGTTCGGCGCATAATGAGCGACGGAGCATGTAACACGAACATGGTACCGAGACAGATATTAGCTTCTACACCCTTCAGGGGCCACTGTGGAATATCGCCTTTCTTGGTGTGTTTCAGGGTGCCTTTTATGACGAGGGATGGTGAAGTTACTTTGCTATGTCGTAGAACAATGGCAGCAGAACCTTTTAGTGTCGGGAATGAGGCAGGCCATCGAGGCTGTATCGAAACGGAGGGTCATACTGTTCCAATCTCACAAACGGAGCATTCAGACGCGTTCCTCTTGTAATTCAACTTCAGTCCCATAATTGATCATGCACGACTTCGATACCCTGGTACATTTCGCCTAGAATCGATCTTGTTTTGTAGGAGCGCAAGGCCAGAAATTGCAAGGCCCGAGATGGGGAGCGGGAGGTATCAATCATAGCAAATGACATGGGTAATTCGTTTCAAAACAATAATTAATACTGCATCTTGCTTCTCAAGAGAACGCCAATTGCTCCCTCTCGAAAAGAAAATTGGATGTGCGAGGCCAGCGAGGAGAAAGGGCGCCAACACAGGGAGGATCAACCAGGCCACGCGAAATGAAAACAGGAAGAGAACGATGCTCCGTTGGACCAATCGTATGCCGAGCTTGTAGTATTTCTAGTGCGTTTGTGACTACCTCCTCTGCTTCTTCTCCAGATCCTCTCCCTTGCCACGAGCTGAGCAAATTAACATCATTTCATTTCGGATGCTTTTCAGGTGGCTCCCTATCTCCATGTTCACAAGCTCCTCTCCTCGTCTCGGAGTGCTGTTGCACTTTGTTGTACACAAAATAGTGGCTTATTAACCTAGCGTGGTCATATTTTCAAGAGAGGTTCGTTCGTTCAACACAAAATACTTCTCAAATTTACTAGCTCTACATCGAATGTCTTCGCTCTTCACCACGCTACGACTTCATCTATATGCACATGCGTCTGTGGCCACAACATGCTCGAGGGTGGCTTCCTGTTTGTCACTTGATTGTTGACTGCCATAGTAGTCCCTTGCTTGACAAAGGAGGTTGGGAGACGCCTCATGTTGATCTTTGAAGAAAGCAAGCATAAGGTGAGACATTTGAGAGAGCAGCTCTTGATTTTAAACTTTTCTGTGCAGTGGTGTGGTCTCCCCCATATAAAGTCAGTAACATATACCACTATCATTATAATACCACAGTGCACAGTCAATAATTGGCTCTTCTACGAAAAAAAAAATGCCCTGTGCTACGTGCGGCGCAAAATATAGCATGATCTATGTCGACATTGGCTGTATCCTAAAGGGATCGCCATGGCATGGAATAGCACACGGCACAGGCCATCGACGCTGAGGCAGCCGGGGGCGACGGATTCGATTGCAATCGCAACAAACGAAAGTAAGTTAGATTGTGATATTAAGAAGGGAGACGGAGTGCACAATACAGAAATGAACTCCTTATTTTTTCCTTTGTCGCGATGAAATGCGCCGCATTGTATCTGCCCATGGAAGAACGGATCGCGGGACGAGGAACAAGGGGCTGTGGTTCAGCGTGCCGTCTTGCGATCCAAAAGAGGCTCTTGGGCAATGTCCAACATCTTCCAACAACTTCACTCTTTTTTGACTCAAATTGCCATCAAGGATGGAAACGGACCAGACCAGTTAGAGGAGCCAGAGGTCCAGCTCATCTTGCAGAACACAAAGCGGTCAGCAGCGTAGCTAGGCATCATAGTCAGTTCACTGGTGCAAGCCACAGCCCAAGGGATGTATGGCCGATTGGCACAGCTCCCGTTTCGACGCAAGATGCAACCATTGCCAGCTGGCCCGGCCTTCCAAGCCACCACTAGGAAAGATGTCGACACCCAAAGCGCATTCGGCGTGGCGTGCTGCAAATTGAGCTCCCATGATCGATAAACCACTAATACATGGAAGATGGCGTTTTTTCTCAACTGCTTCTCATTCCCAGGGGCTTGATGCTTTTGTCTTAGCCTACAACATCACGCGGAAGGAGCCGTTTTCAGCGTTCAGGGAGCAGGACCGACTGTCTCGCGGCCGACTTAGCGGGCGCTGCCACATTCCAGTCGGGCGAAAATCGTGGCCATACTGGGCCCAAAGCAGCAGGTGTTCACTGCCCCTCAAAAACGGCGTGTCCAGCGCATGCGAAATAATCGCACCATTACCACGACCGTCTGCTTGGCAAGGAATATGGTCGACTTCAAGTGTATTTTGCGTTCCTCGTATCCGCTTTAGCGTGGTCTCCGTTTCGACCATCAGCGCAGCCACTCTCTGACGAAGCCACTCTCTGTCGAAAGGCAGGAGCGACGGTCACCCGCCACGATTGAGGACTTACGAGGTCCAGTGGCGCCGTTTTTAGAGCCGGACAAGTCAGAGACCTGATGGCTGCGTCAGGAAGGGATTGGCAGACACCGTGTACCCACCCAAACCAGCTAATGGCTCCAGGGGCAGCCTGCAACAGAGCCAATCATGAGCCTGAAATAGTATGTGGGGCCGATATAAAAGCGGGTCCAGTGTAAAAAAAGTGGCAGGGCAAGGTACAGCTGAGAGGGAAAGAGCATCAAGCAAGGTCTGGCGAGCGAACTAACACGGCCACACCTGTACATAGTAATTAATTACACTGCGCAACGAAAAAACCTGCCAGTGAAGTGCGGCAATGCTCTATTCCTCGAGTGCTTTATCCTCGGCCGTTCATCTCAGAAGCCTTAAAATGAGTTTTCTTGTTTCCCGCGGCATGTACGACGTCCTGGGCCATTAAGTCAATCAGATGGCCGGCGATCGCAACATGGCGACGATACTCGCAATTGGGACCGCTTCCGTCCAGTCTCCTCCTTCCGTCTAAATTTTCGATCGTGACCAGCGCTTTTTTGCACTTTGTCCATGTGAACAGCTTCCGTTCCGTACTTTGCGGCTCGCCTCTCTCTTTCTCTCGCCCTGTAATAACTGTGTTTCTTGCCTTTCTGGGCAAACACGCAGCCTAGAAGCCCCAGATCCCACCCTCCTTCCCTCACTTAACCCACTTCCTTCCCCCAAATGTGAGCATTAACACTTAAATTAGCAGATCGGGCAGAAGGCTCCACAGTACCTGTACCTTAGTTTTGCTCGGTTGCTGGGGCTTTTCTTCTTTTCCTTGGTGCTGCCCTTCCTTTTCCCCTGTCGTCGTTTCCTTGTTCTCTCGATTTTCTTCACACACCCACACCCTCCTTCCCATTCTTCCCCTTCCCTCCGTTCTTTCCCTCCCGTCATTCCTCGCACAAAGCATAATTATCACATTCCCACACTCTTCTCACGAGCGAACGCATACCTCGTCTCCTTTTCTGGATTCTGGACATTTATCCCCCACGGCGTGATCTTCCTTGATATTCCCTCGACACCTATAACAGCTCCCCGGCGACAAATTAAAAGACAAAAGCAACTTCTGTCACTCTGGGCGACCGACCACGAGCAGACACAGAACCACCGTTAAGCCTACGAACAGGACCGGCCACGATACACAAAAGACGACGACTTCGACGACAATTGTTAGACTCGATAGTTCCTCGACTCGGTATCGCCAGTCTTACACGTACGGCTTCTCTCACCACGCGTCACAGATCAAAGGATTAACCGCCTCCGCCTTTTATCTACCGAATCGTTTCGCAACGTAACAGGACCCAGACAAGCTTCTAGCAACGAGGCTCAGACGCGAATTGTTCCAGGTAGTTTCCTTCCTCGACGTCTACAATCTGGCCTCGTCGGAATCGCACTTTGCTCTATACAACTCGGCTTTTGACATCAACGCGCGTTCGCCGACGATTTCGAGAGCCGACCAACAGAACCGCGTCTTGTGCTGCGCAAGACCGTGAACTTTCCAACTCAACACATTATCTCTCGCCTTCTGTGGGCAATACACACAGTGTCTTGTGCGCGACCACACGAATTTTGTCGCAATGGGTTCTACGCAATTCGGCAACTTTGACGTAAGCTCCTTCTCTTTCCATCTCTCACCCTCTCATCGTGCACGCGCGCACCAACTTCTAACTTGTCCTTCCACAGAGGTTCTGTCGCGATTCCACATTACCAGTGTGCAATGTGCTTTCACCGTTTCACAACCAGACTGGCCCATGGGGTGGCTGTGAGCTGACCGGCATTCCCCTCAGCGGCGGCCGGAAACTGGGCAATCTGGGCTCCATTATTCTGGCCGGTATCGCCATTCTCGTCTCTGTCTTGTTACTACTGCGGTCCGACCGCAAAAAGGCGGCTGTCGGACGGAGAGAGATGCAGCTGTTCCTGCTCGGTTACATCATCATTGAGATTTGCGAAATCTTCACTGTGGGCGAGTTCCCACTCAGCGGCACCGTTCGCGTTGTAAGTCCTGCTGTGCTACCATTTTTCGATCCAATTTCGGTTCTAACAACAAACAGGCATTCACCGGCATTCATCTTGGCTTCATCATCGCAACTACATGGATCCTCGTGTACAACGCCATCATCGGTTACCAGATCATTGACGATGGCACGCCGCTCTCACTTGGCCTGGCTGCGATTTCGGCCCTCATCCTCCTCATCGGCACTGGCTACATAACCCTCGACACCGGCTTCCAGTGGACCGGCCACTTCAACTCGTCCCTCAATGGCCCGCCCGACGGCACCAACCGCAACATTGCCCTCTACGTGCTCTACCAGCTGGTACCATTAATCTTCCTCGTTGCCTTCTTTGTCCTCGAGGCCTACCTGGTCCTAAGCGTGCTCGGCGAGACACGGCCGCTTCTGTACCTCACGGCTGCCGCGATCCTGTTTGCCCTGGGCCAGATCTTCAACTACGTCGTCAGCCCACATATCTGCACTGGCACGAATGGCAAGATTGATGGCGCGCTTTTTGAGACGCTCTTCACCCTGCTTTCTGTCGTCATGGTCTGGATCTTCTGGTCCAGTATCACCGAGGACGACTGGCCGATGCCCCCTTCCTACACATAATTGTCCTGAGCCACAAGGGTTGAGGCAAGGGCAGTAACGCAACAAACGATCTTTTGGGCAAACCGGTGTCGGGAGTTTTGGCTTCCTAATAATTTCTTGCGCGCTCCTTTTTCCGATCTTGATCGATCTTGGGTTTGATCTCGATCTCGATCTTGCTATTAATTTTACCACTTCTTACATTCGTTTGGCATTTTAACGGAACATATCAACGGGGCCGAGTACAGGCATGGTGCCCCGGGGCGCGAAATCGGGTTCTTTCTTATTTGACTTTTGGACGATGAGAGGACGGGCCATTAGTCGCAGGGTTGTCGGATATCTAATTAATCCTCACCCCATACGACAACTACAGAACAGCAGGAAACCGCGGTGGAGGAGGGGAGAATACATGTCACCGGAAGGGCAGAGGACGAGATGAAGACTGCGCCGAGCTACTCACACAACCTCAAAGACTCGACGTCGTAGGAGAGCATCTCGTCAAGGCGGTATCGGAGAACAGACCACTGTGACAGCTGAGCGAGTGTTCAGCGCTCGACCGAGCAAGTGCTTCGGTAGGAGACAAAAACGAGATGGGCTTTTGGATATTGGGCCTTCTCAACGGCGGAATGCCCGAGTTCTTGAGTCTATTTCGGCTTTCTGGGTTCATGGTTTTGTATATGCTTTCCGCACTTTTCGAATTTTAGTATACCCTTTTTTTTGGACAAGGTTGGTCTCGCTTTGCGAGTCGAGTCCAACACCCTCATAGAAAAACATATACCAACAGCTTTTCAGCAATACTGGCCCCTCCTTTGTAAACTCGGTTCGTAAGTTGTGAGTAGATCGTGCGTGATGTCACAGTATTTGTGTGGCTAGATGAACGCGGCATTGAAGGCAACTTTTGTCCAAAGCGACGCCTGTGATTGGCTGAAAGTTGCCACCTTGAACAAGGCTACGCGTATTGCAGTGCGCTGGCGGAACATTTAGCAGAATGTCAAGACTGGGGGGAGGAGCCAACTGAGCTAAGAGCGCTGGGGAAAAGAACAGAAAGGCGAACCTCCACAGTTTCTTCCAAACCACCACCAAAACGATCTTATCCAACAGCCTCGTTTACATGACGAAGACAGCCAACCGAACTAAACGCTCGTTTGCCACCTCCTGTATCGACTTTTGACCTTCCTATCTACCATCGACTACCGAAACCAACGTCTTCTTACTTTACAGCTCTCGTCGAGCTCGACGCCACCTTCAATCGAAACGAAACGATAGAAGCTCTAGGGTGCCGATCATCTCAAGCATACGGAGTAGAAGCTTCATACTTCTCTCAACTACATCCCTTGCTCATTGTCGTCTGTCACTTTTGCATCCAGCGATTACGACACCTTCCAGGTCTCGAGTATCTCGCTCTTCCCACCTCCCGTTCTTCGCTCGCCCTTCCTTCACCCTCCCCACTCCGCCAGAGGGGAGGGGGAACTTAATGTTCGACAGGGTCGACAGGGAGTTGGATATAGTACACAGGTAGGACGACAGAGGACAACCGAGTCCGTACGACACTTCTTCCCTTTAGAAATCCTAGCCCAATCGAGACACGGACAGGATGGCAGATTCAGACGGTGAATACGTGGAAAACCAGTCCGACGACGGCGGCGGCGGTGACGACCACTATATGACACTGGAGCGAGGCGAGGACCGTCAGCCAGCCGGCCAGCGTCATGGACGGCACCTTCAAGTACCAGGCACCCACGCTGTAAGACGACCGGGAGGTCCTAGTAGCAACGGCCGGCCTCATCAAAGTCAAGGCCAAGGCCCGGGACAAGGACAACGGCAGACACGGCGAAAACAGACCCGCCAGAAGCAGCAGGCGTCATGGGAGACGGTCAAACGGTCCTGGGACACGGTCGTGGAGGCTGCCGACGGCCAGATCGTGGGCATCGAGCTGCTCGAGGCTGCCGAGAAGCGCCGCCGCGTGCTGCGCGACACCACGCCGTTACAGCGCGGCATCATCCGCCACATGGTCCTCGTACTCGATATGAGCTTCGCCATGGCAGCCCGCGACTACCTGCCCTCCTGCCACCGCGTCGCCCTCAACTGCGCTGCCACCTTTGTACGCGCCTATTTTGAGCAGAACCCCATCTCGCAACTCGCCATTATCGCCATGCGTGACGGCGTTGCTTTGCGTGTCAGCGACATGGGTGGCAACCCGGCGGAGCACCTCGAAAAACTGCACGAGTGGGACAATGTCGAGCCCCAGGGTCACCCAAGCCTGCAGAACGCGCTCGAAATGTGCCGTGGCGCTCTGTTCCACACGCCCTCGCACGGTACACGCGAGGTGCTCGTCATCTTTGGCGCTCTACTATCGTCGGATCCGGGCGACATCCACGACACCATTGGCGCTCTCTTGACCGACCGCATTCGCGTATCGATTGTCGGCCTGGCCGCCCAGGTGGCCATCTGCTCGGAGATCTGCACGCGCACCAATGGCGGTGACGACCGCTCTTACAATGTCGCGCTTCACGACGTACACTTTCGCGAACTCTTTCTTGCCGCGACTACACCACCAGCCACCCAGGCGGCGGCGGCGACATCTGCAGCTGCACAGAGCAACCCGGCTAGCCTGCTCATGATGGGCTTCCCGAGCCGCGCCATCGCCGACTCCCACGTTGCCGGCGGCGGCGGTCTCAGTGTGTGCGCCTGCCATAACAAACCCGTGCGCGAGGGCTATGCGTGCACGCGTTGCCGCACCAAGGTCTGCCGGCTGCCCGCCGAATGCCCTGCCTGTGGCCTTACACTGATCCTATCCACGCATCTGGCCCGCTCCTACCACCATCTTTTCCCGCTGCGCAACTGGTCCGTCGTGTCCTGGGTAGCTGCCGCTGCAGTCGTACGCCAGCGCGGTGCCACGGCTTGCCACGCCTGTCTCGCACCCTTTCCCGAGCTGCCGCCACCCGAAAGGCTGCGCGAACTGCAAGCGGCCGCCGATGCCGGTGAGAAGGATAGGTCGGGGATTACGGACGCAGACACAACCGGTAGCCGTCAAAAACAAAAGGGCAATTCCGGCTACGCCCAGATTGATGCCGCCACTGACCCGGCCGCAGCCGCCCTCAACAATCAGCTCAAGGGCGTCAGCGAGAGCAGCCGCTACGCGTGTGAGGTCTGCGGTAACCACTTTTGCATCGACTGCGACGTGTTTGCCCACGAGGTCGTGCACAACTGCCCCGGCTGCCAGAGCGACACTCGCCCACCTGCCGAGAAGGAGGCCGATGCACGAGCCCGTGCGGCCGAGGTGGCGGCGTTTGCCGCCGCTGCTGCCGCTTCGGCTAACACGGCCGCTGCTGCTGCATCTGAGGCAGGCGCCACTGTTAACTCGGCCTCGTCGTCGTCCTCGGCTGCCGCCGCACGGCCAAAAAACAAGATTTTACTCAAGGCTCGAGGGTCAGCAGCGCCAGCCCCGGCAGAGAGCATGGTGATGGACTAGACACTGCACGCTGTCAGGGGATGGGGATCTGGTTTGGAAACGTCTCTCTGTATCCTACTTTATACCTCGGATGCCAACATATAAAACATAATTTTAACTGTCTTTTGCTCGCCAATTATTTTCATTTACACTAAGATGACATTGAACAAATAACTGTCAATAGAGGCCGTGGGCATTAACAATACCATCCATGATTAGGATCAGTCGCCAACTGAACTTTTGTACCAACCACCTGTCTCGCGGAATTGCCCTCACCTCCATGTTGCCTCATCTTGTCCTCCTCTTGATGTCACTCTGGGATACACTGGCAGCCCGGCTCGTTTCTCGGCCTTGCAAACATAGGAGGTTGCTGACCAACTTTTCTCATTACAGTGATACTAAATCAAAATGTAATCCGAGTCCCCGTGGTCCGTTATTACGAAAAGTAAAGGACGCGGCATGCCTCGTAACCAGTTGCTTTTGATGTGGTGAGCATGTCGGGATAGGACTCGTGTACTGTTTGTTTTTCGTGACCAAGGCTGTGCGCGACCATTTTGCTACTAAGTCGGCTTTCCTCGCCCAGGCGCTGTGGCCAATAAGCTGCTAGAGGAAGTATGTTGGGGATTCCAAATGTCTCGGATTTCCATTCAAATAAAGATGGACCGCTATAGGTGCACCACCTTCGTGGGATACGGGATTTGGTGTCGACATCTCCAGCCTGCTCAGCAACAACGGACAGGCAGAAGCAAATAGGAGTCTGCAAATTTACATGGTCAGGAGGCTGTGTAGTTTTCTAGTTTCCTCCCCCTTTGTGTGAGTTTTGGTTGTTTGTAACTTGATTAATTTTCAACCAAATAATTGTACCATTTTTTATTTAAATTCACTTCCACAATTACGTCTTGTGCCTCTGACAACCCCGACTTTCTAGTTCCACGTAGCCTTGCCTCGTGCATCTGCTAGACGCACTCTAAAGAACCACGAAAGAGGAACACGAAGAAGAATAAATGCCGCTTGTTGGCTAGGGACGTCTCGATAGGCACTAAGATGCTGATCTCGGTGCGATGGCCAGTTCCAACGAAGGCTGCCAGCAGCCACAGGTACACGTCTCGTCTCTGCTCACCGAGAACTACGTTGTCACACACTCGGCTGTTCCTCATGTACAAAGGGCCAGGTGAGAGGTTTCTTGCTATTGCCGAGATCACCTTGGCCGATGTGCGTACTATCACCTCCCATCACACCTCCTCATCGTCTCATCACACCCATATCACACGCCACATCCACATTGTAGAAAAGCCTGTTTTCCCCAAATCCTTTGACTCCCCTGTGTGCCTTCACCCCAGACCCTAGTTGGACGGCGTGCCGTGTGATGGATGCGATCTGGTACCCTAGACTTGGGATGTGATTTTGTTTCGCTTGACTCTGAGCCGATGTGACCAGCGGACGTGGACTGAACAGCCCAGTTAATTGTTCATTCAGACATGAAATGGCAATGTACAATGGTGGAAGACGAGAGCGAATCAATGACATTCATATGGCAAAGGCCCAGAGGAAATCGCGATGATTGCACCTCCTCCACGGTGATGTATACAAACTACCAGAGCCTTCGCTTAACGACACAATTTGGAATGCACGACCTGGACAACGGACGCTGGGAATAAGACAAAGGCAGCCGCAGACAACATGGCGCTGTTTGCTCACAATATGCGCTCCAGATTTGTACCGGGATATATTCGTTTACGTTCCTCCAACCAGCAGAAGTGAACGAGCACGCGCTTCAACCGTAACACACAACCGTTTCTTATTATCGTCTTCTGGAGAGTCGCCATCCTTGCTAACAGAAACTAATGACGTTTTTCCTGGAGCGTCTTCACCTCAGGAGATACGGAAGCGGAACCCCGAGCTCCGTACGGAGGCATCGTTACACTGCCTGTCGATGTGGATTATTTCCTACTCCGAAAGACATACCCGCTCTCATTACGGCGGATGGGCATTGTTCACGGCACTTTGACTGCGCCGGCGGCCTTACCGCAGCCTTCCACAAGCGACGCTGGAGGACTTGCTCCTGGCTCGTCACCTCTGGCTGAACGTCTTCTGTCGACAAACCATGCAGGCCGTGGTGGGAGCGGGTTGGTCCGTCGAGCACAATCTAGCCGGCGACTCTCTGTAAGCCCCGATGACGAGAGTAGTCCTTCGCTCAATCGTCTTGGGAATGGTAAAGACGATTCGTATAAACAGTGGCGATGGCGAGATGCCCCAATCGAGCGACGTGCATCCTGCCTTTGTCCACATCGACGTTCCCATGACTTGCCACGGACTCACCCTCAGCCATCACACGCACAACCGGCCTATGATCAACATGCGCCGTCCAGAACCTCCACACAAGTCATGCTATTACATATCAAAGGTCGGATGCGAGTTGTGAGCCTCCACGGTGGTGTGCTTGGTGGTCTGCTAGATAGATTGTCTCTTCTCTCGGATTCTCACATGCCAGATTGAGACTGCAAGTCTGTGCTTCCTTTTAGAAGCTTGGAGTGCAATGAGGCTTGAGCTTTGAAATTTGAGGACAAACACCAAGCCTAGCGAATAGTGAGCAGTAAAAACAGAACAAGTAACAAATAGGAATCGAAAAGAAATTTAGCCACACCAACAAGACCTGCATTTCCGTGGAGACGCTCAACTTTGTCCCATCCCCTCGTAGAACGTTCAGGTGACTATCACCGATGCGACATGACCGAGGACGTTGAGACAGCAGATGGACACAGCACAAAATTCTCGATACTCTCATCCCCTGCTGGACTCCGTGACCTCCGTCCAGGGGAGACCAGATGAGCCAAAAGACTCCAGGGGCATTTGGTTTGTACTCCGTATATTGAGGCCAAAATCCTGAAGGCTTTACGTAGTATTTGACCCCGTCTGCACGTCTCGCCAGTGTCTGTCTCTCCTCCACCCTGTCGTGTATTACATGTATGAGCGTCGCATGGTCCCTGTTTGTCAAGTCTCCATACGGGACAATACCCATACGGGACAATACCCAAACTGGTATGGCGCTCTTTCTAGTCTCTTCTCGCAACTTTACCGCACGCCTCCCATGCTGATTTTCATCATAATCCAACGCTGCTCCATTCGCGATGCTGCCTGAAGGAAATAGTACGGAGTATTGCGGAGTACGTCGCAGAGAGGAGAGGCACAGATAAATATGGAGCTTGGCCACTCTCCCGCTGATCGACAAAGGGGGCTCACAGGAAGACAGCTCAAAGCAAAGCAAGGCTCACGGTCTGTTTCTTTGGGGGGAGAGGCCTGGCCTGATCTTCCTCCAGGGTGTCTGTGATAATAGAATCAAAATACAGCCCTTTTGAAGTGACAGGGAGAGAAACAGAACGTTTCTCCGCACGGTGGCCTTTGGGTAACACGTCGCCTTCAGACAAGCTTTGTTCCGCCTTGTTGAATCTTTCGTGCCTTGTGCAAAGTGAGGTATGTTGTATGAGACAGCATTTTGCATTTATGCCCGCCTTCAACGCTGTACGTTTTGCATATTTATCAATGCGCAAATTTGCAAAATTGCCTCGAGACAGACAAGGCTCGACGGAGACTCGCAACTTGCAACTTGCAACATGAAAGGATCAGTGCTCGGTACAAGAAACCACAAACGCGTTGCATTGGCCAATGGGCAGTTTGTCTGGCGGATCAATGGGACAGAATGGATACCAATAATACGTGCACAATATTGGTATGTCGTTGCATTGCACAAAACATCCAGACGAGCAGGGGGGGGGGGGAGGCGAGGTATGGATCGTAAGGCAGGAAAGCTGGAAAGCTGGAAAGCTGGAAAGCCCAGCAGAAAGGTTTTAAAAGCGTTAATAAAATTAAACGGCGAGCCTGTAGAGGCAATTCCAGCAATGCGTTAGGGGGCGACTGTATTTCTTGCAACAAAGTGGAAATTATTAAATAAATCAATAAAACAATTCTTAGACGACAGTGACAAAGCCAAGGTTTGTTGGGAGCGATTGGCCTATGATTGACAAAGCACGTGCGTATAAATCTGAAGTTTGTATTCAACCTGTCAGTGGCAAGTATGTTGTACACATAAGTACTTGATGTCACTCTTCACCCACTCGAAACAAGGAAGACACA
Organism: Sporothrix globosa; assembly: GCA_001630435.1. Taxonomy (NCBI): domain Eukaryota; kingdom Fungi; phylum Ascomycota; class Sordariomycetes; order Ophiostomatales; family Ophiostomataceae; genus Sporothrix; species Sporothrix globosa. The sequence continues at coordinate 1,927,244 of LVYW01000002.1, forward strand.
CAGACCGCAGAACAGGCTGTTGAAAAGGAGGAGGGGTGCAATATCCGTCTGTCAGTGCACCGGAGAAGCATTGTTGCGCAGCCCGCGACAATGGGCGAGACGCCCAGGCCAAGAAGTGCAAATAACACGGACCATTTTCATTTCCAATTTCCAATTCCACGAAGCAGCTCCCTCCCAAGACGAGTGACGTTTGTACGTCGTCAGTTCGGGGCCTATTCTGAAGAGGCAGAAAAAAGGCACGTAGACGGCGTAAAGAACTGGTGCAACGAAGAGGAGCAAACACAAGACATCTTTATGCAAACTGCCGAGAGAGAACGCAGTAAGGATAGGGAAGGCAGCTGAAGACAAATGAACACTGCAGAAAAAAAAACCCATGGAGAGATTACATGCACCGTGCACGGTTCACGATGCAGTCTGTCGATTTCTTGCCTATTCTTAACGTTTCGCTCTTTTTCTTATGCAGTTTTTGTTGCTTCATTTCGGAATAGGGACTGATCTACAACCTTAACAGGAACGGCAGCTCACAAATGCACATACATAGTTGCAGGCGTAAGAAAGCGCACCCTTCCACCGTACTTAGTGGACCCTCTCATAGCCACGAATTACCCTTTTAAGACTAGCGTTAAAAAGATACATTCGTCTTTCCAGCGCATTCGGTTTGTTTACTTTTTTCCTCCTTCCTAGTCATAATTATCACCATGACGCGCCAGACGACGGAAAAAGAGAGGCATCGAATTCGTGTTCTCTTTTTTGATGCCGGCTTTACGAAGAAACAAATCCACGAAAAGACCGGCTTTTCGATTCACCAGATTCGTACAGCGATTACGTCTGAGAATATCAAGGCTCGTAGCGGCCGTCCTCCCACGTTCACAAAAGAAGAAGAACAACAGTTAGTTGAATTTGTGACCTCTTCGATAAAAGGTCGTCGGATGACTTACTTGGAGTTATCAATAGATCTTTTTAACGGAAGACACGGCGAGTACGCGATTCGATCAACATTACGTCGTCTCGGTTATAAACGATATGTTGCTCTTCGAAAACCTCCTCTCTCCGAAAAAAACAAAAGACTCCGTCTCGAGTTCGCACAAGAACATCTCCATTGGACGATTGAAGATTGGGACCGTATCCTTTGGACAGACGAGACCTGGGTAACTCATGGACGACACCGAAAAGTGTTTGTTACGAGAAAACTTGGCGAGGAACTTGATTCGTTTTGTGTGAATGAAAAGGAGCAAAGAAAACAAGGTTGGATGTTTTGGGGAAGTTTTTCAGGGGCTGGAAAAGGGCCAACAGTATTTTGGGAAAAAGAATGGGGGAAAATAAGTGGTAAAACATACCAAACCCGTGTGGTTCCTTTGATCGAGGGTTGGATGAAGCTCTTGAAGCAACAAAATCATCCAAAAAGACCGCTCTTTTTAATGCAAGATAATGCTCCAGGCCACGCTTGTGAAGCTACATTGCTCGAGTTAGAATACCGTGAAGTCGCCCGGTTAAGTTGGCCTCCTTTTAGCCCTGATTTGAATCCAATCGAGCGGTGTTGGGATAAAATGAAGGACTACCTCTCGTTACATTATGGTGACGAGCAAAAGCCGTCATACGATGAATTAAGAAGGAGAGTACAAGAGGCATGGGAGGCAATTCCAGAAGAATTCTGGCGAGGCGAATTAGCCTTAATGCCAGAAAGAATACAGGCCGTGATCGAGGCAAATGGTGGACATACTGCTTTCTAAGGATGTAATTTTGTACCGTTTTTTTACTAGTGTTTTTTTAGTTTAGTGGAATAAGCCTTGTCGTTTTTTGTGACTTCTCTGTGGCGCGGTTTTTTACCCCTATAACCTTCGTACAAATAAACGCAGTCCACCTCACCCACGGACACGGCGGACACGGCGGACACGGCGGACACGGGCGGAGGAAAAACGAGGATAATAGACGACACAAATAACACCTGCAAGGGGAGGAAAAAGCGCCGGGCAACCAAGGGACGCTCGAGCGACACAGACGGCCAAAAAAGCTGGTTCGGGACCTTTATAGTTGTGCTGCAATATTCCGACGCAGCAAAAAAAAGGAAGGGAAGCAGGAAGGGATAAAGCACGACATCGTGCGGGACGGCTGAAGGCACATCGTGTGCCGTGTTGGTACTTTCATGGTGGGTGAAGAGGTGGCCCAAAGGTATATAAGCATAGATGAAGGACACTCTTATCAATATGGGTGAGATTGGGGGCAGAAGGCGATGGAAAGTGAGAGACAAAGATAACGAGCGCAAAACGAGAAAAGACGAAACCTGGGTCCTGCAGTGTAGATCAAACTATTTTCCTTTTCCTTCGTCTTTTGCTTGGGAGTGCACGGCCAGAGGACTCGACTGGACAGCGGAGACATCTTGACAACCAAGCGAGGGGTGTGTTATGGATTCAGGTGTTCATATGTTCTTATCTTTGCATTCGTGCTTCCAAGCCTTTGGTCGTTTGGTTTTCTCAGCAGAGCCGCGTTTCGCTCGTACATTTTGAGACGAGAAGGCTGTCAAGCGACAGGACGGTGCAAATCGTCGTAGTTCGCCTTTTGTAATTCGTGAAGAGATGCCTGTTCCTCGTCGGGTTGTTTTGCCGAGTCACTGCATGAGCCAACCAACAATGATGTCAATTAGTACTCCCGGGTGAGTTCGGGCTCTTTTCACCTTTCATCATCACCAAGTCATCATCGCCAACGTCCCCAAGCGAATTCGCCGTCCATCGGTTTAGCACGATGCAAGATAGACGCCTCGTTCGCCGAAAAAGGTAAAGTAAGTATTCCGTATATTTCTTTTCGGTGGCATCTCGACACCATTTCCCTTTCAGCTTGCTCGTCGAGTCCATGCATTGCCTGTTTTGGCCGCATGCCTGCTGGATCGGGAAAGGTCTTTTATCTTCTTCTTTTTCTCCGTCCTTCTCTTCACGACTTCAGCTGCAATCTCCCAGCGCTTCATTTTCAGCTCCAGCGTCGAGCGCTACGCAAGCATACTTCGTACAGAAGGACGAGGCCGCAGCCGCCAAAACTCAAAAAGCTACGTCGTACCACGACTGTCGATTCTCGATTTTCAGCGTCTTCGTCATCGACTCAGCTTTTCCTCTTTGGGGTTTTCAGGCGGGCTGACTGCGTCTTTTCAGTCTTCGGGGTTTTCAGTCTTCGGGTTCCCGCCAATCGTTGATGCTGAAGGACTATTTGCTGTTGCGTATGACCTTGACGCAAATAGCATCGGAGCCGATCTTTACTGTTTTCTTTTCTTTTCTTTCGTCCTGCGAAAGTGCGCTGTGAATGGCTCACGATACGGAGGCAAGTCACCGAAAGCGGAAGGGGGAAAGGGTGAGCTGCACACTGCACGCTGGGGCCATCCTCATTTCTGAAAGCAATCCGCCTCGACCGCTCTCATACTTGGTAGAATCACGCAAGGCGAATGTGAAAAAGCGAGTGAGATACCAAAAATAACGCCATGGCTCTTTATAACAGTCGCATGTGAAGACAATGACAAACCGACGCATCGGTCTTCACTCGCAAGTGTCTCACCGAAGATGCAAAGCAAGAAGGGTGTGGTTCGTGCCTTGTGGTAATGCGCGGCGGTGGTCCCGACTGTTCGCGGCAGGGCTGTCTGACGTGAGAAAGAGTCAGAAAAACGAGCAGAAACGAGAGGCCAATCCAAGGTGAGAGCGCCCCTTGTTCCTTGCAGTGACAGATGTTTGAACTACACCACAGGCACAGGACCAACAGGCCCTTGGCGTGTTACGAGGCTCCAAAACGAGGCAGCTTAAAGCCGACGTGATAGGACCCATCGAACGACAACTGTATTACTCTGTTGGTTCATACGTCGTACTCACAAGGCGTTGTTTCATTCTGGGAAGGATTTGAAGCGAAGGATTCTCATGGCAAGGTGACTCAATTTTGAAAATAGACATTGCACTTTTAAAGAGAGCACGTACGGAGTAGATAAGTCGTATATTTGGAGGCAATTAAAGCAAAGTCCTGAGCTCTCCGGGGTATTGTCTTGTCGCAGGATGGCATGGAATAAAAACCTGATCCCAGGCTCCGGGGCACCATCACTTTGCAAATGATGTACCACACGGGTTCGTTCATAAAATGCATGAGACAAGGAAACACGGTATTCACAAGAAGAGAGGGTTAATAAAGTGGCAGGCAATGACAAGGCGGCGAGTAAAATTTCATAAAAAAAGTTGGCAACACCAATATAAAAGAAGGTGTGCAGTGAAGCCCAAGGAGGGCACGAATACGGGCAAAACAAAGGAAACGTGGGGAGAAAGGAGGCGCAGGACTTACAACGACTGAGATGGCCACAGAATCGACTCTATTCTTGTCCTGTTATGGCACCATGTTTGATCATGGGTTCTCTAAACAGCCACGAGATGCCACAGGGATGAGAAGAGTACAAGTGTACTCCTGGAATCCTTATGATTGATTCAAATAATATTTAGTCCGTGGATTTGTTTGTTTGTCTTCGCACCCCTCCATTGTTTCGTTTCTGAAGATGTATGTTTTGCGAGGGAAATAAGCACTACATGGTCCAGCCAACAGAAATATACCAGGAAACAACAACAACAACAGACTAGACAGTCAGACGGACAACCCCTTACGGGCAGATAACCGACGTAGCCAGCCTAGAATGTGCTACGCCACATGACTCCGGGACCATGAAAAAGACCACGAGGCTCGATGCGGCATCATTTTTGGAGGTTGTACTCGACCTGCAATAATTCTGGTGGTTGCTTTGGGCTGCCTTTGCCCGGTTGAACTTCTTACGACCACCCCGAATTGTAAAATTGCCGCGCCACAAGCTCACAGGGCCCAGCTGCAAGTCATTTTTACCAGCAGTGGTAGGCTGAAATACGAAATACTGCCGACCTTTGGGCTGTTGGTGGTGCATGCCACCAGTCCCCCAGGTGGTGGGTGGCCGAAGGAAAGGGCTTCGAGGGTATCTCCGAGTTGTCAGAGCCCCATTAGCCCTGTTACGTCGTAATTACTTTGGGGCTCACGAAGACGAGAGGAGCCCTGCTAGTCTCGAATTTGGACCACCTTCTTTCGTTTTCTCAGGAATTGTCTTGCTTGTTCTGCAACTCCTGACCGGTTCACCTTGCTCACTCCCACTTTTGTGTCTCCTCTCTTCCTCTTCTCTCATTCGCTGTGTTCCGCCGTTCCATGGTCAGGCCCCTTTTCTGTTCTTTCTCTCTCTGTCTCTCTTTCTTCTTCTCTCTTCTCTCTCTCTTTTTTTTCTTCTTCTTTTCTTTCTCGTTCTCCTTCTGCACTTAACCCCTTTGGATGTTGCACATCATCCGATTGCCCCAGTTGGCAGACACACCGAGAACGTGGCCGCGAAAGATCACCAGGTGTGAAAGATACAAGTCTGCGTAAGAAACGGGGCGCAGGTCTAAGCTTTTTGGTGTGATTTTACCCATCTCGTGCCCCGGAAGGAGCACGAAAATAGAAACCACCACCTCAAAGACGTCGCCACCAGTGCAAGCTCCGTATTGCGTAACAGACGGAGAAAAGGGGCAAAAGGCAAGGCAGCGAGGGCAGCCAAAATACATGAGGATAATGGTATGTCGTAGGGCAGAGGCAACAGATGACGAATGCCCAGCATTTTCTGTTTAGTTTCAAGATCAGTCGACTTGCTTCCTAATGAAATCGTCATTTTGCATCTATTATCCTCCCAGGCGCCACGCATAACCGGCTGCCTTTGCATCTTGTGCCGCATCCTCAGCCCACCATTCCTCCCAGCCCTGCCCTGTTATCTTGTTCTCGAAATCCCGTCCTTCCCCATATCTTGTATTTTTCTTGTGTGGTAGGTTCGATGCAAGGTACCAAGCAAAGATGCAGGGTCAAATAGAGAGGGCAGGTCGGGCAGGATGGAAACGAATGCGAATGCCAACCACCGACGTTTCCGTGACCATCGGACGAAGTACGAACGTGCTGTGTAGATGTACTCTCTTCTTCTTCTTCTTCCTTTCATTTGATTAGTTATTCGGCAATGGCAGGATCCGATAACACAATCCTTTCCCTTTGATCGGGACGTCATTTGGAAGCTTTTGATTCGGAGGGTTTGTTGGCCCTGTCGCCCCAGGGGTCACAACACGCCGAATCCTCTCGTATTTTGTTGATCTTCATTTTTTTTCTTTTCTTTTTCTTTCTTTTTTTTACTCGTCTTCTTGCTCACGTCAGTTACGGCCTTTTTGACAGTGTTACAGTGTTGAGTGCAACGTCCCTGGAGAAGGAGGGACGAACGAAGGATCAAGGCCCGTCGTAGAAACACTTGAACACTTGTGAAGCCCACTAAAAAGTCCCTTTCCAGGATATTCTCCAATAAAAAGCACCAAAAAGAAAGGGAACGGGTTTCGAGGACCTGCGCCATGGCACGATCCGTCGCTTCCGAACCGACCTGGCCGGTTGAAAATAGCCCTTGTCAAGTACGTCGTACGTTGCTCCTTTGTTTTGTTCCGTCGGACGAGACGAGACACCAACCGTGACGGCGGACGAACCATGACGGATGTTTCGGAGTCGGACTTGAATTTGGCATCACTTCGCTCAAGTGTCCATATTTGTAATACATTGTACATTGTAAACTTCGGCACGGTATCTTGTGCCAAGTCCGGCCCCGTAGCCGCCCTTGTGTATTTTGTATCAAGAAAGAATGTCTCGCGGGGACCAACCAGGAGGACATTAGGGTTTCGGAGGCAATGCGAAAAGAGTGCGAGCAGTGGGAACGAGAGCATTTGAACTTTGAACGTGTATTACGGCATATGGATGGCCTCCACGGAAATCAAACCTGGTTATGACGTATCTCATCCAAGTTTCCGAGAGACATCAGCCGTTGTCGACCGTACGATATGTGGAAGAAAAGATCAAGAAAGTGGCGAGACGAAAGCCGATCCAGGGTTGCGCAAGATGTAGTCGTTTGTCCTCCTTTCTCGTCACTTCGCTGTCATATTTTCCCCCTCGCTTTTAATTGATGATAACGCACACGGCCAGTCCGCTGTGGTGGTATTACACCTCGGTTTCTGTCTTGAGTGGGGGGGCCAGTGTACGACGCATCGTGACCCCCCTTTCTCTTCGTTTTTGTCTCAATTGGTTTCCGACATGGAGGCGACATCCACTACGACGTGTAGTCTGCGACATTCTCATAAAGTTACATCTTTCATATCATTCGCGCTCGGCGCGGCATCCCCAAAACGGCAATTCCCACGGCCGCTGACCAGTGACATTGGTTGTCTAACACGAGAGACGATGGACGTTGGGGGCCGGCATATTTCAAATCCAATTGCCTTTACCCGTCGCATTATGTTGGGTCCCGTGCCAGGTCAGTTACCATCCATGTCGGTCTGACCTCCTCTGCTGTGTGTTTTGAGCTTTGATGAGCCGAAATAGCAAAAAAAGCAGACAGCGGAGATGAAGGCCAAAAGAAAGGCGTTGTGAAAATGAATAGCCAATGGAACAATAAGGCTTGCTTTATCTCTCGTGGGGGCAACAATGTTTCAATCTCGCAGGCCAAAGGTGATGATATCGTAACATGTCCCGCTCTCAACGTACGCCGCACGTTTAACAACCTGGTTTCTTTCCCGTCTCTTGAGAAGGGGCAGGACAGTAATGATGCAGACCACTCAACACGGAGGCGATGGTCTTAAATCGAACATCTCTTTGGATTCCCGATACTGCCGCCTTTTTGTGGGGTTATTCTGCCCTGTTCGTTTGATGAAGCGGTTCGTTCGGTGGGGTGCGTAGATTGGAACGAGAAAAGAGAAGAGTGGAAAAAGGAGATATGTCGTGGGCGACGCACAACCCGTACTTTGTAGGAAGACGTTGTTTCCATTCCATCTCGAAACGTGCTCTTCTCTTGGTGCTTGCGAGGAACGGAACGCTGGAGAAAAAAAAAAAAAAGGAAAGACATACCAAAGGAGCAGTGATTGACTTGGCTGTCTCTCTCCAGTGGCCGTCGGCTTTTTCCACATGCAGTCTTGGGCCGGTCTTGTCTCGTTGCTTTGTCGACTTGGCCCATGCTTTTTGTCTTGAACTCATTTCGAGAGTAAAATGTTTGTCGACCAGAAAAGGGGCCATGATTTGTGACAAGTCATTGTCAACGGCTTTTTGTGTTCGCATGGGCCCGTTGCACTACTCGTTCCATTCCTGCTTTCTTTTTGCGTGGCAAATACCCAGTTGGCTGTTCTGGCTGTCTTTCAAGTTTACTCCCAAAACATGGATCTCGATCCTTCTGGGTAGACAAGACGATTTTGCCATCGCAGTTGCACTTGGTTTGCCTCTGGCCTGTCCACTGTCTGCTGCCACACATCTCACGATAGAGTAAAGTTCTGCCATGTCTTGTCTACTGTTTTCCTCCTTTCCTCCACTGCTCCCAGTCTTCGTCCATGCGCTCTTCACTCAGCCATGCAGGTACATTTGTATTGTCCGTAGTGTATAGTAGAATGTCCATCTCCAAACAACAAGAACGACGAGGGACATCCTCTGTCTGCCCCTTGCCGCCGGACATCTATTGTACGCCCGTCACCCAGCGCGGAGCATAACCGTCTGCAAACATGGTCTCATACGACCTACAATCGGAGTAGCAATTGGCCTACAAATGTGCTGTCTGTCTTTGCGCTGTGTCTCCCTGTAAGCCCCTGTCACGATCAGCCACGCCGACAAGGCATGCTACCTTTCCTTTATTTTGCTTCATGTTTACTTATTTCCTTGACAGTTTCACTTTTGTTGGTCCATTTTGGGCCTCTTGCATATCTTGTGCCTTTCCATTGATACAATCTACGACGTATTACGACGTACATCGTACAACCTCCGTTGTCTGTCACTTTTCATTTTCCACTCCTGCTTTTCTTGCTTTTTTTTTTTTGCACACTTTTGCCTCTCTTTTGGCTCTTGGCCTGTTTTACTCTTGGCCTTTGCTCAAGGTAATTGCTTTTTCAAGTTAGCCGCGTTAACCCAGACCAAGGGTCGACAGCACAACCCAGGCTCGTCCTTGTCCAACCATCGCCCCCAATGGCCCACCCTTATCCACCCTTGTCCACCTTGTGTCCTATCTATCCCCTGTCAAACTGGGCTTGGCCTGTTGGAGGACTGTCTTTGCTGCCACTCAGAATGCAGCTTGCAGCTTGCTACATCCTTCTTTTTGCTGCTGTCTTGCTTTCCGGCTGTCCTCCTGATGAAAATGGCACACACCCCTTTTTTTTTTTTTTTTTTTTTTTTTTTTTTTCTCTCTCTCTCTCTCAGAGCAAGTCCCCCCTCTTTTTCTTGCATTAATTTTTTTTCATTGGGAGAAGGGGGAAGGCCACTCTCCTGCCATTGGTCGATTTAGAAAATAGGAGGGCGATCACCCTTTTCCTTTGCCTTCTCGCCTTGTGTTTTCCCTCACCCCCCTCCCTTGTCGGACACTAGCGCGCGGCCCTACCCATTGCTTTTTGTATTTGTTTTTTGTGCTTTATTATTTTGTCCTCCGTTTTGTGATGCGCCTTTTCCGTCCGCTTCTTGTTGGTTCCACCCTCATAGGTTCCAAAATCTGGGGAAAGTAGCATTGAAGTCTTCGATGCTTGTTGTTGTGGCATTGTTAGCGTGCAATTCCAACTAGTTGGTGATAGCAAGGTTGGGAAGGGCTCGAGGGTAGTCGCGGTATGGCATTTCGACACAAAGGAGGTGCTTCTGTAAAAAGAGACCAAAGGAATGCCACTTCTCCTAGCCTTTTTGAGAACGTGCGTGTCGTGTGGCGCCTTACACTTGCAACGCTCACCTGATATGCCACACGGAGACGTTGCTGTCTGAAATGTTGATCTTGGTTAGCAGACGATCGTTGTTCTCGGATGCAGAAAAAGGAAAGACAAGCCACGGAACGAGAGAAGTAGACGAAAGGGCGGTGCATCTGCCAAGATGTCAGAAACACAAACCCGAAGATCGAAACCACGCGTCTTGCCCTCCCTTTTGAAGTTCTTTCCTCGTGCCTGCGGTGGTCCTTCTCTTTCCCTCGTCTTTCTTTGTCTCGCTTCCTTGCATCGCCCTACATACCAAGAATGTCGACAAGACGCTCGGTCTCGGATACTCCCATTTTCCTCTCTCGCAGGGGCTGCATTAACCGTCAATCGTCGGGCTTCCTCATATTTCGCCCCTTGTTTCTGTTTCTCTGTTTATGTTCATCCTGGCCCCCATTTGTCTCCCTCGTTTCTAAACCCTTTTCATGTCATTTGGCTTTGTTTCGGACGATCCGTTCCGGAAAAAAACTCTTCTTGCTGTTTTTACCATCTCTTGTAGGCGGAAGGGTCTGGCATGTAAAACACTAAACACTCGAATCCTTCGTATTTCGGAGAACCGCGAGACAGTGCGGTGTACGGGAGTCGTCAGGGAGGATCCTCACGATGTATTAAACTGCCTTGTTATTCCTCTCGATAGGCATTTTTCGGTTTGCATACACCTGCATGCCAATATTGAAATGTCACTGTCTCAATCTCTCATTTTTGGATGCGTTCATCTTCTCAAATTTCCGGTCGTTGGTCGGGCCTGGCGTTTGGAGTTTAGCCTCTCATTTTTGTTCGTCAAGGCTGTTCGTAGGTGTGTGTTTGCCGCCAAAGCTCTGGACCAGCAGGGGCTAGTCAACACGTCAAGTCGGCGACCACAGATATTGCCATAGATGCTCCCTTGCTCTAAACCGCCCCCAAGTGACCCAAAGACCAGCAACCAGGCGCCCCAGAAAAATAAAAGACCAGCCAGTGGTAGCGCTGGCTGTGTCCGTACGGGCCGCGAAAAGTGGAGATACCCTTGGTCTGGCTCTCTGTTGGTCTCTCTGAAGTCGGCTCTTTGCTGGTGCCTCTTTTGTTGGGCTCATTCTGAACCAACTCCCATATCTGACAATGATATTCAACGACGACACAAGTGCACCACGAACGGGGTACAGAGTACGACGTACGAGGTGTGGACAATATCTCTGTCCGCTGCATCGCCTGACGTCGTATGGAGACAGGCAATGGAAACACATGGAGAGGATCACTAAGAAAGAGAACGCCTCTTTCCCCTCATTAATTAGACCAAACCGTCACTACTGTAGACCCTTGCTTGTTGTTGGAGGAGCACGGAGCACGGAGCACGGCGCACGGAGTATGGAGAATGAAGATGGAGAATGGGGATGGAGATGTCCAATAGAGGCATGTGTTGATCGCTTTCTGCATCCTCGACATGGTAGCCGACGTCGCCGGAGGCAGCAAATAAACAAGCAGAAACGATGAGCAAGAGGACAGACTTGGACACAGGTACAAGCATGAACACACCACAAGCACAAAGATGTGTCGCGCCAGGCCGGAAGAGGAGAAAATAGGCAAGAAATCACGGAAGAGGGACAAGGTCGAAGAGGAGGCGAAGCAGGAGGAGAACATGGACGACTTGCATGAACGCAAAAGGCAAGTGGCATCGAAACAGGACTCTACGCTAAAAGCGCGGCCAGACAATGTGGACTGGTTCCTTTTCTGAAAGGTGTGGGTGGTGTGGGTGGATTGAAGTCTCTGTGAACGCCGTCTGCCTCATTTTCGGGGCAAAGATCGCGAATGGTGGGCGAAAGGGGCCAAGACAAGGGACCCAGGCAGCATGCGGACAAGACATGGTTGGCTCTTGCCAGACTGTGTGTCTCCAGGGCTGTGGTTGGAGAGAGGCGACAGAGTCGGTGCAAGTTGCAGGAGGAAGGGTGCAGCTGCTGCAAGAGGACACCGACAGCGAAAGTGAAAGAGAGAGGGTGTGCACAGTGCAGTTGCCTTCTCGTTTCGCTCTTTCCTATCCTCTGCTTAAATGCTCCCTGAATCTGGACTGCAGCTCTCCCAGGCACAGCAGGGGCCAACAAGCCAGCGAGGCGTCTGTCCCGACATGCTCCTTCCCTCTTTGCCCTGCCTCCTCCTGCCTCCTCCTGCCTCCTCCTGCCTCCTCCTGCCTCCTCCTGCCTCCTCCTGCCTCCTCCTGCCTTCTCCTGCTGCCACGCAACGCAACACAGACATGACGCTAGTGAAATACCCAGCCAGGGCAGGATAAAAAGTGCAAAAAAAAAGGTTGCAGACGAAAGGTCCTCCGCGTCTTTCTGTTCATCACTTCCGCGTTAAACCCAAACGAGCGCATGCGTCCCCTCGAAAAGCCACTCAAACCTTTAGCTCCCAGACGCAATGCAACCTCGCAAAGACAAAAGAGCGAGAAGAGAGACACTCTCACACTCTCATATGCAATGCAGCTACGACGTCAAGAAAATGTGAAAAATGACAGAAAATCAACAAATCAAAAGAGCACTCTCAACAAGGAGAGCAACGGAAAAAGAAAGCATCCCCACGCCGTGGTTTCGTCGTCCTGGTCCTGTTCTGTCTCTTCTGCTATCCTCGTGGTTTCCTCCGTCGCCCAACCCTCGTCGTCCTCCTTTCTTCTCGTTACTTGGCCTTTGTCCCCACCGCGGATACTGCGCCTAACTGCATACGACGTATCTTACATATATGAAGGAGGGTTGCGAGACAAAAAACGAGAGTACATGTAGTTGGAGGCAAGAGTGTTGCAGTGCATCTGTTTTCCATATTCTTTCGTCATGGAGTGTAGTCTAGGGAGATTCTGCAGGCTTGTCCGCTTGCACGCAGTCCCTGCTTTGCTTGGATTTGTTTCCAGACTTTTGTTCTTGCAGCTGCTTGAACCAGGGCGAGCAGGGGCCAAAGTCTGGGGAGAAGGCCAGGGACAGGGGTTTGTTGGAGGAGGTGAAGGCGGAGGGGACAGACAGGCACAGGAAAAAGACAAGTCAGGGGGGCATGCGGTTGTGCGACGGCTGCGAAAATCTGCTTCTTTTTTTCTTATTTCAATACATACAAACGCATCGTGACTTTGGTCATCACGCGCCCCTTACTTTTCTTTCCTTTTATGTTTCCTTTTTTTTTTACCTCAATTTTGTTGGTCTCTTGACCACTTACCCATCTGCGCCGCATGCACTCCAGAGGGATTTTTGTAAGATAGGTGTCGCAGCAACGACGAGGAGAGACCTTCAAAATCTCGCTTAACAAACAAAGACGGGGACCCCGTGGCCATTTTTGAGGTGCAGTGTTTGGCTGTGCGCGTGTCTATCTTTTTCTCCTCCCTTTCATCTTCGCCCCCATATCGGCTGTCCAGCTCCCAAGTGCAAAACAATTATGCCAAAAGGAAGCAAAGATACGGAGTACATACTCAACAGTACTCGCAAATAAAACAGATAAACGCTCTATGCGAGGAAAGCTACAACAACACCACATGCGGTTATAGATGGCGCGGCTAAGCTTGCAATGACGGCATGTGCTCGAGGTCGTATTCGAGGTCGAGTTCGAGATTGGGTACTACTCGTTAATTTGAGGGTCTGTTTTGTCCCACTATTGTATGTCTGATTTTCTCCTTGTTCATCTCCCTCGTTATTTATTCTCCTCCCTTGTTATCTGCTTTATTTACGAAGTGTCTCTGGTGTTCGTACTCGTAAAAATTGACGTGTCTCATGTCGTTTGCCCCCATTTTCCAATCTTCCTCTGCTTGTTCTAGCTCTGTCTCACAAAGGATAAGAAATGCAAGTATCCACACCTGTGCATGCCGTTCAATAATTTCACAAAACGACGGTGCGGAGGGACACAACGCGTGGTAAGCGTTGAAAGGCAGGGAACGAAGGGGGGAAAGAGCTTGAAGAAAAGGGATAGAAGAAAACAAAACAGGCGAAACCGTTACCCGCATTCTGACACTACGAGATACAACCACCTCCTGGACACACAAAATTCGGTGGACCTTGCGAACTTTGCAATCGGACGAATCAGACCCCTGCATCTCTTTTCACCACGAATTTGTCTCTTCTTTGCTATTTTAGTAACCGCTCCAGAGTGCCTTTCGACATACAGCCAGTCATGTACGTCGTATTTTGACAGACTCGAGAAGCTGTCTCTTTCGTACGACCCTTGTTGTGACGAATGCTGCGCAGGTATGCCCAGTCGCTGGCAGCAAGGAGAAGGAGATGCATGTTTGTTGCACCAACCGTCCAACAACCAAACCGCGGGCCCCGAATTGTCCCCCCAGTCTTGTCGTTTGCATGCAGACAAAAGAACAAGAGCAAAAGCTGAGACGGGGTTAAAAGCAAGGACACTTTCTATCTTGCCTGATGGGACAGCATTTTGTCACGAGCTTTGTCTCGAGCTTTGTCTCCCGAGCTTTGTCTCCGAAGCTTTACCTTGCCGCTGCAATTTGCGCCATAGCGAGCGCTTTGCGGCGACAAATTTCTCCATCTTTCTCCATCTGCCCGTTCTGCTCTTTTTCGTTCCCTCTTGTGGCTTTCATCTTTCATTGGGCAATTCGGTTTCCCCCCGAATCCTTTCCGTGCATCAGCATCCCCACCGGGTACCTACCTCATCGGCCAGGACATTCTGTTGACTTTCATGCACCGGACAGCAAGCTGCATCAGTCGTCAAGTGACGAGGAATATGTTGTTAGGAAACTAGCCCCTTCTGTTTCTTTCAGATTCGGTAGAAGAAAGCTGTGAGGGGGTTACGAGTACGGCGTAACAACAAAGCAGAACCAGAAGGGAACCTGCCCGACCGAAATGACTGACTGCTAAGGACCGCAGACATGGGCGGTGGTGGGTTGCAGCCAGGCTGGCCAAGCAAAGGCCTCAAAGAAAGCTCAAAAATGCAGCATGCTGCACGCACCAACAGCTGCAGTATATATTTCAGTTTATATTGTGCTGCATAACAACAGCAGCAACGAGCTCAAAGGGGACGAGGCACACCCTGACAAAACGTCGTAAACACCCCCCAAAAAGAAAGGCTTGGCAGAGAAATACGAAATAAATGAGCCGCCACTTGTTCCCTCTTTGCTCATTTATTGTTGCCCGGTTTACCCCTCTTGTTAATGTTGATTGCCCGTTTCTGTTTATTCAAAGTGTTCCTGCCTTTGTTTGAAAAAGAGTGCAGCGTGCATTGTCCAGAAGAGGGTACATGATGTAGATTGGCAGCCAAGCTTCAAAGCTCAAAGGACTCGATACCCAAAAAAGGCGTCCCGTCTTTTAATTCAAACAGCCAATGTCGAGGACAGGGCCAATCAGATACTGAACACAGCTGGGAGCGCTCTCTTTGCCTCGTTTCTCTTTTTCAATGCTCTTGCGACGTCGTGAAGGGTTTTAGAGAATGTGTGTGGAGACAGGCAACCAGGGCTCAGAGAAAATAGAAACAGCATGGGTGGCGCAACACCTGAGAGACCATCCCCACCGGCCAATGGCGATACGCTGCTCAAACACACTACTTTTGTGTGTGGACAGCGACTTCGCATCCTGCCTCGGATGACTGGAGAAGCGACGATAGCAGGCTGAATGTCGTAATATTACGAACAATCGGCAGGTGGAAAGGAGGGAAGGATTGCGCGCTTCTGGTTGGTCAGACGCTTTGAAACGAAATCAGAGCAAAAGGAATTGGCAATGGTATCTCACTTTTTCTGACGTCCTGGGCAATCATACACAAGGGTCTTTCACGGGCGGTCGCCAAAATGAGAAAATCGCCTTGATGACAAAAGAGACCACTTTTATCTCACCACGCCATCGCGCCTTCCTGCCTTACCATGATCACCACCACCGAGCGAACGAAAGGGAGGGAAAGGGCGGCCTGAAAACAAATAGGGAAATAGGCAGGCACCAAAAATTGGCACAAAAAAAAAGCAAAGCGGGCCTGGTGGGTCTGAACCCCAATAAGTAGCTCGTAGGGACAGATACTCTTTCAGGGAACGAGCCGCTGCTGAGTATGGCAAGGCAAAGGCGAATGTTGCCCAGTTCGGAAGGAAGCACTTGGAAGGAAGGGTGAGGCGCGGACGAACACCTCTGTTCTGAGGCCTCGAGAACGATTCCGAGAGATGGTGAGACAAAAGCTGGCCCCAAAACTTTTAGCCCAAGGTCTGAGCCTCTCTGAGGGCGGCATTGTGACTTACGACGTATTACTCCATACTCTGGAAGAGGGCGTTACTCGCTGATCATGGAATGGAATCAGATTGGAGATGGACGACAACCAAAGTAATAAGAGCACTGGAATCGAGAGAAGGAACTACCCCCACCGAGTGCGCGACATCCCGTTCTTTCCGTGCGGCACCCCTTCCCCCCTACGTGTCCGAAATGGCCGAACCATTCGTTGCGTTCAGAGGCTCAGAAGGCTCAGAAGGCTCAGAAGGCTCCTGTTTCTCAGAGTGGGTTGGCCTGCTGTTCGCAATTGCTGTTTGTTCGCCCTGTGTTGTTGTCCCAGTATTACTCACTGCACGGTCTGGTTTCGGCAAACCAGACACTGCCTCCGTAACTGTGGGCTGGATATTTGAACACTTTTTTTTGTCTCTTTGCTATCCTCGTCATCAACCAACAGTGTGTTTCCTGTGTACTGTTGTAGCTGGTTTGAAAACAAAACATAAAGAATTTTCAAATGTGAGACATTGGCCTCAGTTGGAAAGAGAGCTCTCTAATTTCTCCTTTTTATTGCCTCACTTTTTGTGCTTACTTTTTCTTCGGGCCTCCTTGCATTGTCGTTGAAAACTCTGTTCTTTGAAGGAATCTTGAATCCACATTGAAAATGATTGTAAACGGACGACGAGGAAAGATGTGCACGCAAGCGAACAGCTCACATAAGACATGGCGCAAGACCGAGGAAAGCGGAACAACAAAACTCACTATGAGGGTACTACAAGTACCATAGTACGACAGGCAGATAGCAAATTGCTCTTTTGAGGGGGGAACGTTCTATGTCGCGTGCTGTTTTTCGTCGTTATTTTACGCTGCGTACGATAACGGAAACACGGAGGGACGACGACGTATGGAGTAAATACTAGCTCACTTACACTCATTTGACCAAACTTGGGCTGCTGGGCTGGAGTATCCTGTCTCTCGACTTCTTTCATGTCGAGAACTTGGTGGCTTCGTTTGACCCCCACGCGCTTTTGGGCCTGGAGCCTCCTTCATTCACGGTTCGTCTCCATTCCTGAGACTGAGTGTATGGCGTATGTTCCACCGAGAGGACGATAAGAATCACGCTGTCAAGCTGTCCGTTTAACCAGCCATTCGGTGTCTCTGGTTCACACCCTCTCGCTGTTCAATTCTCGCCCTCTTGCTTTTTCACCCGTCCTGCAGCAAAAGAAAAACTTCCGTAACCCACATATGAGAGACAAGCATGCGTTCCCAAAACGTCAACGCCTCACACCCCCTCACCATCATGCCTTATCATCACTACCTGGCTGTCTATCATGCGTGCAGAATGTCTTGGAAGAGCGAAGCGTTAATTAAGAGTAGGGGCGTGTTGTTCCTGAGTGTGAGGGCCAGCCTGTGGCGTCGTTGAGGTCGTATGTTCATATTTTGTCTTCCCTTTCCCGCAAGATAAAAAGATCACAAGCTCAATGAGTCTGGTGACGCTGCGAATGAGAGACCTCAAAGAAAGCGTGACATGCTGAAAATGTTTTTTTTTTTTTTTTTTTTTTTTTTTTGGCGTGTGGTTTTGGCTGAAATTTCCAAGTATTATTTACAAATGGTAAATATTTCGAAGTCATCGAAAGAAAGTTTTAAGAAGACGGCGCCATTTCGAGTTGAAGGCTGACAGAGTCAAGGGAAATAGACGACTACATAATACAGTCAATAAACCCGATAGCCTCATTCTTTGATGCGAGGAATGGCGTTGGACGACAAAAGATCAAAGAGAAGATGAGCACACAAGCATCGAATGCAATTGACGAGTCACGACTCACAAACCTTGTCCCCATACCCGCCGCCGGACTCGCCGTAGGCGAACCAGATTGTAAATCCTGCAGGTCCCAGGCGTCTCGAAGCTACAGGGCCTGGCCCCCAACCCGAAAATTATCTCTTTCCGTCCTCCCTTTGCTTACTCCCCTGGGCTAACTGTTGTATTGTATGCCTAGGGCTTGCGACAAGCCACCGACGGACGATGACTCTGCTTTGGCCCAGTGTCATTGCCATTGGCTGAAGCTTAGCTCGGGCTCCCAAAGACATTATCGAAACGCCAGGCCAATCTCATGAAAGAACACCTTTCCCAGTATGTTGTAAAGTCCTTCCACTATGTTTTTTGCTTGCGCTTCGCCTTTTTTTTTTTTTTGCCTCCCTCGCTTGTATGGCGCCATTGCTTTCGGCTGTGACTGGTTTGTTGATTTGTTTAATTTTTCGACCATCGTATGTCTTTGCCGCCACAACATTCTCATCGTGACTACAACAGGAGTGCACGCACCCAGTGCAGAATTTTTCAAAAGCAAAGGCTCAACTTATTTCAAAATGCACAATGTCTCTCCTAATTGATAATTCACTCAAAATACCCTGGCAACGGCCCTGAAATGGGAGAAAGCGAGATGAAATTATACGATACGAAGAGGGCAATAAGAAGACAAATGACAAAAAGGACGCAAAGGGAAAAACAACAGAAAACGCAAAACAGTAAAAGAGCAAAAGAGAAGAAAGTACAAAGATAAAAAAGAATGCAACGATAAAAAAAAAGAGCAAAACAGCAAAGAGGAAAGCACCGGGCACAATCGCAACACACAATTCTCAATATCATTGCCGGTTTTGCCTCATCGTCTTCAACTTTCACGTCCATGTTTGGCCACCAAGCACGGCGGCCATCTACGGGTCATTTCGTCTCTTACGGAGAAATCCCTTCGTGTATTTTCGGCCTTCTTTGGCTCAATTGCAAAAAAAGAAATGCCTCTTGCTAAAGAGGAAAAACGTAAACATACAGAGACCGAACACCATCGATGGAATGTCAATGGTCACAGATTGGTCACAGATTGGCCATAAATGGCCACAATAGTGTATCTGAAGGGCACGGGAAACTGCGTAGTCCCGTAGATGCCCATAGACGCCCGTTAAGATGTACAACATCTCACCAGTCTTTCCTCATATGTGTCGCCTTGTGCTGTCTTTTTCTCTTACGACGCCGTATTTTGCCGATGGCGTGGGCAGATGACGGGAGCAACCACAGGTATGGTGTGGTTATGTGGTGCGATGGTACTATTTTGCTAACAGCAGACCAAAAAACTACTATCAGGTGAGAAGCGAACAAAGGGAGAAGTGAGGGCGTGTGCATTAGTGGTATGCTCAATATTCCCAGTGAAAGGCGCAAATTACGGAATCACGGATGGGACACACGAAATACAGCGCGTGAGTGCCTCCTGGAAGACGACAGAACAGCGACGAAATCCTCGGAGATGTGCAGAAAGGCCACTGTGCGTCCAGCGCATTATAGGCGCCAGCGGTCCACCAAACGAGAATTTTTTTTTGCTTGTCTGCCTGCAATCTGACTCATTTAGACCCACGCCCTCTCTACTCTTTCCCTCACAACTGCGTGTGGGACAACACAGAAAGGAGTCGCAGAGCGCTAGCGCCAGAGTGGGTCGGCTTTTTTTTTTTTTTTTGTGTACCCAGATCGCACGTCACCGGCACCACAGACTTGCCGCATGACGCTACTAACAACCAGCGTCGCTCCTGCAAATCTTTATGAGAAAATATCGCTTCAGCGCTTCAGGTGCTGCTTTTCGCAGAAGAGCGCTAAAATGAGGGGGAAGCACACCCATCCTAGAGAACCGGAACACACAGCCCCCAAGTGCCAGTTGATCCGAATGACCAGCAAAACACATCAAAGTATACTCAAAAAGCAGGCTTTTCGTTACGAAACCAGAATTCATAGGCGCTGTTCGAGGAAGAACGTGCCTTGCTACAGTGGAGAAAGACTTGTTTTGTGCGGTCACCAGGCCCCTTTCGTTCTTGGCCGTTTTGTCCAGCAGTCCTTGGTCACACAGGAACGTGGTCTGCTCTTTCCATTTCGTTTCCAACACAGGTTTCTCCTGTCTCCTTTCTCAAGTTTGCGTATGGCCTACCTCTTCACCTTTTCCCATTCGTTCCTACTCTCCCACCATCCCACGCTTCCCAAGCTCTTTTCTTCCTTTCATGCACAAAAATGGACACAGAGGGAGAGGGAACAACACGTACCTGCCCATCCACGACATGCACGAGTGGATCCTGTATTTGAATGAGGAGGACATTGAGAGAGAGTCAGTGAGAAGGAAAGGACAGAAGTGGGAAAGAGTAAAGAGAACATGGGGGAGGGGTACGGATGCACAGGGAAGACAGGAAGGGAGGGGGGCGTGAACAGTAGAAAAAGCGGGGTTTCCAGGACTGGCTACTGCCTTTTTTATTTATTTATTTTTGAGAGAGGTCGTAAAACTGGGGGTATGGGGGTACGACATTAGGCCATACTATTTGCAAAGGCCGCTAAGCAGGTCAGTTTGTGTATGGAGCACGCCAGGGTACGTACTCTGTGACTGGAGTACGTCCAGCAACCCTTTTGACTACGGGGTGTGTGAATACCAGTATCATTTGTATGACTGTCCAAACATACAAAATAGATGCTTCTCCCACCTCATCCTTCTTTCTTCGCTCCTGCTCCAAATACAAGATCTCTCAACAACCTTCTTTCTTTTTGCAACCAAGCAACTTTCCGACCTCTTCACTTCTTTACTTCCTTTCCTTGATCTCTGCCTTCACACTTCTTCAACTTGTTTTCTCTTCTCGACCTCGCTCCTTGTTACTACTACTGTCCTCCATATATCATCGTCTGTCACACTCTCTGTACAAACGACTCTTCTCGTCCATGATCTCGACATTGTAACATAACAACTCTTCTTTCGAGACTCTACCTTCTTCCGCTCCTTTCTCGCAACAACCACCCAACTACCTTTACAATGGCCAACGACCTGATGTGGGATCACCACTTCTGCCTCACCTGCGACAAGCAGACTGACGGCCCGGCCTACTGCTCAGAATCGTGCCGCCTGGCCGACTACGAGGGTGCTACGTCCTTCGCACCCCCCTCGGGCCCGGGTTCACCATCCTGGGTGCCTTCGGGTTCCTCCACCTACAAATGGGCAATGGGTGCTCCCACTCCTCGCAGCCGGCAACTATTCAGCCTGTCGCCTGCCTACGACTTTGGCAACGCCCAGCCATACTACGGTGCGACCTCCTCCTCGACATACAACTATAACTACACCCGCCAACCCGTACCACCGCCCACAACCGTCTCCTCCCCGCGTCACTTCTCTTCCCTGCCACCGACAACCACAGCCGCCACCGCGACTACCGCCACGACTTACCACCATGTGCTCTCGCCCTCGAGTTCGCACAGCAGCCTCAGCTCCATGCGCAGTGGCATGAGCGCCACCGGCGGCACCAATGCTCTAGGCGCCTTGGGCGCGTTTGCCAACAACGGCACGATGAGCAGCACCGGCAGCCAGACCAGCTACGGCTCGTCAACCGCGAGCAACACCAGTGACCTGTCGGAAAGGGTCCGGAGCGAGCTCCGAAAGTACGCCAGCTCCTTGGAGCAGGGGAAACTGCAGCGCCAGCTGCAGCGCCGGCGGTCATGCTAGACGACGCATCGCTTTTCACATTACCGTTACCCTATTTACTCTCGACAGAGTACTCTCTACTACTTCACGACAGCGACTGCGTCCTTTTCTTCATGAGCATGAAATTTGCCTTCCTCTCTGACATTTCTTTTGTTACCTTGTCTCAAAAAACAACGACGGCGCGGCCAACTTGATATTTTCTTACCTGGGAGTTCTTCGATCAGCATCATAAAAAGTTTCTTTTTTTTTTTTTTTTTACTTCGGCGAAAAGGGATATCCGGAACACAATCACAACCACAAACAACATATCGCGACCAAATCACACAAACAATGCATTTTCATGGGATTACAGGGAATATATTTCGGGAAACACCAACTGCAAGCCTCTTTTTCTATTTCCTTTTGTCTTCTACCACCATGTTATACCACCCCACCAGCCTGCTTCTATCTTACCTGTCTCAATCACGTTGTCTTTATTATTACTTGGAATGGGCCAAATAAAAGCCCAGGGAAATTGTTTTTGGAATTACGAGATCAGCATATGGACACACATATCTTCTCACACAATTGGGAAAGGCGCAAAATTCAAACTGGGGCAAGGGAACATTCACCCTTCGACCTGAAATTCATAGTTATTCACATTATCACACCATATTGTTTACTAGAGGGACACCACTTTGTTAGTCTTAGCTATAAAGTCACTCTACTATGGGGGACAAGCAATCCAAGAATGAGCGAGTGGGTAAAAGAGGAGCTTTGCTTTCTCTTTTCTTTCTCTCTCTTTACCGAACCAACATCCTGTCTTTTCTTGGCCATTTCTTTTACCGTGTACGTGCAAAAAGTCTCAATCTCCCGATGGTTTCACCTTCTCCACTACCTTTTCTCTCGAAACAGATTGAGAGAAATGTGCTCAAAGCACTCGTTGCTTGATGAGTAACAATTAATATTCGGAAATGTGGTTCTCGACCGGGGGCGTAAGACCTTTGTCCATTGGTATGAAGTCTTTTAATTTTTGTATTGACAAGAAGTTGCCCCTGGGTTGTCTCGAATGGGAGACAAATATACCAGCCAACAGACACAATTGAAAATTCTGCTCTGCAGTTGCAGCCAGAGCTCTCTGCCTCCGTCCTCAAATAGGCATTCTGCATCATTCAAGCCTATTGCTCGCGCCCCTTGCCAACTAAAAGGAAGAGCAGAGAGAGACGAGCATTGCCACCTATTGGCAGCCAGTTTCCAAAGAAGGATCTACCAGCAGTGAACTCTACTGGGAAGTGTCTCTTTTAGTACCGTCCTTTTGTCAACACTTCACAGCCACTGCCTCAGTCCACGACATGGCCTGTATGGACTCAGAGTCGTGCACAGAACATGGATGGATGTGGTCGGGGGAGACCAAAAAGAGGAAGATACATCGTAGACCCATAAGAGGTCTCCGCTTTTGCCTCCTAGCAAGCGAGCACTGAGTCAAGAGTGTGAGTGAACGCTTGTTTTGTCCTCAAACTCCATATTTTCTCTTGGCTGCTGTATTTTTCCATTCTGTTTTTTACGTTCTGTCACGGAAGAAAAACTGTTCTTAGTCACTTCGTGGCGGACGCAGTGGGTATCTCTGGCCCATTGGCGTATGCGCAGCCTCTGTTGTCCGTTTCTTGTTACACGTGTTTGTCGAGCGACTGCAAAATGGTCCAAAACACCAGGATCCGCATCCACTATCAGAATTTTCTCTTGGGTATGTATCGTTTTGTGCATTTTCGCCTCGACCTTAAGTATTATCTAAAAGGGTGTGCATAACCCGTCGTCCTAATTGTTTGTTTGAATCAACCGGTGCTGTACAAAGTAAGAGGAAAATTCTTGTCAAGAAAGTATTCGTGCGCTGGTCTGACAAAAAAAATAAACAATTTTTTTTAAAAAAATAACGAAATAACATGGGGGCAAGACGCAAGCGGGAACAAAAAGTCACTACACTAACAAAATTATATGAAGTTGACAAACTCCTCTGTGTTGGTGCAGTTTTGAAAACTGCAGTTGCGGAAAAAAATAGAAAATGCTTTTAAACAGAAACTGCCAACCAAGGCGCAGCTGTTGTTTTGCAGCTAAATGGATGCGACTTAAAGGTACTTGAACATATATAATGTATATCTACAAATGACAGGTACACAACAGGTCACCTCTAAACAAGCGCCCCGAAACAACAAAAGCCTACTTTTTGACCTGAAAGACTTTTGACGCTTGCTTTCTTGCCCTGGATAACGTCAACACGAAGTGCTGAGAATAGGAGCTGAGACGAGGAGCTGAGGAACAAGCTGAAAAGTAACCAAACCTTTCTTGCGTAAAAGGTCTCATTTTCGTGGAGTCTTGCCTCAGTTTTTTTTTTCACTCCGCATTTGAAAAAGGGAGACAAATTACTGTCTGCAACAGAGATCTGCCCTGTCCTGCCCCATTTTGACTCCATAACACTCCCCATAGTGCAGGTCTCCCCCTTTTTCATCACGATCCAAACTTTTGTGCTCGACACGAATAGCGCAGTCTTTTGCAAAAGGGCTTGGACAAACAAGTCAACAACAGGCAAAACCTGCCACAACTGGCAAAAACCCTCAAAAGATAGAGAAAAACCACCGGTTAAGCCCAACGTGCGGGATCCTTGTCAGCTGTTACCTTTGTATTGTTTTCCTTCAGAGAAGACATTCCCACATCGTTGGGAATGAGTACCTGGACCGCTGTGGTTGGTTTTGTTCCTCCAGTTTCAGTTTCGACTGGAGGGAAAGAAAAAAAGGCAAGACGTAAAATGGTGTTTATGTGTATTCATTATCCTGTCATCCGGGCAGGGATAGAGGGGGACAAGCCTTGAAGAAGAGTGCATAATGTATATAAGGACTGACGCGGAAGTAGGCTGCAGCCAGTTGAATGGACAGGAGTCCATTGACGGAGAGCCCAACCCTTTGAGAAACAGGTTACACTTGGGGGCATCTGCAAGCGGACTCGGGCTTTCTGGGTTGGTTGATAACTAGATGAAAGAGACACAGGAAGAGCCAAAATTTTTACCAACGGGCAAGGGACAACACTAACCCAACGGGCGAGACTTGGGACAAAATAACCGTTCCCATGGCGCAGGGGGGGGGGGGGGCAGAAGTAGAATTGTTCTTTCCTGGAACCATGCCAGTTTCCAAGGTCAAATACACTGGTCGCAAAGAGGAGGCGTCACGCTGCTGGCTACTGCTAGCGCTAGTTGTCGATCGTGAGGAGTTGTTCAGGAGGGCAAAAGAGGAGAAAAGAAGAAGCCCTAATCTGTCAAGACAATAAAAAATAAAAGTAAAATATAAAAATAAAGAAGGGACAAAAACTAATAAAAATCTGGGGCAACAATGGACAGGGCCATCCGGCGCCTTGCCTCTTTTCGTCGTTCGTTATGGATTGCGTCCAGCATCTTCGACTCCGCAATTGCTCCATAATACTGTTCACGTCTCCTCTTTTTTCCATTTTGGCGGGCAATTCCCCAGATTTTCAAAGGGCAGAGGGCCAAACGCGCCCCCGTCTTTTTGGCACTAACGAAATGGCGTGCAATTTTAGAGCCTTTAAGAAACTTACCTAAAAAGTTTCTCCCCTTTCTTTTCAATGTAAATGGGCCAGAGGGGCATGGAGGAGAAGCACAGCTTTACTCGGCTTTGTGATGGTGTCTTTCCTGATCTCCGTCCGGCCCTGAGGCGATTAGCTACATTTCGACATGGAACTGTCAAACGCTGCACAGCGCTCTGCGCGCTGTAACCCCCCGGACTCGAGACTATTGAAAAATTTGCTTGTCTTTTTTGGTCCCCCCTTTTGGTTCCGTAATAATTATGATGGGGCACTGACTTTCCTCTGGCTCTGTCCGGCGGACACCAGGAAGTGTGTCGAGGAGGCGAGACAGCCGGCGTCGGTGGAGGGAGGATACTTCGAAAGAGGAAGCAACGAGGCAGGTGCAACGGATAGGAGGAGAAGCTGAAGATTTTATCGAGAGTTCATCTGAATTGACGGACCAGAGAACGGAGCAATGCCGCCTGTGGGGAAATCATATGCCCAAGTATCCCAAGTATCCCAAGTATCCCAAGTATTGCCATTTTGTTAGGTAATAGGGTAACCTGGAGAGGAAAGAGGAAGGACAAAACGCTGCTTCGTCGACAAGACTAGAGACGATGGCCAGGATGGTTTAGTTGAGGGGAGTTCGTCTGTGACGAACTGGAGACCGAGGCTGGGGAGACCCATCTTCTCTTCTCCTCTTTCTTATTTGGTGATCCCCGTTAGGTCGTTTTCCCGTTTTGTCCAAGTGCAGAAAAATGAAATAGGAGGCAAAACGCGAGAGAGGAAAAGGGAAACAGGCCGTTGCTGCTCTGGAGCAGAATGGGCAGTAATGATACGGAGCAGTAAATTAAAATGGGACAATTACTGTGGAGGCCCAGACCCAGCCCTTGCTTGCGCAACTCTCCCCGGATGCAAAAGTCTAAGAAAGAAAAGAAAAAAAGGAAGTCAAAAGTGATTGGCTTTGCTGCTAAGAGTTTGTATGTGGAACTCATCAGCTCAAACGGGCAAAGTAATGAAAGTTTTTAAAACAGCCTCATAACGGATTTTTCAACTTTTGCCTCCTTTCATGCATACATGCCCCTATCGCAGCATTGCCTGTATGTTTCCTTATGAAAGACACACCGGATGGGGCCAGACCTAGGGCCGACAAAGAAGTGCCCGTACATCAATCTCCGTGCGTCGCTTGTTGCACTTCGTACTGAGTATTGAGTACGGAGTTCTCATAAAGAGGAAGACAAAGCAGGCCTGTCCGAAACCGGCCATTGGACAAAATGGATCATAGTATTCCCACGATATCGAACGACATCCCTTTGTTGTTGGCGAACATGTTGGTTCTGTTGGACAGGTACCGCGTTAGATTGGCCGTTTCAATTCAAGCACCATCACAGAGGCGAAGGGCAGGATGATAGACCGTTGCATGTTTTGTGTTGGTGGCTTTGATGAGGCCAACGAGAACCCAACAGAAGTGGCAAGGTTTTCTTTCTAAAAGCCACAACACCACGACGGGACAGAGTCCCTGCCATTAGTGAAGATAAAAAGCCATAGAGACACGCTAGAGGAGAAATATACCATATTTCCAGCTCATACAGTTTGGTGTCACACCCTGGCGAACGAGTGCCTTACTGGAGGAGGCAAAAAGTATGGGACAAACAATGTGGTGGTGAGGAGACCGTGATAAGATGGATGTGGTGTGCATTAACAATTTTTCGCCACGGTGGGCCAGAATCATCTGGACGCATCCAATTTCGCCCATGAAGGAAATTTAGGTGAAGAGATTTTCATGGGAAAGACTGAGCAATCACGGCTTCCGTCGGTTGTGTATGAAAACAAATCGGCATTTCAAGATTTCGTCCAGGGGAACGCACAACATACGACGAACGATGTACAGTGTAACTCCTCTCAACGAAGGGTATCGTCTTGTCAATCGACCTCTCCCGCTTTGTTCACGTTGGAGTTGTGTCCCGTTTACGCAAAATGGGCGACATCGTAGGTGTACACATGACGCCAAGTACGTTTGTTTTCCTTGTTGATATTGCAGGACCCTGATGCAAGACGAATGCGTAGGACGAATGTCTATGCTGGCATTCGGCAAAAGTATGAAACAAGCCTGGATCCATGCAACAAACAAATGTTAATATGCCGGCCCTCGATTAGAAGCAATGACGCGAGGAGATATATTCATGAATAACACCGTCAGGTTACTCATAATCATATATGCGTGACAACTGTCACAAATAGCAGGGGATCTTGTTTGCCAACTATGTAGCTTGATGCATTTGCTCTGATATTTCTGGAGCAAACACCACCTGTCTCTTGGGTTCGGGATATTCCTTTACAGCGGTCCTTTATTCTTTGTAATGAATAACCCTGCATACTCTCAATACCGAAGACTGCATCTATCTGACGCAATTGCAGGACCCGTCTCCTCTTCCTTCTCTTATTATCTGATCTATTCTGATCTGCAGCAATATATGTAATATCACGCATTTTGCAGAGCGATATCAGCCGGGGAAGATACGATGAGAAGCCGCTGCGATCCCGCACACAGCCTAGACACGGCTTGCACAGCTGGTACATCGTGCGTCTCCCGTCATGTTTATGCGGTCTGTGAATGTGTAGGGTGAAAGACTGTATACGCGTAAGAATAGACCAGCAACCAAAAGGCAGAGCGGAAGGAGATAAATATCGAGCCGTTCCCGGAAATCAAGAAAAGGCAGGGAACGAAGAAACAGGGCGGGACTCCCAACTGTTTTTTAGACTGCATTCACTCCTATATGTTAATAATTCTCAGAAGGCTGTAGACGGATGAGCCTGTGCTAAAGACTAGAAAGTGGGATAGAATGTTGTCTGGTGCTTAAGAGGTGTTCGCGATACACAAGGCTCTAGGTACGCCGACCCCATGTTTACTGTCCCGTGTCTTGCCTTGCCCTGTAATATTGTGGCTTTTATCGGACACTTTTTTTCTGGTTTCGGCTCCTTATATCACCCTTCTCCCTTTGTAATTTGAAAGGAGTGTTTTAAACGGACGCCGGAGGAGTACGTCGTATGTGTATGTCGTACGTACTGCGAGAATGGCTAGATGGTGAGGGATGCTCTTAATCTCACACCCATTGTAAGGTCTCATTGCACGTTGCAGTCTCGCCTTTTTGCTTGTCTCTTGCTACAGGCTACTTCGATGATACTCAGAAAAATAACGAATGTGTCTTAAACGGCTCGCTTCCTTTCACACCCTGTTATCCATTTTCTCCCCGTTTGTACACCTTTATTTCTATCTCATTCGGACTCCACGGTTGTTTTGCTCCACTTGAAAAATTTTCAGTCGTGGCCATTGCGACGTGGATGAATGCACAGCAGACAGGGCAGATGGAGCGGATGGAGAATCCGGCAAGAATGAAGCTGTTTTGTCACCGCCAAGCGTGCAGCTCATTGACGCCCCTGGGACAGAGTTTTCAGAGTAAATCCTCATTCTCTTGCTTCATCAGCTCCATCTGTGCCCCATAAGATCCACTCCGGAGCGAGCGAGAATCAGCGGACACCCTCGTTCTTTTGTTGCTGTCTGGGTGTCGGTGAAACAACGTTTAAGAATATAAAAAAGACGGTGAAAAAGGCCAGAAATAAATATTGAATAAATAAATAAATAAAATAGGATATTGAAAATGAGAGACGAGGGATGAGAAATGAAAAGCACACTGTTTTCGTTTTGCAACCAAAATGAGGCGCAACCAACTGTCTGGGAGCTGGATGACTGTTCAAAGGTCTGGGGTCTCGATTCAGCTAAGCCCTACCGTACTTCAGATACCTAAACGGGACAGACGACAGACCCGAACAATGGGAAGAGAGACATGACGGTCGATTGTGCCAACGATAGGCTGACAGGGCTGGCCTCAGTCACATCTCATTCATTTACTCACTCTGTTCCTTTTTGTTGGTTTCATCCACATTCCTTGTCTATAGGTATTGTTCGTCCATTTATGCAGTTGTGAAGACTCTTCACTTTTTCTTTTCTTTTTTTCTTTCCCACAGGGGTGACCCCATACCTTGAGAATGACACCATGAGAATGGCTTCTCACAAAACCGAGCTGCTGCATACGAGTGTAGCCTTGTCCAGAGACACAACGAATCTGCACAAGCTGTAAAACTCTGCGCGCACAGATGCCCGCTACGGTGGGTCCAGGCTACCCGTACAACGTGCAGCATGCATGCAGGTTGAGGGAGTATGGGGCACCTGGGTAGCCTTTTCTGCACATCCTTTGCTTTCCGGATGTCGCCTTCTCCTGTAGGCGTGTTGTCTTGTTTCCTCTCTCTTCGAAGTTACGAAGTGCTGTTTGTTCCAGGTCTTCTCCCATCGCTAACCTAGCGTTTCCACTTGTTCCCACTTCAATTACAACCAGGGTACGGCTGAACGCGAAAACGAAGGACAGAAGCAAACCGAAGTAAAAAGAACCCCAGAGGACGCAGGATATGCGGTCAAAATGAGTTATGGAGACAACTGCAGCAGCCTTTTCGCCCTTGTTTTCATCTTCCCGGTCGTCTTGTTAGGGACGGTTGAGAAGGTGGAGACAAAACATGACAAGTCGAGGAAATCTGCAGAAATATAGAGAAAGTAGTTGAAAACGGCCGTACGTGTAAAACAGAGTCTCATTTCAACGAAAGAAAACTGCATAAAATACACGGTGTACGAGGGCACATCACATTTCTCAGTACAAGGCACATTTGATATTCCACAGCTGGGGCCAAAGATAGTCTTCCCAGGAATCAGCAACGCATCAGAAGTGACACCACCCCTGGCCTGAAATGCGCCTGCTCTGAAGTAAAGTGAATCGACAGACGAATCGACAGACGAATCGACAATAGAAAGGAAAAGAAGGCGACGTATTCAGTATCTGTCAGATGTAAATGTATCAGGAAGAAGCACCTCGCACTGTCTAGAATGCTGCTGCCTGTGAAGCGTTGCTAAGAGGTGGAGGTCCTTTGCTCAACGTGTCTTTCGTCTCCGTGCAAATGTGCATTGTCTTCGCCAACGAATACGGAGTACACTTGAATTCCTTTGCGTCTTTCCCTGCTCGTCTTGCTTCTTCCAGATTCCATCCTCTATCCTTCGCCATTCCTTGTTCCTTGAAACTGCCTGTTTCCTGCTTTCTTGCCGAATATCCCTGCTGTGGTCTGTTTCAAAATCAAGATGAAGCAAAACTAAATAAAAATAGAGTCAAATATGCTCACCCAAATGCGTTGTTTGGTCCAACCAAGTATGACATGGACAAGGAATCTGAAGAGACTTGCCGCTTCCGCAGCGGCCCTTGACACTCTTAGCTGCCGTCGGCCGGTTTGCCGTGTCGCCCTGCTCTTCTGGAAGAAATAAGAAGGCCTCCAAACGCCCGCAGAAGCTGCTAGGATGTCCCATGTTGTTTCGGCTGCACCTGGTGGGGGAAAGAAATGCCTCGAATTTCTGGTGCCACGCATCAAAGCTCCCGTTGTAAGATACCAAACTTTTGCCCAAAGCAACAGTAGATGCAGATTCAGTGTATATTTGCAAAGTCTGGTGGGCTGTTCGTTTCGGGATGCCTGTATGCTGGGTACAATTTGGCTTGGGGGCTTGCTCCACGTTGGGTTTCATTCCGTTCCTTCCTGTGTCCCTGCATCGACGCCATTCGTCGAAAGTCCCATAGTCGTCTATTCCGTCACCGTGCCTGGCCAAGGATTGGCTCAGACATGGCCAAGGCAGCAACAGGAAGTGATGATGACAAAGACAGCAGCAGAGCAGATGCACTCCATCCATACCCTAATGCATCAATTGCGTGGTTGTGATCGCCCGCGTCTCCACTTTTTTCTCTTACATCGACTTCAACGAAACGGCCTGACGACGTTACGTTTTTCCCATGTCACTGACATCCTCTGCCGTGTTTTGCTCCTCGGAAGGCCCGCAGGCAGCACAGGCACCGACCGGACCAGACACAAGGTGCCGAGCGGGACAGAAAGAAGGCTGTCGTCCCTGTCGAGGCCTATATTTTATGTAATTCTATGTACGTCGTAGTAAGTTGCTTGTTAACGTCTTTGGGAAGTGTGAGATGGTAAGCCTTCGTGTGAGGCCAAGAATCGAAGGGCTGAGGGACGATGGTCCTTTCGATTTTTGTGGGATGGTGTAGTACAAGGAGCAGTGATATGTCGTGTATCAAGAGGAGGGGAGATGGCTGGACAATGGCTGAAAATGGGCTGACAATGTCTGCACAAAAGCTCTGTGATGTCACTTTCTTTCTTTTGTGTCCAATGTGTTAAATTGTTGTTCCTTTTGTGATTCAATGTTCTCCCTCACCATTGCTGGTTCCTGTCAGACTCATGCAAGGTATGTATGGTGCGCCTTGGTCGGTGATCAAAAAGTCGACTGGCCTGACTGCATATTTGCATGTGTGCAAGCAAATCATAGTTCAAAGTGACCTCCCGCTCTCCAAAATGGGAAGAAACCAAGACAAGCACGCCTTCGACTCCCTTCTTCTTGCACATGGCACTGGATGCACATTTTCTTTGAGCCAACCACTCAGAAACTGTTAAGCTGTGGAGTGAGCTGACGTGGTCGCCTCCGAGCCGACAAGACATGCCAGGATACATCGTTGTGTGCGTGGCCTTCTCGGTGGTGCTTATGTCGGAGTACTTGGTGCTTGGTGTTTTCTTTGCGCCGCACATGTTATGCGGCGAACCAGTTATGTATCCATTGGCGTGAAAACGAATGGACAGCAGCAAGGATATACATGTGCACAGTGCGGTTGTTTGTTTCGTGAATGGCATACAACGCATCCACTGCTGCGCATGCTGCCACCGTAGTACGTCGTAAAACGTAACACCACGCGAATGATGCCATGTCCTCCCGGAGATAACCCATCGTGGCCCCCTGCATCATTCATGTGGAGCTTGTTGTGCTTTGTGTGCCTCTGTTTATGCCACTTGTGACTGTGTGTCTTTGTGCCTGTGCCCGTGTCTCTGCCGTGGTCTCCCCTTACATCCGCATCGCGTCACGCCCCAAAGAAATACTTGTTGTCACTGTACTCGTTGTTGACTGACGACCTGTGCGCATTGTCACTGTTCATTCGCCCTCGCCCTCGCGTTCTTGCTCTGTCGTCCCGTGGTTTTGCTCCACTTCCTCTGTCCTGCGTTTTCGGCACCGCAGCCTGACACTTTCTCCCAAACTTTGTCCTCCAACACACCTTCATTTCTGATTTCTGAAAGGAGCGGGATTTATTTTTCTGTTTCTCTTTCGCTGTGTGGCGTTCTCGGGTGTCAGTCGCATGTGCTCGTGCACCGTGCAATAGGTACACTGTATGGGGCAATGAGGTGTATCAGAGTATGCATCTCTGGACAAAGTGTAATATTATGTGAGCGGCCGATTCTGCGGCACAGTTGAAGCCGTTGGCTGGCGCCATGGTTGGCTTAACTTGGGCGAAGTGAAAGAAGAAGGAGGGAGAAGACGGTGCAGGAACACGTCCGACTCGCTGGAGTCAAACAAGCCCTTTCCTTGCGCTTACCCCATGAGCTGTCTCTTGCCGAGGACAAAAAAAACGCATAGAGACAGATTTCAGGCAATGCTGCTTCCTTGAATCTTTGAGACAACTTATGCCCAGCTAAGCACTGCTTAGGTTTGACACCTATTCTGACTCGACGCCTTCTGTATCTGTGTGTTGTTATACATTCTCTGACATTGCTTACCGTCATTCGGCAAGACTCTTAGCAGAACTGCGAAATCATGAACTGTTGTCCAGGGATGGCTCAGCTGGTGTTGGATCGAGGAAGGACACCGCAAACACACAAAAAAAAAGACAACGCCATATGCAAAGCATCGACGGCAGGCAGTACATACTAGTAAGCCAGTATCACCGGATATGCCTTGTTCCCCTAATGTCGATGAATTAATAATGTTATGAGTACACTCTCGTTAGTATCCTGCAAGAGTAGTGTACGACACTGCTGGTGCAGCCTCCCGATCGCCACGAGCGACGCACATGTACGCGCATGTGCTTCGTCTGCAGCTGTTTTCCGTAGTAGATCATGAAATGGGTGGTGGATGTGTATCTGCGATGCTGCCTTGAGGACGAACTTCAGCTTAGTCGCGCACAACACTCCGAACGAACTGGCTCTGGATTCTAGTCAACAAACAATGTATACGTGAAAACATCTCACGGCTAGTAAAGGTGCGACAATTGACAAAGCTTTTTATTTTATTTTAATTTTTATTTTTAAAAAAAAACACCAGCAAAACTTTGCCCGTTCCGGTGTCTTGTGAAGGCCGGGGAGGGAAAGAAGGGAGCAAGTCATGATCTTGCTGTGACATCGTGGGAAATATCGTCGATAAGAGACATTTGTCTTGTCGAGAAACGTGCTGGCTAAGCAAGCAAAGACAGAGAGAGAGAGACAGAGGGAGACATATGGCTAAATTTTCAGCTGCCCGCTGCACTGCAGAATTGCTGTTCAAGCCTTTTTGTAGCCCAAAAGTCTGAAGTCTGGAGTTCTAGTGTCGCAGTCGGCAGCAGCAAGCGAGAGGTTAGACTTGACTTTGAAGTTTGCATTGGCACTGTTATTGCTTTGCTTCGTTGTGTCTCGATGAAGCTATTGCTGTGTTGAGCACTATTCGAGACAGACAGCTTCAGAGCATCGTTGCCCAAACCTCAAAGCACACGACCATTGTGTCCAAGTCCCACGACGTCCACTCAAAATGTCTGCATTCGCTGAACTTCAATTTGTTGGATATGTTGTCATGCACGTCTTTCATGTAGGGACTTTGCTTTCTACTCGGCGTTCAGCATCAGCTGGTCAAAGCCCTTGGCGACGGCGTCCTCGCCGCCTGCCGCCTCAATCTCAAATTCGAGGTCCGGCTGCGCTTCGCGGTACAATATATGTGCATCGGCGCCCATCCGCTCGTTGTATGCCGCTTCCTCGTTGCTGATCAGTTGCTTCTTGAGGCCGTTGGCCGCTGCGGCCTCCACCTGCAGCTGGATCTTGCATGACCGGTCCAGCAGCCCAAACAAGAACCCGGCCTCGTCCACCGTCTGGCCGACCGAGATCAGTCCGTGGTTGAGCAAGATCGCGCCCCGGTGCGCCGGCTGCAGCGCCGCCGCAATCCGCTCGCCCTCTTCATCGGCAAATACAATGCCGCCGTACTGTGCGTACACGGCATGTTTTCCGTAGAACGTGCACACGTCCTGCGTTAGCATGTCCAGCGGCCGCCCAAACGCCGCCCAAGCCCGACCAGCAATCGTGTGCGCGTGGCACACGGCATGGGCATCGTTTGGCCGCGCACGGTGCACGGAACGGTGGATGAAGAAGCCAGCCGCGTTGGCTGTACGGCCCGCGGCGGCGGGGTTGCCGGAGCCGGCCATGAAGCGGCCCGTCTCAATGTCGAGCAGCACCATGTCGCCGGCGTTCATCATGCCGAAGTGGCGGCCGAGCGGATTCATCCAGATACAGCCCGGGAACTCGGGGTCGCGCACAGAGATGTGGCCGCTCTGGCCCTCGACGAAGCCCTGTCGCGCAAAGTAGCGGAACGTCGCCGCCATGTGGATGAGCGTGTGCCGGCGAGCCTCGACAAACGTTGGGAAAGCGGGGATGCCTGGCCGAGGTCAGCAATCGTGTACTTGTTTGTAAGCAGTGTCGTGGTGGGAGTGGCCTACCTTCCTGCTCGTCTCCGTGGGAGATGGCCCGGCTGGGAGACACAATTGCCTTCCCGGTCTTTTTGCCCGTGGCGGCTGCAGAGCCGTCTTCGATCGTAGCCGATGGTGCCATGGTGGAAGTTTGGGAAGGTTTGTCTTATGGTTTGACAATGAAACAGTGAGAAGAGTAGAGGCGAGCCTTTCTGATACGGAGACTTGCCGTGCGAAGTTGCTGTTATCTCTCTTTTATTCTGTCTTTTCTCTTCGTCTTCGTCTTCTCCCGGTGACCAGTGTGACAGGAAATGTCGTCACTGATGTTACCAGGAGCGGAAATACCGTTTTGACCATTAGTCCCCGTTCGGTGGGATCGATCGGTCATACCGCTGGTCTATTTGATAGCGTAGACAGGTCACATTCGAGCTAGAAATGATGCGACGTACAGTCATTGGCGCGTGGAGACAGTCAAGTTTCCATTGCGATTGTCGGCAAGGTGGTTGTTCGGCCTGCACATTGGCCAAGCAGATCCAAAACATCGAGACACCATTTCGATAGCAAAGTCCTGATAGCGATGCACTCGTGAGATGCGGGGTTTCGCTGAGTGCCCAAATCGCGAACGAGGAAGGTCCAACCGGTGTAAAGCGACTTCGGAGGCTCATTTGAGCAGAGCACCATATGCATGTGACTTTTCACGTGAAAATTCTTATCAAGGTTCCTTATCGGTACGCCTTATCTTATCTAGCGGAGACTGTAACGGCCGCCGGACGTACCTTTAATCCGCCACCACCCTCGCTGTTGGAGCAATTGCCAGATTCAGGGGGCCAAGCAAGGCAAGGCGGTAGCTTTGGCTGGCGGCGAATCACTTTTTTTCTAAGAGTTTGTGTCTGGAGGCTTCGGCGGGGCCATCTCCTATTATTTTCAACGACCCGCGATCGAAACTAGGCAAACGCATATCGAGACGCACGTCAAGACAGCACTTGCTCTACTCTGCCTCGTTGTTTTTTTCTTTTCTGTTTTGCATACCCGATATTGCCCATCTTGCCTGAACGTATTGTACACGACTGCATTGTGTCCGCGTCGACTTTGCGACTTGTTTCCTCCCAGGCGACTTCTCCGTCAGCGGCCTGAAGCTATTTCAAAGCTTCTTTCTTCCGACTTCCACGACCACCCAACACAGCCCTTTTGCCAAACAGCAAGGATGCAGGCCCCCGTGCTGGTGATGAGTATGTATTGCGAACATTGGAGGAACGCCTGAGGCGTCTCGGAGCTTTTGGGGAGCTTTTTAGAGCTCGCTCTTCTTGAAGGGTCTCCAGCTACCCCGTGACCGCCGCTCTGAATCTCATCTCCTGCGACAGACGACAGAGGACAGACAACTAACTGCTGCTCTTTTTCTTCCTGCACAGATACCGGAGGCGGTGAGAGACAGACTGGCCGCAAGGCTCAGTTGTCCAACATCGCAGCTGCCAAGACCGTCGCCGACATCATTCGCTCGTGCCTGGGCCCCAAGGCCATGCTCAAAATGCTGCTCGACCCAATGGGCGGCATTGTCCTGACCAATGACGGCCACGCCATCCTGCGCGAGATTGAGGTGTCGCACCCTGCCGCCAAGAGCATGATCGAGCTGAGCCGGACACAAGACGAGGAGGTCGGCGACGGCACAACAACGGTCATCATCCTGGCCGGCGAGATCCTGGCCCAGGCCTTGCCACAACTCGAGCGCAACATCCACCCCGTCGTCATCATTTCTGCTTTTAAGCGCGCCCTCAAGGACGCCCTCGAAATCATAGAAGAGATCTCCCTCCCCATTGACATCGATGACGACAAGGCCATGTACGGCCTCATCAACTCCTCTATCGGCACCAAGTTTGTTTCCCGCTGGTCGAAGCTCATGTGTGACCTGGCCCTCAAGGCCGTCCGCACCGTCGTTTGGGACATTGGCAACGGCGGTCGCCCTGAGGTCGACATCAAGCGCTACGCACGTGTCGAGAAGGTGCCTGGCGGCGAGATCGAGGACAGTTGCGTGCTCGACGGCGTTATGCTCAACAAGGACATTACGCACCCCAAGATGCGCCGGAAGATTGAGAACCCGCGCATCGTGCTGCTGGACTGCCCGCTCGAGTACAAGAAGGGCGAGTCGCAGACCAACATTGAGATCTCCAAGGAGGAGGACTGGAACCGCATATTGCAGATTGAGGAGGAGCAGGTCAAGGCCATGTGTGACGCCGTGCTCGCCGTCAACCCGGACATTGTCATCACAGAAAAGGGCGTCTCCGACCTGGCACAGCACTACCTGCTCAAGGCCAACGTGACGGCCCTGCGCCGTGTGCGCAAGACCGACAACAACAGAATAGCCCGCGCCACCGGCGCCACGATTGTCAACCGCGTCGAGGATTTGCAGGAGTCCGATGTCGGCACCAAGTGCGGCCTCTTTGAGATTGAGAAGATTGGTGACGAGTACTTTACATTCCTGACCAAGTGCAAGACCCCCAAGGCTTGCACGATCTTGCTGCGTGGTCCTTCCAAGGACATCCTCAATGAGATCGAGCGCAACCTGCAAGACGCCATGGGTGTCGCCCGCAACGTCATGTTTAACCCCCGGCTGTCGCCCGGCGGCGGTGCCACCGAAATGGCCGTGTCGGTGCGGCTGGGCCAACTGGCCAAGAACATTGAGGGTGTGCAGCAGTGGCCGTACAAGGCCGTGGCAGATGCGCTTGAGGTGATCCCGCGGACGCTGATCCAGAATGCCGGCCAGAGCCCCGTGCGCGTGATCACGGAGTTGCGCGCCAAGCACGCCGAGGGCAAGAGCACTTGGGGCATCAACGGCGATGCCGGCACGTTGGTGGACATGAAGGAGTACGGTGTGTGGGAGCCGGAGGCGATCAAGGTGCAGAGCATCAAGACGGCGATTGAGGTATGTTTTGCTGTTTATTGCCTTTTTGCCATCTCTGCCATCTATTTGGTTTTGGATTTTCGGAAATGATGGCCGCTAACCTTTTGTGTTTCTTTCCCCCTTTTAGGCCGCCTGCCTGTTGCTGAGAGTCGACGACATCTGCAGTGCCAAGAAGGCACAACCCGGCGTGGGCACGGGTACTGGTGGCGACGAATAGAGAGTCCACTCGTAAGATGGGGATGTTGCTCCTTGCCTCCGACAATAAACCACACAACCTTGCCGAGGTCAGCTAAACTTGCGAGCTTAATGCTTACACGTAGGATTTACAAGTTTTGAGGAAGTAGTGTGTGGGTGGCGGAGGAAAGGAGGAGGATGAAATTTTTTTTTAAAAAAAAAAAAGAAAGACAAACAACCGGTAAGACAAAAGATATGGACCTTTTTTTTTAAAAAAAAAAAAAAAGAAAAAAAAATTAGGCTGCACAAGGCAGAACATAAATAGTTGCATTCATGTATAGTAGGGATGGCTTTTAGGCGTCTCGAGATGGTCATAAAGAAAATAATATCCTGTATCATTTTGTGTCGCCTGGCAATGACGTGCCTTGGTAATCCTTTGGAACTCCTGGACGTCCTGGACATGTCTCCTGCGCTCTCTCATTCAGTATTTCGATTTTCATGTATGACACGGATCACAAAATGGACTGCCCTGTATGAAGACATTCGCGAACGCATCTGTGCTGTCCGAATAAGTTTTGCACTTGATATGCTCGATATGCTCGACATCCTGGTTCGTGGTATTAAACAGCGAGGGCATCAAGCTGACGCTGGAGTGCGTAGTTGTCGGTTGTGTGCTGTCTACGCTGCGCGGCTCTCAATCGTCATCGTCTTGGATAAGCAGGCCGGGTCCTTCTGCAGCCTGTATGGGCTCTTGTGCAACTGGTGCTTGGCTTGTCCACCCATTGGCACCGTTTGCTTTGCTTGATGCTCGGTTTGTTGCGCGCTCCTCGTCGTCATGGTTGCCGTTTGCCGCCGCGGTGTTGGTGCTCTTTTCGCTGTCCTCCTCGCCGTCAGCGTCGCGTCCGAAGGTTGGTAAGACGGGTTTCGAGGACGCCGCTGTTGATGTCACTGTTGCTGCACCACCGCCATTGCCGTCCGACTTCTTGCCGCTCTTGGCTTTGCGCGCCTTCGCCTTTTCCCGTTTCTCCCGGTTGCGCTTCGTCTTCTCGTCGTCGCGTGATTCGCGCTCCCGTTTCTCCTTTTCGAAATCAATGGCGTCCCGATCGCGTGCCGCGTCCTCCTCCAGCTCGCGCAACCGTGCATATTCTCGCCGCCGGCTCGCCTTGTATACGTGGAACTCGCCACTGCCAGCACCGGAGCTCGAGCCCTGCACATTTGAGATGATCTCAGGGGGTGCGCCCCCGGCCGAACCTCGTAAGCGGGCGATATCAGCGGAAACTGGGATTTTTATCGTCTGATCGGGTTTAGCAAAAAGCGCATCTAGTCCCGCCGCCTGCGCAGAGACAGGCGTTAGGGCGCGCTTCTTGACCGGCCGTTTTGAGCGCCGGTCGGCCGAGGTGGGGATCGATTCGGGGCCTTCACCGGACATGGTGGGTACTTAGTAGAGGATGGTGCCAATGTGTTGTGGGGGGTAGAGTCGACGGTCAAGAGTGAGGCTGAAATGACGAGGATTTAGGTTGTCGAAAAAGACGACAGATGTTGACGTCGTGATTTTAGTAGGCAGAGGAGGTGCAAATGCGGTTGGGAAGTCTAGCCTATGTGGAGCTGCACGTGATCGAATTAGAATGGCGCAAAGCGCACCAAAAACCTGTGTAAGTCGTCGTCAGTACGATACCTCGTATACGGCTCCTTGAACTGGCGCCCAAGACTTGATTGAAATAAAACCTGCGATACGCAGGACTTTCAATATTAAGGGCTTTTTATGATTTCTCATGCAAATATCAGTCTCTTGACCGTTCATATACAACAGCCGCATCGAGTTGCCCAAAAACGAGTTCATGGACACTCCAACTATTTTAAGCAAATTCGAAGTCAGGACCAAAAAGTGAAGCGAAAATATTATTGTTTACTACAAAGTCTTTCCTCTTCGTTGG
Source organism: Sporothrix globosa (assembly GCA_001630435.1). NCBI lineage: Eukaryota > Fungi > Ascomycota > Sordariomycetes > Ophiostomatales > Ophiostomataceae > Sporothrix > Sporothrix globosa. The sequence continues at coordinate 1,966,825 of LVYW01000002.1, forward strand.
CTATCTTTCTGTTTTCCAACCTGCATGAGCACAAACGACAGCCAGCACCGACAACAGCCTGCCCGAGACTTGCCGTTGACGCTGCAAGACCCCTGTATTCATGTCAGGAGCAGCCGCCGCCTTGCACACTATCCTAAAATCAAACACGCCATTCGCTGTGCCTGAACCTGGCTCTTTGCCGCCGAACAAAACACGCCAGTGCTCCAGCCCGACAACCCCCGCCGATCTAGGCCTTTTCCCGTGCACCTACCCTGTGAATGACTGCCGCTGCTGGGCAGGGGCCTGGCCACACCGTCCTTCTGATGTTCATATTCGTTGGTTCCGGTTGGTTGTGGTAACAGCTCCTCCCCAAACCGCCCCGTTGTCGCACTTTCCCTGGCAAGAAATAAAAAGGCAACCCAATTTGTTTGCACATTAATACCACGGCACATTGACTCCAACACAACCACCACCACCTCGGCCTCCTCCACCACCATCTACAAAACGGCCAACATCTAAGCTGCATTCTTGCGCCCTACATCGACGCACCTTGCAGCACTCTCTCTGCGGTTAAACCAGCGTGGCAGCGGGGTCCTCTTTTGTGTCGTGTACGCCGCTTGTTGGTAGGTTTTCCTGTTCTTTGATTTATTTCCTTTCTTCTCCTTCACTCCTCTGTCTCTATCGATCCACTGCTCGTCTCACGGGTCGACGCTGACATTCAGCTTGGCCAGGCTACTTGAGACCAGTCTCCTACCTTAACCGCCGCTCCCTCGGCCTAGCTTCAAACACACTAGTCACCCCCAGAATCCGCCCAGGACGATAAAGTCGCCACGAAAACGAACATCCAGACAAGACAACCATCTTTTTCGTCCGACTACTTGCTGAGGTCCGTATCGTCACCTCATACACACTTATTCGTCTCATACACCTCGCCTGTGAACTGAGCAACTTTGTTCGTTCTCTCCCATTTGGCATCGCTTTAAAACTCATCCGACACTCACCCTTTTTGCTTCTGCTTTTGTAAACACTTGGTCAACTTTGTTCGCATCACTTTACCCGTGCCCGAGTTTCCGCCGCGCTCAACCCGCGCACTTCCTCGCTCTTCCATTTTGCGTGGACTATACCGACCATGGGAAAGCCGAGACTCCTCATCATTGTCAGACACGGCCAGTCTGAAGGCAACAGTAAGCGATCACCGTGAGCTGTCTACTTGCTCTCGCTTCTCAAGTTTGGATTGTATGCTGACAACCCACCTTAGAAAACCGTGACATCCACCAGACCATCCCGGACCACCGAGTCCGCCTGACCCACGAAGGATGGCAGCAGGCGTATGATGCCGGTCGCCGGCTGCGGGCCCTTCTGCGGGCCGACGATACCATCCAGGTCTTCACGTCGCCGTATCGCCGCACGCGTGAGACCACGGAAGGTATTTTGCAGACGCTGACGTCAGACGACCCGGAGCCCTCCCCGTTTAAGCGCAACAACATCAAAGTCTACGAGGAGCCGCGTCTCCGCGAACAGGATTTCGGTAACTTTCAGCCCTGCAGCGCGGAAATGGAGCGTATGTGGCAGGAACGTGCCGACTACGGCCACTTCTTCTACCGCATCCCCAACGGCGAGAGCGCCGCCGATGCCTATGACCGTGTCTCGGGCTTCAACGAAAGTCTGTGGCGCCAATTTGGCGAGGATGACTTCCCCAGTGTTTGTGTTCTCGGTAAGTCTCTTTATTATCTCCTTTTTATTTCAATTCGGTCCCCCTCCCCGTCTTCTGTGCAGAAGTAGCTGACATCTTCCAAGTCACGCATGGTCTCATGTCACGCGTTTTCCTCATGAAGTGGTACCACTTTAGCGTCGAGTACTTTGAGGACTTGCGCAACATCAACCACTGCGAGTTTCTCATTATGCGCAAGCAGGGGGACAGTGGCAAGTACAAACTTGAGAACAAGCTTCGGACCTGGTCCGAGCTACGGCGCGAGCGGGCCGCGCTCCTCAAGCAGAAAGAGGAATTAGCTTCCAAGGATAAGAGTGAAAAGGGAGACAAAGACAGCGCAAAATTGGAAAGGGCTGAATCCGGTTTGTCATCCCCGTCCTCCTCAACATTGGTGCCGCAAAGACGATGGGGCGGCTGTCCTAATGGTTGCAATCACGATAAGACCTTCAAGATCCGTCCTGGACTCGCCGATTTAATAATACGCGACGGAACCAACGTCTATGATAATGCCAATGGCAACCCGCGCACGTCGAAATCGACGTCGGCGATCAACAACCATGGCCACGGAAAAACCAGCGGCACTCCACCCTCGCTTTCTCGGCGGACCACCGCCGTGCGCCGCTTCCAGGTGGCTGGTTACAGCGACGACGATGACGGCGGTGATGGCGGCGATGAAGTGGACGACGACAACCGGCCCTCGTCGCAGGCCTCGAATGACACGAGTAACGATGCTTCCAGCAAAAGCGCAATAAATGCAATTGGCAGCGGCAGTGGCGCAGGGGGTGGTTTGGCGCCTCCCCATATTGACATTACGCGTGCCCGCGAGGAGATTGTCTCGTCGCCCGACGCTACGCCCTCGTTTATCACGCCCGAGGACCGCCAGCGAGACGTTTCGCCCGGCAGCTCGCCACCACCCATGCCCAAGTCGTTATTGCATATTGGGCGCGATTTTGGCGGAACTTACAGCGGACATACAAGCGACGCCGACTCGTCTGAGGATGACCGCGTGCGGCACCGCATGGCACACTTGAAGTTGAACGCTGGCAGCTCCACTGAGTCGGGTGCGCAGTACACTCGCAGCCACAGTCACGGCCACGGCCACAACCATTATAGTAGTCACAACAGCGACAGGTTCATGTACGGCACGCTTGATGCCGTTGCTACGTCTGCCACAATGCCCAGCAGTGGTAGGAGCAAGACGGAGGTTGGGGCTGCAGTGTCTACGCCGCAAATTGCAGGCGGAAACATGTCGACCGGTAGTGCGGGCGGTGGCTCGTCCAACCTGAGCAACATTCGCAAGAAACGCACCAAAAACATGGCCAACCGCTTGGGCGATGCGCCGTACTGCAGCGACTGCGAGCACGACCACGACGACATCACTGACGTGGGTGCTGACGATTTGGACGCGAATGATGAGCTTTTGAGGTCGGGTGTCGTCCTCGTCGACTCTAACGGCGATGATGAGACCGATGTCGACCCTGACATGGCCCAAGCTGAGCGAGATGACAAGAGCATCCAGGGCAGCGTTTACTAAACTCGCCGTTGGCTTGTCATCCTCGATCTGTTTTCTTACTCTCTCTGATTGGATTTCTCTAGACTGCTCCTAACTTGACCCCTTGCTTTGTTTCCTCTTTTCCCGTCCAATTTTGCTCAAATTTCTTTCACGGCAACGATACCTGGATCATGTTAATAGAATAGCGCCAACAACTTCGTTTTTATCTAGATTGCAAAATTCATAGTGTAGTTTTTTGGCCAGCTAAATCGATTTATTTGAATTTACAATGGCCTCTAGCATCGATGTGATTCACAACGATAATTTACCGCACAATGTTAACACAAAAGGACGACAAGTTCCATATCCGCGTGGAACAGTTCAAGAAATGACGACAAGGCTGTGAGGCTGCCCAGGCTATTTTAATGTGGCGAGGATAATCACGTGGTGATAACAAAGATAAGAGATAAGTGTGAGTTGAAATAAAAAAAAAAGCTCGGATCAGCCTTGCGGTCTACATAGTGAATTCTCTCTGTTGGCGAAATCGAGCAGCTTTCCCAAGCAGTAAATTCTGAGACGGAGCGGCCAGCGACAATTAAATCCGGCGACAGGGACAAATAGTTTTTATGTCTCACAGTTTCCAGCCTTTTTGCGACGATTTCTTTGACTTTGATCTCCTCAATTCGATCAATCCAATTTGAGGATCGTTTTATGAACGACTACTAGACAGATGGCGCCTCCGGCTGGCAAGAACGGCTTCGTCTTCCGCCGTGAGGAGGAGCGGAAAGCGGAGGAGGTGGCTGAGGAACTGTACGCAGATTATGACGCGAGCAAGCCAGGCGCAATCCGTCCAACAGTGTCGATGCTGGTCGGGCGATTACAACAGATCCGGAACCACGCAATCGCCCGGCAAAAGAAAAAGTACCTTGAGGCGCTGGCTTCCAAAGTGCTAGACGACCGTCTGGGTGCAGTCATAGCGGCACAGGCGATGCAGGCGGCGGAGAAAGCGAAAGAGTCTGCGGCGGCGGCAAAACTAGGCACGACAGAAACAACGACATCACAACCAACTTCAACCGAAGCGCAGGCAACGGCTGCGGCACATGACGGTACAACTATGATGGATACAGCACCTGATGGTGTGGCTGCGCCTGAAGGCGAGGCGACAGCAGAGGGGGACGGCACAGAGACATCCGCACCGAAAAGGAAACGGATACGGCGGGTTGGCGCCGAGGGCAGTACGGCTAACGGTCGCATTCTGCGAAAACGGAAGCGGCGGCGGCACGATGATAGCAGTGATGACGGAAGCGACAGCGACAGGGAGCGCAAACAAAAGGGCGCCGTCGTACCAACAAAATTGCCGTCAGACGGACCGACGTTTGCAGACATTGCCGGTATGGACGACATCCTCCGCGGCCTGATCCGGCTGGTGTGGATGCCGCTGCGGCGCGGTTTCGATTTCAAGAACAGCGGCTCGCGGCCCAACGAGGCTGTGCTGCTGTACGGGCCGTCCGGCTGTGGCAAAACACTGCTGGCGAACGCTGTTGCCGCCGAGGCGCGCGTCCCATTTTTCTCAGTGTCAGGCCCCTCGTTGATCGGCGGCATCAGCGGCGAATCCGAGAACAACATCCGCAACATCTTTGACGAGGCAGTGCGGCAGGCACCGAGCTTGATTTTCCTCGACGCCATTGAGGCGCTGGCCAGCAAGCAGGATTCGTCCGGCAAGGGCCCAATGGAAATGCGCATGGCGCTGACGCTGACGAGCTGCATCGACCGGCTGAATGCGGAAGGCAACACGGGCAAGTACGTGATTGTGCTGGCAGCGACAAACAAGGCGGACAGCCTCGATCCGTTGGTGCGGCGGCGGTTCGGTGTGGAGATTGCGGTGCGAATGCCGAGCCAGGATGCACGCGAAAGGATCTTGCAGACGATGACGCGGGGCATGCAGTTTGCCGAGGATGTGGACCTCAAGGACATTGCGCGAATGACTCCCGGCTTTGTCGGTGGCGACCTACAGAACGTGGTCAAGACGGCGCAGCTCAACTACATGGATGCAAAGCTGGACGCAGTGCTTAACCGCCTGCGGGCGACGGCTGGGTCGGAGCAGATTGAACACGGCAGGTCCGCATTACAGGAGGGTGAGGCACAGGAGGATACACTGATGATTGTGTCGACAACAAACGACGCAGAGACGGTGCCCGATGTTCAACGGGACATTCGTCTTTTGAACGCGCACGAGGACGAGCGGTCGCTGGCGGCTGCTGCCATTGCTGTTTCAACTGCAGCATCGACGACGGCAGCATCCGGTGATGATGAGGCGACACACGCGGCGAATGGGATACTAGAAACAACGGCACCGCGAGCGGAGGGCATCACGTCACAGAACTTCCGCGACGCCGCGTTGTCGGTGCTGCCGGCCGCCAAGCGCGAGGGCTTCAGCACCATCCCCAACACGACCTGGAAGCAAGTCGGCGCCATGGAGGTCCTGCGCAAGAAGCTGGAAATGTCTATTATCGGTCCCATCCGCTACCCAGACAAGTACGCCGCTGTCGGCCAGAAGCCTATGGGTGGTATTTTGCTGTGGGGACCCCCCGGCTGCGGCAAGACGCTTGTGGCCAAGGCCGTTGCCAACGAATCCAAGGCCAACTTTATCTCGATTCGGGGCCCCGAGTTGCTCAACAAGTGGGTAGGCGAGTCGGAGCGGGCGCTGCGCGAGCTGTTTGAGCGGGCGCGTGCCATGGCGCCTTGCATCATCTTCTTTGACGAGATGGACGCTCTGGCAGCGAAGCGTGACGACGCGCGGTCCGACGGCAGCGCGCGCATTGTCAACACACTTCTGACGGAGCTGGACGGAGTGGTCGACCGCACGGGGCTGTTTGTGATTGGCGCGACGAACCGACCGGACATTATCGACCCGGCCCTGAAGCGGCCCGGCCGCCTGGGTGAGAGCATATTTGTTGGACCGCCGACAGCAGAAGATCGCGTGGCGATTCTGCAGACGCTGTACCGCAACGCGATCCCGGGCGACCAGGACATGGCGGCGACGATGGAAGTCATTCACGGTGTGGCCATGGATGCACGGTGCACTGGGTTCTCGGGCGCCGACCTGGACCACCTGTTGCGGACTGCGGGTAAGAACAGTCTAGACCGGACCGGCCTGCACAGCGCAGAGATGCCGAAGATCACGGCAGACGACTGGGAGGAAGCACTTGCCGAAACGCAGCCGAGCACGAGCCTCGCAGAGCTGCGGCGGTACGAGAAGCTGCACTAATACGAGAGGGGTAGTGCGTAGCTGTACATATACTACTTTATACGCGTATATTTATATGTATTTATATGATATCGTTTGCGACCTACATATGCATATCTCACAGAACTTCAGTATGGAGATTATGTAAGGAGGTGAGAATGTGCTTGTTTGTTTGATTAGACGGCGTCAACCGCGAAAGAACAGTCTTTCATGGCAAGCGCAGCCTTGGATATAAGGTCAGAGAGCGTAAAGAGGTCTCTAAGGCTTAACGAATTAAACGCAACCGAGAAGAGAGCGACAAAAGAAGTCCACCACCTCGACTCTGTCTCCCAAACGGTCCCTTGTATAGATCGTCGTCATTTATATATCCGGTCGTTTGCCTTCCCGAGATCGTAAGAAAGCTCGTTCCTGGAATGTTGTGTTGCCTCGTTGTCCCATTTCTTGTATCTCGTGCATCCTTTTCTATTCGGCCCTGTCTAATATGGTGGGTTCTGTGTATGCCGATCCGAGAAAAGAGGTTGTCCGGGAGGCCCGTTTGCTGGTGCTCACCGCGTGTGCCTCTCCGTCTCGGTCCGGCTCTATCGAGTGTATGGGTGAAATTTTGCTGACATATTTTTCGTATATAAATTGGTGCGGAATGGTGTCTTTTTTATCCCGTCTTCCGTCTCTTCCTTCGCCACTGTTCGTACAACGCGCCGGGTTACTTTTCAATTCTTTCAAATCGTCATCTCGGCCGGAAATGCAAATCAAAAACGCATCAACGCCAAACAACCGTCGTCCGTCCTCCGTTAGGCCGCTTATGCGGTGGACTCCTTCAGGTAGCTGCAGGTTGTTAGTATACAATCTTGGTACCGGTAAGCACAAGTGGGAAAGCTAGTAAACATACGTGATCAGGTCGTTCCGGTCTTTGTCCTTCTTCAGGCCACCGAAGGCCATCTTGGTGCCGGGGATGTACTTCTTGGGGTTCTCGAGGTAGGTGAACTAGAAACGATGTTAGATAGGGTATTTCAAGACTATTGGCTTATGATGACAACTGAGGGTGAGAAGTTGGGGGCCAACGTACCAGAGTGCCCTCATCCCAGGTGATGCCCTTCTGCTTGTTGGCATCAGTGTATGCGTAGCCGTCGACGGAGCCGGTCTTGCGGCCGAATAGGCCGTGCAGAGCGGGGCCGACCTTGTTGCCGCCGTCCTTCTCGACGGTGTGGCACTGAGCGCAGCGCGTCTTGAACAGGCTGGCGCCCTTCTTCGAGTCACCTGTGGTCCTGTGTTAGCAGGTTCTCGTTTTCATAGTAGGCAAAGCCAAGTCAGCCAACCAGTCGAAAGCTGGCCCAAAGAGCACCCTCTTGCTGCCGTCGCTCAAAGTCGCCCGTCCGGTCTAGCAGAAGGAAAAGCTCTCCCAGCTGCAATACTATTAACGAGCAGGCACAGAGAGAGCAACTGGAGCTTAGCATCTGTGTTCCCGCTTGCGATCTGATTCTCTAGCCGTGTGGCCGTCTGAGAGCCCCCATCCTCCCCTCCTTTGCTTCGCACACTACAAACCCGGTCGCAACGAAGTGACAGAACCTGTAGAGTGATTCCCAGCTCTCATGCGCCGGCCACCCTCTCCTCCAAGACATAAGCTTCAACAGCAGAGGCTCGGGACAGCTCCATAAGAGAATGTTCCATGGCCCACAAGTTCCAGCTTCGTCAAGCTTGCGAGGACTGTGTACACGGCGGAGTGGAGGCTTTTGGGCAAGCGGCCAACGGCGGTGAGACGAGTGGAGGGTGAGCGCGCAAACAGCGGGAACGAGTAATGAGGGCGCATTGTGGCATGATTTGGGCGGCAGCTTTCGACAATCGAGACCCAGGCTTGCATGACTTCTTCTTGCGGCAAAACGAAGCTCCCCAGAAGAAGGAAGAATCAGAGTCGAGAAGAAAAACAACTTACCCTTTCCGGCAGCCATTTTGTCTGATGTTGTGGGAGGTTGTAAAGAAAAGAGAGGTAGAGAAGTGTATGTGGGATTGGAATTGAAGCTGGCGGTGCGTAATTGAGTGCGTAGGAAGAAGAAAGCGCAAGGAGAAGAAGACGAGAAAAGAAACGGAAGACGAGAAAAAAAAATCGGGAAAAAAAAGGAGATCGAGGGAAAAAAAGAGGTTAGGCAGGACCGAGCGAATGAACACACAGGGTGACGGAATGGATTGGCCTCCCGGAGAAGGTGCAGCCAGCGCTCATGGGTTGGTACGAAAGTATGACATGGGCCCGCCCCTTCCCTGCTGTGGCGGTGTTCCCTCACTGTAATTACAGCATACAGAGCCGCTGCAAAACTAGCCCAAAAACGGCGCACAATCCCCGTCAGTGGCGGACTTGCCTCGGGGCGCGTGCTAGCGCATGCGCAGCCAATCAGCAGCCGCGCATTTGAACGTATCTGACAGACAACCAGCCAAAATGATCAGAAAAGGCAGGCGAGTCAGGTACCCACATCATCGGGAGAGGCCGGTAATAAAAATTCTCTAAAAGAGCTCACTGAAGGACAGTTGGCAAAATAAAACATTTGGCGCTACAACTTTTGCAAGCGGGAAGGTGTTGAGGCAACGAAAACGAGAATTTCATCAGTGCACAGGACCAAAAGCAAACACCGCATTATCCGACTACGTGGACGATTAGATCCAGTTTTCAGTCCAAACTTTTCCAGCGGACCTCGAAATTGGCGAATCGAACACCTTGTTTTTCACAGCAGCCTGGGTCAGGGACAAAAGCACGACTGGGAAGAGGCTCGTCGGCTTAAGGAACAGCCTGCCGAAGGGAGTATGTCGTACCTTTGTTCCATTTTTAAGCCCGTTGGCCATTACAATAGCAGTCGTGTTTACTTGTGCTGTTGGTTGTTTCTGTCTGAGGCATCCAAGCATATCTCGTATTTCGGACTGTTATCAGCACCGAGTTTCTTACATCGTACGATGGTATGGTGTTTTGAGCACGGGAGGACTCACGGGGTCTGGCATTGGTGGATTCACAAACCACGGCGTATTGCTAGAAGAAAGACAAAGGTTGCTTTCTTTTCGTCGCAATTTAGTGGTAGAGCGCGATTCACTAATATGCAACTATCTGATATGATAGCCGCTTTAATTCATAAGCTCTCCGAACAAAGGCCGCCGATGCGTGCAGGTCTACACCCGCTTGGATTGGCTGTCTCAAAATTGACAAGGGCGGCCAATTGATAAAGTAGAAAGGACCATTGGAGTTTGCTGGATGCTTCACGAACGTTCGCCAATGCCGAGCATGGATCGTGACATGGACGACATACTCGCGTCGGTGTTGACCCCAATGTGTACGCGCACGTGACACTACTCTGGAGGTCATGTTTGGAGATAAGAGGTTTGGTGGGGCGGTCAATTGTTCCTAATTTTTGCATCTTGAGCCCCTCTACCGGATACAACGACCCTTCGTCTCCATCCTTCCTACCACCAAACCACAAGCAACGATCAGCATCTGGCGGCCATGGCTACGATCCCACGATTTCTCTTACCCCGGCGCGGGCCCATGTGGCAGCAGCAGCACACATTTGCGTCGCGGCTTTCGGCGACCGCAAGTCGGCCCGCGGAACAATCGATGGCCTCCTCGACCAGCGGCTGCGCAGGCATCATCCAGGGCGTCCGGCATGCCTCGACACGCCCGCCCAAGGCTGGCAGCGCTTCTACAGCCTCGCCATCGCCGGCGGGTGGCAACCCGGGAAACATCCTTGAGAAGCCGGCCAAGTTCAACCCTCCGTCGCACGGCGCCCGTCTGCCACGGCGCAACGCTAATGCGCCAGCCTCCCAGCACTACGGCGGCGACCTTTCAGCTGCAGAACGCGCCGCACAACGCACCCGCCAGTACCCGGGTATGATGGCGCCAGCGGGCACGTGGGCACACTGGTTCTGGACGAGCCGCGCCTTCCACCTGGGCATCACCATGTCGACACTGGCCGCGCTGGCCGTCTTTACGCTCGTTGAGAATTTCCGGCGCACGTCGCCGTTTGTCGACATGCTGCCGACATTGCGCGAGGCGATGCAGCACCCAATCATGGCGGCGCGCACGACGGTCGAGGTGGTGCGACTGACAGAGCACCACCGGGTGACTGCGATTGCCGAGCGGCGGCAGATGCGTGTGGACGACGTGGCAAAGCGGACCATGTACCGCAAGGCACATGGCCTGGATGAGACGGTGGGCTTTGGCAGCAATGGCGGCTGGTTCGGCGGTGATGGCAAAAAGAACCAGGGTCCTGTGCCACCCGCTCGCAACGAGGTGGACGATGCGTCGCCGATCCGTGACGAGGCCCCGGTAAGCGAACCTGCAGAGGCTGGGCAGCGGAAGAAGTTCCTAGGGATCTTTTAGGTGCCCCTTGTCGGTGCCATATGATATTTCTTCATTCTCCATCCTCATGTGACCATGCAAATTGAGCGACAGCGAGGGCGAGAGCACAAAAGCTATAGTGTACGAATATTGTTTTCTTAAAAAGAAGATGTCAAAGTCGGGCGTTCAAAGTAACTGCAAATGTATGCCGCTACATTAATATCTGACAAACGTGAAAGTAAATGCACATGAACACAATAACTCTTGACGCCCAGTCCGCGGTTAATCCCAACCGATTTTCGTCCCTCCAAAGATGCAATAGCATAAAACAAATCTTCCCACTCATCCCCTATACAATCTCTACGCCGTCCAGGCCGGCAAAGACCTCGTCAGCCACGCCGCCTTTCTGCAGGACCTGATGCGTCATTGCCGCCAGCAGGGCCACTTTGGCACCGCCACGGGGTGCCCGCCACACGCCATAGACTTCTTCCATCTCCGAGGCTAGGCGAGCCGCGGCAGCAGCCGATTTGCCGTCGTTTTGTACCGTTGGTGTTGGTGTTGCCTTGGGCTTGTTCGCGTCGGGGTCGTATGGTGTTCCAGGGGCCGTGAGACGGGAAGGCGGGTCAATAGTGCGAATGGCAAGAAGCCGGAGGGAGGAGGACGAGGGAGACGAAGATGAAGAAGCTACCCGGCCGACAGAGACGGCCAGCACAGCATTGGCAACCGCCAGCTCTTCCGCCGTGGGGTCAAAAAGAATATTATCACCGACCGTCATGACGAGCAGCGTAATGGGTGGCCGGGACTGTGTTGATGTTGACGCCGTGCTATCTGACTTGGATGTTTGGTCCTTTGTGTACAGGAACGTCGATGCATCCCAGTCGTCGTCAAAGAACGGATCCTCATCGCCCTCCGACACCAGCCGTGGCAGCCGCGTCGCCAGGAGCGCCAGATGCGTCGTCAGCGACAGCAGCGGCAGCGGGTATGACAACGGCGGCGAGATCAGCAGCACGTCCAAAAATAGCTTCCAGTGGAACCGCCGGTTGATGCGCAGTGCTTTTGTGAGCCCACCGTCCGCCAGCAGCGCCTCGGCCAGAAGAGCGCCTAAAAAGACTGTGCTTGCGTCGTCGTCGCGCACACCTGGAATCTCGACCGTCACCTCGACCCACGACGGCGACGAATTGACGCCCGAACCACCACCGCCACCTCCATTCTTAGCGCCACCTTTTGTGCCTTCGCCGTCGCCGCCATCGTCGTCGTCTGCGTCGGCCCACAAGCCCTCTTCCTCCTCCTCTTCGTCATCGCCATCGGCCAAGCCGCCCTCGCCTCGTCTTGTGCGTTCGACCTGTGCCTTGACGCCGACAATAGCTTCTGTCCCGTCAGAAAAGCATATGCGAGCGCTGCCATTCGCTCCAGGGAGCATGCCCGTCTCGGCGCGCAGGGGACGGAACTGTGCGGGTGTACGCCCATCGGGGCGGATTGGTGGTTGTTGCGCCAGCGATGTGTGGAGGAATGCCAGCTCGGCGGGCGACAGCAGCACATGCTGCGTCGTGGCCATGGTTGCGATGCTACTTTTGAAGCGTGTATTTTTGAGTCTTTCTGTTCGAACTCGTAATTGGGTGCCGGATATCTCAATTAAATCGGATCTTCGTCTTATGGTCCTGATTCTGCTCTGGGGAAAAACGCGACTTCGATAAAAGATAGTATGAACTTTTTTTGGTAGCTGCCGCCCCGCTACTCCGTTCTTGATTGGTTCCAGCCCTGAGAATATGGAGCTCGGGTGCGCTGTTGGTATAGTGTGCGACGAGGCTGTAAGATCCTCTTGGGACTCAACTAGCAACACCGTTGACAGTCCAGGCACAAACAAACATCAACTAATCCATGGCGCGCAACTGCTGCTTCCGACGCTCACATCTAACAATCAAACGTCACCGACTTTCTAACACTTGTACCACTATGCGCCTGCCCGTCAACACCCGGCAACGTCTTCAGCAGACCCTTGAGCGCCTGCACCTGTGACTTGGCCGCTTCGCCCCAAGTCTGGCCACGAGCTACCGTCGCGCGGCTGCGGGGGAACATCTGGAGCGCTGAGCGGCCCGTCTGGTTCAGTCCGCCCTCGTGCGCTGTCATGCCAGACACCATGTCCTTTGCCTTCCTACCTCCAGCTGTACCCACATCCGCCGATGTCTTGGGAACAATGATCTCATGTACTAAACTGTCGCCGTACACGCGGCCGTACTGGAGGAGCTTGTGGGCCTCGGCGCGGTCCTGCTGCCAGGAGACCTGCACGGCGTTGACGCTCTTTGTCTTAGTACCGGTATCGCCGTTGTCGTTACCGTCGCCAGCACCCATGAGGGCTTGCTTGAGGGCTTTGCCGGCCTCTTCGTAGCGGGCAAGAGTATCATTGAAGAGCTCGAGGACTTCGCGCCCAGCGATGTAGAGGGGATGGTCGGCGACACCCAGGGAAGCACCAATAGAGGCTGTGTCGTAGGCTTCACGGATGCGCTCCAAATTTCTCTTGTTTTCCTTGGCCCTGTGCACGTCATGCGTGTTAGAATCACCACAGTGCCACGTCCATGCGAAAAATGAGTTCCGCACACACGTACTTTGCCTCTTCGCCCCGGCTGAGCGTAGCCATGGCCTTGTCGCGCCCGGCAGCCACAATGCCTTTTTCAAACGTAGTCACGTATTGCTTGACCCGGTCGGCTTCCTGGTTGCGGGTGCCAGCCTGCACAGAGGACCAGCTACAGTCTTGTTAGAGAGCACAAGTACAAATGAAGAGCACAGAATTATCGGAGAGCCTACTCGGTGCCGCGAGATTTCTTGGCCTGAGCAGGACGGAAAGAGTCGTCATCATCTTGCCCAAAGCCGTCAAGATCCGAGTCTTCCACAGACACATTGGAATCTGGTTGGGTAAGTGAGAGCCCGTTAGCAGGGTCGAACAGGCGACAGCTGGAGACGTGGTCGAAAGTAAGTAGTGTGACTTACAAGTTCGCTTTCTTCCTTTTGTCGGCGCCATGCCTCTATCTTTAGTCGACTTATTCAGCCAAATTTGTAGATGGAGGTCTCGAAATTAGCAAAAGACTTGATAAAGAACGCGATGATGACAAGAGACGAGGGAGGGTCCGTGAAAAGGGGGGAGCGTGGTTCGTTTTATTATTTCTCTCGTAGAAGGTACAGCCGAGGAAGGAGCGATGGGCTGCATCCCAAACCGTTGTGATGTCCGAAAGTCGAGCTTCGAGTAAGAACGACTCACAATATTGACAACGCTCCTTCCTTTCTTTCCCATCTTGGCACCTGCACGGTCGCTCTTCAATAGAGTCGCTCTTGTATGATTCAACAAAAAACTACATTTTTTTTAAAAAAAAAAAAATTGTTTATGTTCTCGTATATATATATTTAAAAATATGAGATGAGCGTCACACAAACGATATATGACACTTCTCACATAGGAACATAGGCTGGAATTCTATCATATTTTCGGTAAGAGAAAGAAACACTAGGAGAGACAAACCTATAATGCCAGAACAAACGAGACCTTGTTTATGAAAATTTGAATTACATCTTGGGGTTGTCTGAAAAACAAACAGCAGACAAACATAATAGACAAGGAAGCAGAAAGTCGTAAATCAGAAAAACAAATCTCTTGTATCTATCGAGGAAATTTCCGTCATAAGAGATTTAGACAATCTTGTCTTTCTCCCCCTTGGGTCATAATGTCGAAAGCAGCAAAACAACATGAAAACAAGTGAATAACGAAAGCGAAGGCGAAAGGGAACAAACGAAATATAGCTTGCGAAGAAAATTATTAACGACAGAAATACAAAGGAGTGTGACACAATACAAAAGATAAAGTAAAAAAAAAACAGGTGCCAACAGTAGAACAAACCATAGCAAAACAAGGTATAAAAGCGGATGTGTAGACAGACAAGTACATATCGTAAGGGAAGCAACCCTTTTTAATAAAAAACAGAAGATAACCTCTAAAATGCAAAAGGGATACGCAGATCATTGCAGAACCAGACAGGTAGGAAACTGTTCTTGTTCCTCGTAACGCCCTGCGCCGAACCCGTTCTTTCTGTGGCATCCTTGCCCTCCTTTTTTTTGTATATTTGACATTGTTGTCGGAAATTCGAACGTGAAAGCGAAAGCGAAAACGAAGTGGAAATGAGAAAAAAAAATCGTCGTATGTATACGCATGGCTTTGTCTCTTTTCGTCGTGTCCTCGTTGGAAGAGAAAGGAAATGCACTCTAAGCATTCTGCTGTCTAACCGGTGGCAGAACGAAACAAGTATAAATCAAAGTGAAACACAACAGAACGCACAAAAGAAATCAACACAATGACAAACAGGGCGTCGGATATTGTTCGATACAAAGACGCCCGTTTTTTGGTTCTCCCTGACAGACCTTTTCAGCTGTTGTGCATCCATGGTAGACATAGTAGCCTTGCCACGGAGAATTATTTTCTTTCTTCTTGTTTTATCATTGTCCTTCAAGAGCCGTCTCTCCAATGCGCATGGCGATTGAGATCCTATCTCGAATTGAGAGACAGGCTTTGGAAGGTACCGACCCATTCCCCAGAAGGCGCAAGCGGTGACACACCCTGGCCATTCTGGTGGATATCGGGCTGGCCAGTTGGGAACCGGCCACGCATCATGTTGTAGTCTGCAGGAGCAGCGTAACCCATTGCGTAACTTTCAGTAGTCACAGGCCCTCCCATGTTTTGCCCACCATATCCCATACCAGATGCGCGAGGGATGTTCCCAAACGCGGCATATGGGCTATACGGGAACGAGCTTGGGTAGGCTGCGTTGGGGCCACCACCGGGACCACCGACGGTAGGCGGTTGCGGGCTCACAGCGCCGGGACCGCCGGGGTAACCACGGTTTGACGGCACGGGCGAGTAAGCAGGCTGCTGCTGCTGCTGCTGCTGCTGCTGAGTACTAGCCTGCGGTGGCGGGGAGACCTGGCCACCCTGCTGAGTCTGGCGACGTTCCGACGTCGGGGCACCACGGCCAACACCAACAGCACCAGGGCCAATGCCGCTCGGCGCCTGGAGACCAAGGGGTTGGCTGGCGAATGAGGCCGGGTTGATGGCGGACATCCATATGCGGGTCTTGTATATTTTGAAAAGGTCAGTGACCAGTGAGTTGAAGTTGATGTAGGCGTCGGCGAAATAGTAGAAGGTAAGCTTTTTCCAGTCCCTGCGGCGTGTGTTAGTATGTTGTTACAGCTGTAACCAATAGTTATTCTTTTCGTGGTGCACGTCTCAAAACATTGGGACTTACATTTGGAACTCAGCGTCAAGGATCTCCATGATAAGGCCATGCTCCTTCACCTTCTGCATGCAAACGCGCTTAGCCTTAGCTTCGTTTCCTTCCTTGTCTCGCAAGGCATGAATCTCGTGGTTCTGGGCAAGACGCTTAATGAGCTTGGGTTTGAGCTCGCTGGTGCTCGGCTCCTGGACGTGATGCTGGCCGGGTGGGCCCATGCCGCCAATGGCGCTCCCTTGAAGGCCAGTGGACGATGCCAAAAGTCCGGCACCCACGCCATCCTGCGCCGCAGCAGCATTCTGAGAGTACATCATAAGCCACTTGTACTGCTCCTCGGCATAGTGCTCTTTGAGTCTTCTGGCTTCGACCCAGTCGACGTTGTCCACAGCGACGGTTCCCAGATCGGTGCCACGGTCAGCCTCGACAATAACGAGGTCGCCTGGCTTGACCGTCAGGCCGGTGCCCTCCTGAATGTAGAAAACATCGGCACGAGCGCACTTGAAGAGGACGATGTGAAGCGGAGTCGAGCGATTTGGCTGCGACAACCCGTACATGCCACGCTGAGGCGATGTCGGCCGCGCGGCATACGTCGGAGGGTGTAGACCATAGGACGATGGGTAAGCAGCACTGCCTCCACCAGCGTAAGCGGCGCTTGCTGAAATTTGTTGTTGCTGCTGCTGAGCTTGCTGGTGTTGTTGCTGTTGGAGGAGTTGTTGGGGCGTGATCTGAGAAGCGCCCGGCGAGGCACCCGGACCATTGCTGTACATGGACTGCGCGGCAGCGGCGGCAGCGGCGGACTTGGCAGCAAAACTGTGCGGGTTATCAAAAGGCGAGGTGAACTCGATCCCGCCCGGTTGCTGCTGATCCTGTGCATTTGCATCGTGCGCAAGGACAACCTCACTGATGGAACCGATTGAAGCTTGGCGGGTGGGGATGTCGGCGAACGAGTGACGGCGGCTCGGGGAGACATCGGAGAAGCCGGCAGGGGTGGTTTGCCAGAACGCCTTCTTCACACTCTCAAGCTTGCGGTTCTCAACGGAAAACGGTGACCGGAAGGAGCCAGGAGCGGCAAACTCGCTCATTCTGCGGACGTTGGCTCGCTTGGCCGCGGTGGCGAAGTCACCGTCGTTGATCTCGTCCAACTCGTCAATAGCAAAGTCAGAAGCCTCCTCAGGGACAGACTCCTGGAGGCCATAGCCGTTATCCAGGCGGTAGGCAGCTCCTGTCGACGCACGCGGGCGAATGCGGGCGTTATGGTACTGCTGGCTGGCGTGCTGGCGAAGCATGGCGTTCTCACGGGTCAACATTTCAATGGTCTTGGCCTCGGCTGACAGTTGCTGGCTGCCTTGGAGTGAATCGTTGATGCTCCCATCGTCATCATCGTCGACCTCCTTTACTTTGCCAAGCATACCGCCATCGTTAGACATTTCGCTAAGCATGCTAGGCCGCGAGGGACGGTGCTGCAGGCCGGCAATCGGGCGGGACGAGCGAGAGCCGGCAAGCAGCGACGAGCCACCGAGGGACGAAGTCAGGGCCGGCGACGTGGCAGACCCGGTGAGGGCAGCAACGTCAGGCTCGAGCTGTCCGACAGAGTAGGACTGCGACCGGTACGTCTTGGGAGTTGGGTGCAGAGGGATGGCAAAGGGGATTTGCGACGTTGTGCTGAGACCGTCCCGTGCCGCCGGGGAGGTTTGCGAAGGGTAGCTATCGGCATTTCCGCTTCCGAAGAACGAGCCACCAGCAGAGCCAGGCGGGATTGCAGATGTTGGAGACGGCAGCACCTCAGATAGTCTGGAAGGTGGGTCTTTGCGCTCGGAATTCCACATGGCTGTGCCCCAGGGGAAAGAGGTGGACGCGTTGGAGTGAGTGCGGTTCAAAACGCCCGAAGAAGACGCGGCGTGTGCACCCCAGGTGACAGCGGTGCCGGAGGTTGTACCAGTTCCACCAGCACTGGCATCAATTGCCGGCGTACTCGGGTGCGACGTGGTGGGCGACATAGATGCGCTATTGAACGATTCGTTCCTCGGCCGGACGAGGCCCTGGCTGGTGTCGTTGAGCCACGAAGCGCGGCGGACGGGCTTCTGCGGCTGCGACTGAGACTGGGACTGAGACTGTGGCTGCTGCGCCTGTGAAAGGGATTGCTGGCCCTGGCTCATGTGTGTGGTGGGAGAGGACGCCGTAGCGGCGTTGGTGGCGGTAGCAGTTGTTGCTGCTGTGTGAGGGTTTTGGTGGTTTGGGTGGCTATTCAAGTCGGTCTCCTCATCTGAGCTAGCCAGGGCCTCTGAATCGGGGGTAGACCGGCGATTGAACTTGTCAAGCAAAATAGCCTGGCTACCTGGAGCTACAGAGGAGAGTGTATTGCTTTGACCCAGCTTAGGGGGTGGCCCAGACTTAAATCCGGCGCTCATCGTCCGTAGGTCCTTGTCGGAAAGGGTCTTCGGACGGGGGGATAATTTATACCCGCTTGCGCCGCATTCAAAAGCCGTTCCGGTCAGGAGAGGCACCGTGTTTTGTTGACGGTGCAGGGCGGATGTGATGACGACACAGGGCCTTTTGAGGGGTCTAAGATTTACCTGGAGACGAGACCGTCTTGGGCTTCTTGTTGTTTTCCCCTAGGAGTGTGCCGGGGGCGGTGGTGCGCGATGGTGTACAGTGGCGTGACACCGTAAAATCGTCTTCCGTTTCAGAAACGGCTCGACTGTGGGGTACCAATGTCTCTTGTGCAGTGTCTCTCGGCTTGCCGTTGCTTTGGGGCACAACACAAAGCCGTGATGTTTGTGGCGAAAAATGAGGATTGGTGAATGCGGCACGTGAGTGCGTATGTATTCCGTTGGTGGGTGGTAGTTTGGTGTCGTAATATGTAGGCCAGGCCACAGCGGGTGAGTTGGTCACAAGGTTGCGATTAACGGTTTAGCAAAATGGTCGATCCGTGCAATGCAAATTCGATGCCAGCAATGCAAACCAGGTTGAAAGTCGTCGAGAGAATGACGCGAAAAGGACGACCGACGCAAAAAAAAAAAAAAGCGAAAGGAAAGAGGAAGGAAGACAAGATCGAAAGCTGTCAAGAGCCGCGAAAACGAGGGAAAAGGGAAATTAATGGGATAAAGTGGCGACTGGACGCGACCTGCAGACGATTGGTTAGCCTCGTGACGCAGTGAGGAGAAGGGAGCAGCGTGCTATGGTGGCCTTTGTAGTTGAGAGTAGCTCTACGCCGTATTTAGTGCACTTTGTCCTTCTTTGCCCACGTATGTTTTCCACGAGTTGACTGACGGACGTGTCTAGAATCAGGATGGCGGCGTGAAAAAGTAAAGTGGGCAAGCGAGCAAGTACAGTAGGCAAGATCAGGTGAGCAATCCATTTGGCCTTTGGCTTTGTAGCTTTTTGGCTTTTGAAGCCTCTGTACGGAGCATGTGTACAGCCAACCAGCCCAACAGATTTGGCGGTGAAGTCGAAAAGGGAAAATGAGGAGTAAAGGGATTTTTCTAGCCAACAAGGGAAGAGGGGAAGGGCCAGGCCCAGAAACGAGATCTCGTCAGATGATGGGGATGGGATGCGAGTGAGGGCAAAACAGCAAGGAATTGAGAAACGTTGCAGAATCTTAGAGCACAGAGTAATACTCTATACTTCGTTAGGTCTGCCTTCTTTGCTCGGAGCAAATGAGCAAAACAGACAAAAGTGGAAACCAGGTCCGTTACAAAGTGCAAACAGAACAACTCGACTGCAGCTTGCATAGCTGCCGTCCCCGGAAAAGAAGAAAAGGGAGCCCTGTCCTAAAAGGGGGAGGAAAGGGAAATGAAGACAGACAGGCGGCGCGACTGTGGGAAGTGCAAGCAGACTAAAGTTGAAAGAGGAGACTAAAATGTGGAGTTGCAACCATAGCTTACCTGGGGAAGAAGTTGGAAGCCACCGCCGATAGTTTTAACGTGGTAGTAATCTCGTACTCCGTACGACATACAGTGGGACGGCAATATCAAGTAGATTCGTCAAGCTTGGAACGTCTGGATGCAAATGTGCATGCAGAGAATAAAATCTCGGGAGCGATGTTTGCACGTCGAAGCGGGATCGAAGGCAGTCGGTGGAACGACGGAGAACGTCTCGAAACGCTGGTTGTGGTGACGACAGATGGAATTTGAATTTCCGTTGAACTCGGGATGACGGCAGGAGAGGCGGAGACAGCAAGGAGGAGGAAGGGTTGCGGTTGTTCTTTTGGTCGGAGACACGAGGACAAGGGGTCCAAGATAGTTGATGGGGAGAGACGGCCCTGTGGAGTATGCGAAAGGGCCAAAAAGAGGGGAAACGCAAAGAAGCGCGAGGCCAGGAATTGGAAGAGGAGAGGAGAAAGATGCGGCAGTCGATTGAAAAGAAAAGAAAAGAAGTAAGGTCTGGCGAAGGGTGCAAATCGAAGGTACAAAAACTGGAAAATGGCAAGTGAACGAATCGAGTCGGCGGCGTTTAGCAAGACAACACGGAAAGAAACGTCTCGTAGACACGCGCGGTTGTCGACGTTAACGGCCGTTGGCTGGAGACGCGCACGACAGCGATTTGGAGGGTCCAGGGTCTAGAGCGAAAAGAGTGTTGAGAAAGGCGAGGCAGGGAGAGCGAGACAGTGCAGACGGAGCAAGGATGACGAAGACGAAAGAATCGACGATAAATGAAAGGCGTCTAAAAATCGGGCAGCAGCGAGAGCAATAACAGGAAAAGAAACAAAACAGAAGTAGTAAGAAGTAGGAATGAAGTAACAAATGGAGAAGTAGCCGGAGAAGACAAACGGCCAGAGAAACAAGAGAGAAAAGGAACAATGGCAACAGAGAGAACGGTGAACAGTATACAGAGCTGAAACTGATTGGACAGTAGCAAAAGGACACCAAACTGTGCACAAATATATTTTTCTCGCCTTTCTGTTTCTTCACAACCCGAAAGTCGAGAAGACCAGCAAAGGGGTCTCGCAACAAAGGGAGAGGCGGGGAGACACCGACGAACAAGACGACGGCGTCTGAGACCCAAGGCCGCAGACGCAGAGAGTGCAGTGGAAGGCTGTGTGCAGGTACAAGGAGCTTGTAAGGTTGGTAAATCGAAACGAGAAAAGGTGCGACAAGGGGGACAGGCTGTGCGTGGTCTGGCCTTATGCGCGGCCCATCATCGACCGAGAAAGCTTGTGTGTGTGCTGATGTGATGTGCGGTCTGGAGAGTCGAAGGATTATCGAAGTGTGTTTGGCGGTTTGCGAGGGTGGGTGTTGATGGGGAGTAATACGAACAGAAATGCCTTGACGGAGATAGACTCAGTATGTGAAGATGGGAGGATGAGTTTAAGCTGTAGGCAGGTGAAAACAAGGAGGAACACAACCCACTCGAAGAGGGGAGGAGCAATGGAGTGCGAGAGAGATCCGGAAGGAGAGAGGACGATGTGACAACAAAGCAAAGAAAGAGCTTCTGTCGGAAAGCAAGGAAAGAGGAGTTGTAACAGCAATTGGTCGAGGGCTTTCTACAACATACAAGGAAAGTGAAAACCGATGGCAGGCGCAGGTGGGAAAGAAGAGATGGAGTGCGCTAGCACTTTTGCACTTTAGTCGCGGCAGCTGGTTTGGGTGGACAATATGACAGGGTGTGTGGGAAGTGCTATTGACATGTACCTGGTTTACACGAGATAAAGGAAGGAAGCATCTCTGAGTACGTCGTAGGCCAACGACGCATTGAGCGGCCAGCTGCCAGGGCAGGAGCGATCAGAGAAAGCGGGGAGAAGGGGTGATCCTGTACTGTCGTACAACAAAGGTTTGTACGCACACGATCCAAAGGGTGGCTGGTTATTTCTGCCTCCTTCCACAAAGTGTTTCCCCAGACTTTGATCTGATGGCTAATGGACCCCTCTCTCATCAGATTTATTGTGTCAGCGATATTTTACTTTGGCCACATTGGCGATCAACGGACTGATGCTCTCGCCTTGCCTTCGAGGTTTTGTACGGAGCATGCTTGGGGCCAACAATCTATTGGAACCATTCCAAATTGGCGGCTACTGTTGGCACTTTTCTCTCGAATATGCAAGTACGAAGCAATGAAATCGCTTTTCTTCGGTTCATTCCTTCTGCCTCCCTTTGTGATGTTCTCGTTCACAGTGGCTGTCATGCTGCTCCTTCCCCAGACAGATAAAGGGGGGCCGCTAGTGCGGCTTTGGCACAACTTTCCATGCGGAGACAATAGCGTCATATTTGGGTCCAGTCCCAATGGTGGACATAGTATTTTGGCACCAAAGCTAAGGAAAAAGTTCGTCGCGACCAAAAACTGTGGTGGCATTAGGGGGGCGAGGGGGCAAAGAAACACCTAGAGAGCCAGGACAAAGGGCAGCCGTTAAAACGTTCGACTCGGAGGCACTAATTTAGAGCAAGCACGGTGCCGCGCTGGAGAGCTGGGGAAATGGGCAAACAATGGTGGGTCAAAACCAACAAAAGGGAAGGAGAAGACAGAGGGGATGGAAAGGGCGAGCGAGGTGAAGGAAGGAAAGGACGGGATGAAAACGATTGTGACTGGACAACATAGCCCATACCGTGTTGTGTTTTGAATGGCAGGAGCGACTGGCCTCGGGACCCCGTGCGGCGTTCAGACGAGTTGCCGACGCAATGAAGACCCTGCAAAGGAGGGAGAAAATCGCGGTCTGTAACTGGCCCAAGACATGGTGGGAGGGACACAGGGCCGAGGTGAAGGGCTGTTTGTAGCCCCCAAGTCTG
This sequence comes from Sporothrix globosa, assembly GCA_001630435.1. Lineage (NCBI taxonomy): Eukaryota > Fungi > Ascomycota > Sordariomycetes > Ophiostomatales > Ophiostomataceae > Sporothrix > Sporothrix globosa. The sequence goes on from LVYW01000002.1 coordinate 1,989,552, forward strand.
TGGTTTGGCCGTTGGGGAAGGAAGGGAGAACCAACGAGGCCTGGCGGCTGGATGGGTGAGCGCGTCCATTTCTTGCGTATGAATGCCAGGCCAGCAGACAGGCGAGACCATTCATTCATCGTCTCAGCGAGCGACTGCATTTTGGCGGTTTTTGTGTAAGATACAAACCAAGTGGACAGTGCAGGCTCACGACATAAAATACAGAGCACATCAGCAACCCCTGGGCGCTACGTCGTCCTTCCGTCTTTCCTTTGAAAGATTGCATTTGCGTTGTCTTTTTACATAATGTATTACTGAATATGTCGTACTTGGGGGGAAAGGAAACAAAAGTATTTAAGAACATCAACGGAGACAATAGATTACCATGGTCCTTGCCACCCCTGTCTGCAGAATGTCACAAAACGGAAAGGCCACATAAAAGAAGAAAGAACACGAAAAAAACTAGAGTGAGACAAAAAACATAAATAACAAATTGAAAAACGTCCCGTTTGGCTCTGTACAGGGGTGGCCACGAACAGATTTCAGATTCAAGACTGAGTGCGACATGGGCCTGCAGATGCACAACAAAAGGAGGGAGGGAAATATGGCTAGGTCGGCAACCAGTTAAATGCCAGGACACTCTCGTCTTCTTTTCGACGTCTTGTCCTGAGCTCGACACCCTCTTTCTATGTGTTGCCAACCTGTCACAGGAGCAGAGGAGGCCACCGGGATTGCAGGCTGTGATTCGTCCGTAAGGCGAGGCTTGGAGATTTGAGCGAAAACAATAAGGCAACAGAAAGGAAAAGATAACATCACGGACGAAACGGAGGGTTTGCCAGGCCGGGCCTCGCACAGAGAATGCCTTGCTGGCCCGTGTCAATAGCGACCAGGTGGTTGGGGTCTGGAGGGTGGCCATGGCAGCGAAACAGGTCGCGCCTCAGTTTTCGTACAGCTTTAATTATGTACGTATATTTTTGCTGCATCTCCTTTTCCATGCAGATGCTTTTTGATTAACAAAGCACCCACCTGTAATTGCCGTGTGATACAATTGCGAAAAGGCGCGTCTTCTCTTTTTCTGCCTTTTTTGGATGATTTCAGCTATTCGAATGCTCGGTTGTCTATTGTTCTGACCGAGTAATAGTCAACCGACCTTGTAGCTTTCCTATCTTTATCCATTTCTATTCCTCATTGGTTTTTTTTTTTCGGATCCAGAGCCTCCCACCTTCTATGTGATCGACGGTCGATGGCCTTGCCTGGCCCGGCCTGTGGAAGGAGTAGTGAGCAAGAAGTGAACATCAAGCAGCAACTTTCTTTTTAGCAAGAAACGGATCACCCCAGTCGAAAGCGATATCCTAGTTTGTCTAGGGTACCTGGCGGTATCCCGTCCTTTCTACGCCATAGGAAACCCCAATCTGTACGGAGAAGTATGAAGTAAAATCAACCATATTTTGTGTGAACTAAAAACATTTCTAAAAGAGAACTTAATACAACGCACACTTGTCTGCCTCTTGGTTGATTAGGCTCTGTGATTTGCTGTGTCTCAGCCTTAGCAGTCAGCCCTTTTTCTTGCAACCTCATCCTTCCTCCACCTTGCGCACCAATGAGATTACCTGTATAATTTTGCGAATTATTCTTGTCATTTTTTGTTTTCAACGGTTTGCCATGGCGTCAACTATCATGAACAGCTGTTAATAAAACCACTTCAGACAGGCATGGGTAGACAGGCAAATAGACCAACGAATGGTCCCGGCAAATGCAATGGCGATCTTACGCAATGCCAGTTCCAGGGAAGATGACGGCAAACGGGGCCGCCGTCTGGGCGGTCCAGGTCCTTTGCTGTTGCCAAAGTGCACAGACGTACATTATTTGTTGCAAGTTAAGGCAGGGGAAACCCCTCTAACAATAAGAGAGGAAGTAAGCTGAGCCGTGGATATGGAGTGCTCGGTTCTGCCCCATCAAATGCCTTTTACTCAACCTATTGTATTCGACGAAGAGGCTTGATGCTTCCTCACTTCTCACATTTCACTTCTCATGAACCTTCTTTTCTCGAGATGTCGTGTGGGCACCCACGGATAACAGGCCACGGGTTTCCTTTGCTAGATATAAAAACATGATTGACGAGTCAAACAGCGGCAGGCGATGTTCCTCAACACAAAAATAAAGGAGGGCAGCACCCCGGCGCAGGTCCGTGGGATGTAATATAAGGCTTCCCCGGATTTTATGTATGATGTTGTGTCCTCGCACGATGCAGGACCCCTGGATAAGCTATGGTCAGACCAAGCTCCATGTTCAAGTTAAAGTTGAAACAGAACGAGTGCGACAAAACGTCCAAAGTACAGTCCCTTGATACACCAGCATATGCATCGCATGCCACGTTCGGTACCATAGACCAGCCCCGTACATGAGAGAGAAGGCAAAGTAACTTCAGTGTCATTTAATTGGGTTCGGCCAATAACGAAAATAGGCTGTTTTTTTTCTCTTTTGTTTTTAATTGCTTCCCACTCTTTTGCTACCCGCGTGGTGTGTCTTCATGCTTCCTTCCGCAGCACAGGGAACCGCTGAACGGCCACGCATCCAACAAAAAGTCTTAACAGAGGTGGGTGGCCGTGGACGAGACATAGATGGAGGACGGGATAAAAATTTCATGGTCGACGCGAAGAAGGGACGTGGCAGGAAGGAAAGAGGGGGTTACTTTCTTTCTGCAGCAACTGGTAGCTGGAAGGTGCGCGGCCCAAGCGCTCATCATGACGGAAAAAGAGGGGGCAGGAACGGAGATGGAAGGGAGCCGTGATCACTCCTAAAAGGAGGGCTGAATGAACGACGTCCAATGCTGCATGTATGGTTCATCTAGCATGGCTGCTCTGTAGAGGTGTCCTGTTTTGATGAGGAGATAGCTGTCAAAAGGTCATATGACTTGCGAGTATGCCGTGGTCCTTCCTGTTGTGCTCCCGCATCGTTCGTTCCTTCCTTGCACGCCGTGTGGCCGAGTTCTCGACAGCTCCTTCTCCTCGATCCAGTCTTCTGGCTTGCCAAGCCGGGTTAAGAAGAGTTGAAGAACAGAGTAGGAAAAGCAGAGGATAGAAACAAAGTCGTAAATGTAAATATTCTGCGTCAAAGACTAGTACGGAGTACCTGGTATAGTTTGTTCAAATACACTCCCGGCCAATGCGGCGTCACGATACCCGGGTTTTCTAACAATGGGAAAGAAGACACGACCTTAAGTGAAGGAAAGACGGGTCAACCCGGCGGGAAGGAGGAGATGCGGAGACTGGAGGAGGAGACAGGGACAAGGTCTTTTCCTTCGCACCCTCTATCCCGTCGAGTGCTGTACACAGTCGTTGCAACATGAAGAAGGAGCACTGTGCATAGGCAACTGCATCGTATCGTCAACAGAACACTGGGAGATGCCTTGATGACGAGTGCCATGATCGGCGATCGTTTTTATTCACAACACTTATGCCGTTTGCACAACACCTCATGCTGACCTCTAGCGACGTGCAAAGGCAATGAATTGATCCCATGTTGCTGCCATGACTTCCCCTCTCGCCTCCTATCCGGGAGAATGGTCGCAGCACATACAGACCGGCCTATAATTCGTCTAACATACAATGGACGCCTGGATTTCTAGGACATTGGTCCAAGCGATTTACTTCTTTGATCCGGGTTGCCACACGTAGCTCAGACCGCCTCTTCCCAACGCGCTTGCCGTTACCACCGGCCCTCATGTGTCTGCTCTCCGACTTTATCCAAACCTTGATGTCTGTCCCAGTGCCCGCCCTCGTTATATTAAGTTTTCATAGTGCTTGCCATGGCCTTTCTAAAACTCAGGTCATATTCAGTTGTGTGGCCCCGTTCGGTCCCCTGGGATATAGAAACAAAGGACGGCATCTCTATTTGAGACGCAAGCGAGGGCATATTCTGCGGTTCTCTGCTTGTTGTCCTGGTCATGAGATTTCCAAGAAAGGAACGGCAATATGTAGATAGTTCAATACACCGTTTTGGATTCCCCCCTCACCGGAAAATAACGACAATAACGGGGGCAGGATGCAGATAAAAATACATTGTTGTCGAGTAATAAATGCGATCTTTGCCGACGACCGGTTGCCAACCGTAAAGCTATCCTTTTAAGGCATACCAAATATCAAAGCGAATTCACAAGAATATAGGTATGTATCGAAAGATTTCTGTATCTTGAGTAGCGTATTTCTTTGTTGTGTGATATCATTCATTTTTGTATATAAAGCATGAAATGGAGGCCCCGGTTCTCGACCCAAGCGTGTATCCATAAGTTGGTTATCCCCCAAAATGCGTTGTCGTTCGAGATGTAAATGAGAAGCGTAAAGAAAGAAAGACAGAAAGCGATATGAACAACAATAACAAGACCCCCTTTCTATCGCCTTATGCCGCAGCGAAGCTCGTCGAACCCTTGTCGTCTGTCGCCTATGGCGCCACAGTAGGTCCCCTCTGCCCCTTGAGCTTTTCCTCGAACTTGGCAAACTCGGAGAGCGCAATCTCCTCCTCCTGGTCTAACACCTGCTCCACCGCCTCCACCTCCTCAATGTAATGCATCAGCATGCTCTCGATACCGTTCTTAAGCGTCACCGTGCTCGAGTCGCACGTCCGGCACGCGCCGCGGAGCTTCAACTTCACCGTGCCGTTCTCGAATCCGCGAAACTCAATGTCGCCGCCGTCCTCCTGGATCGCAGGACGGATCCGCGTCTCCAGAAGCTCCTTGATCATACCCACCACCTCGCTGTCGTTCTCGTCGTACTGCAGCGAGTCCACCTCGACGGGTGCACCGCTGGCGTCGCTGCTACCGGACGCGCCGGCGCTCGCCGTCGCCTCGGCCGCAGGCCGCACAATCTGCTGTCCCGATGTGATGGCTTCTGTGATCAGAGCAAACACCTCAGGCCGGATGTGCGCCCAGTTGGCGTCCTGCGCCTTGGTCACAGTGATAAAGTCGCTGCCGTAAAACACAGCCGTGACGCCGTCGACATTCATAAGCTGCGCGGCGAGCGGCGACGGGTAGGGCGGCGCAATTGTGGCGCGGGGGCTGAGGTACTCGATAAAGGGAGCGGCGATGCCCTCGGGTAGGACCTGGTGGTTGGGCAAGAACTTGAGCGCATCGGCATTGGGCGTGCTCTCGGTCTGGATGAAGATGGAGCGACGACCCGTGCCGGCGAGAGACCAGCTGAGCTGTGCGGATGCGGGGCCGTGTATCCGGGGGCGGCTTGAGGACGAAGAGATGTGGTAGGCGCGGCGCGCAGAGGGGGTGGAGGATGGGGAGGAAGAGGAGGTAGTCGAGGTCACTGGGCGCGAGGCAAAGGCAACTCGCGGAGCACGGCGGCAGAACGTGGGGCGCATAGCCGTCGCGGCGGCTGTGGCCGTGACGCGCGAGAGGCTCGACTTAGTCATGACTGTGTTTTGAAGTAGTATCGTGTCGCTGTCTTTAGATGCAGATGGTATTTTTTGCGGTGGTGCGACGTCGTCGTTGCGTAGAAGGTGGTTGCAAGGCGCAAGAAACAAAAATAGAGGCACTCGGGAAAGGATTAGAAATTAGAAATACTAGAGGGCAAACCCCATACATAAAGCCCGACCATTGCCATCACCCAGTGTAACACTAGCGCTAGTGGCGCCAGCGGCCCCTCTGTTCTTTCCTCCAATCCTGCGAGTGTCATCCGCCGCCTGCCGACGAAACCTAGCAAACGACATCATAGTCCATTTAACGGCGCGATGATTGGACGGCTGGCCAATCCGGGCCTTGGTCGTCGACAGAGGCAAAATAAAGTGCAAGTGCGATCGATAACGCAAGTTCTGATTACTTCACATTGCGCAAGATGCATAAAAAAAAGTATCAAAATAGAACAGTCAATACTTAAAACTGCTCTTATGTCTTTCATTTGGGGTGTTATTCTCTTTGTTAACTCCTCGTTTCTTATCCTTCTTGTCATTCGTGAAATGTTCGGGGTTTGAAAATGCACCCGCTAAGGCTAGGAAACTGCGTCTCCGGATTAAAGCGCCACACTTTGTTGTTAAAAAGCGAGCACTGCGTATATACGAGCGACATACAGACATGAACTGAGGTCAAGCCAGTGGTGGCCTTTGTCAAAAAGGTTGAAGGATCTGGTATTATGTGCCGTCGTGTACTTCGTACGTCCTACATATGTGCCCACGACCTCGTCTGTTTCCCAATGTTTTTAATGACTTGAAAAGAAAACGCCAAATATCCCATCCCATCACAGCGCGTCTGCTGTGAGGTCATTACTAAATCATTACCCCCGAATCTACGTAACAAAAATCCAGTATCATCCCCCAGTTATCGGGAGAGCTCAAAAGAGCTCAAAAGAACTCGGCCAGCGCCCGGCTCAGTACAATAAAGTCTACCGGCTTCGTAATGTACTTGCTGAACCCGGCCTCTATGCACTTGTCGTAAACGTCCGACATGACGTTGGCCGACAGTGCAATGATGGGGATCGGCTTCTTATGGTTGCCCTTGGCCTCCCACCCGCGAATCTCGCGACAAGCTTGATATCCATCCTTGCGCGGCATATGCAAATCACACTGGTCTGTTAGCAACAATATGCAGGGCAAAAGAAATTGACGGAGATGGGACGTTCTGAAATAAACTCACCAGAATCAGCGAATAGTAGTTGTGAGGCCGCGCAAAAACAGTATCCGTGCACTCCACACCATCCGCCGCCATGTCCACGTCCACGCCAACCTTACGCAGGTACTTTGTGAGCACCTTCTGATTCACCATGTTGTCCTCCACCAGCAGCACCTTGTACCCCTTGTTGCCCATACGTTGTGACAAGTCCAGGTAGCTCTGCTTCTGCGTCTCCACTAGCCGCTGCGCGTTGGATCGGTTGCGGTCAATGCTAATGTCGCTCTCGTGCTTCGGGTCGAAGATCACGGCGAACCGCGATGGCTTGACTGGCTTGTAGATGTACATCACACGCGCCTCTGATAGCCGTTGCTCGTACCGTGTACCGGCGACGAGCTTGTTGACTGCCTGGCGCTGAACCGAGTCGGACAAGACGAGAACGTGCGCCGTCTCCAACATGGTCGAACGGTCAAGCTGGTCCACAAGGTCCAGGACCTCCTGTGCCGAAGGAAGATTGACCACCACATGCGTAAACGGCTTGGCCTCAGTTTTTATCAAATCTTGTGCCTCGGACATTGTTGCTACAGCTGTGATACTATGCGGGCGGTCCTTGGGCAGCGTTGTCTCGATATGTTGTGCGGTAGCTTCGCGGCTGTGTGTCTGGGGGCAAATGATCAAGATTGAAAACGAAGCTGGCTGACTCAAGGTGCGCTTGGGCTTCGCCGGCTTCGTCTCTGCTGCCCCAGTGCTTGATGCTAAAGCGCCTGTCGCTTCTGTCACCGTGGTGGTCGTATCGCCACTATTTGGCACCGGCAGTGTAGGTAATCGAGGTGATGGGATGTCGCTGCCGCTCGGTGGTACCCTGAACTTCATGTGTGATACGTCTTGTCCGCTTGCACGGGCGGCTTCACTGAAGTGTGTGAGACCACCCGTATGCACGGATGATACGGAGGACGAGCGCTCTGATAACGGGTGCGACTTGTTCGACGCAATGGAAGGATCTGAGCTTCCGCTCGAGCCGCCTGCTGGCGATGCCGTCGAGTTCGGCTCCACATCCACCGGGGCGCTGGACACCCCAGTTGAGCCAGCTCCTGCAGCCGACGCTGCGGCGGCGGCAATTATGGCGGCCGGATCCATGAAAGATGGTGTAGCAAGCCCCATAGCCGTCAAGGTCAGGTTGGGTGCTTTCAGATTCGCCTCGGAGGACGGCGTCGAGAGACCGTCAGGGTGGTCCTGCTCCGTCGGCAGATTGAAGATGGCGGTAAAGGTGAATGTTGAGCCCTTACCAGGGACGGCCGAGCCATTCATTGTACCACCATGGAGCTCCACGAGCTGCCGCGAAATGACGAGGCCTAAGCCACTACCACCGTGCTGTCGTGTGCTGCTGCCGTCAATCTGGCTAAAGGGTTTGAAGATAAGGTCGGCCTCTTCCTTTGTGAAGCCACGCCCTGTATCAGTGACGGAAAACTCGAGCTCGATTTGGTCTGTACTTGCATTACTCTTGTTCTTGACAATACGGCACCGGCTGAACACTTCGCCCTTGGTAGTAAACTTGATGGCGTTACCAATGACATTGAGAAGTACTTGCCGGATTCGCACACGGTCACCCTTGACCCAGGAGGGTACGTCATCGTCGACAATATAATTGAGCTCGAGGCGCTTAGCAATGGCCATGGTCGAAACGAGTTCGTTCACGTCTTCAATGAGAGACTGCGTATGGAACCACTCGAAACTCAACTTCATCATGCCAGCATCGACCTTGGAGAGGTCCAAAATGTCGTTGATAATCATGAGCAGGCTGTTCGCACTGGTCTGGATGGTGTTGGTGTAGTCGCGCTGCTCTTCGTTCAGGACCGTGTCTTGCAAAAAGCTGACCATGCCGGAAATGCCTATCAGCGGTGTGCGAATTTCGTGCGACATATTGCTCAAGAAACGCGTCTTGGAGTCCATGGCCTCTTTCAACTTTGTCTCCAGAAGCTTGTGGTCGTTTATGTCGGTGGCCGAGCCAAAATAAGAGTTGTAGCCCTTGCCAAAGTCCACCGTGCCCGTCTCCACGCAACGCACCAAGTGCCAGCGGTATTCACCGGTCTTGGACCGAAGGCGTACTTCAGTAGTGTATGACGGTCGCCCGTTGTCGTCAGTTGTTACTAGGATAATGCCACGGCGAGCGAGCTCAGCCAGTTCACTCAGCTCTTCATCATTGCCTGATTCTGTCTTCCGATCCCGGTCGCTCACATAGTTGGCTCCTCTAGCAGAAAGTGGAGACGACAGAGATTGCAACAACCGCTTCCGGCGCTCCTGTAAATGCGCGGGAACCGGTAGGAAGCTGCACTTGGCCAAGTCGTCGGGATGCACATTGTCCAAGAAGCCAAGGCCCAGCAGGTCCTTGAAGCTCTGGCCGGTGTACGAAAGCCACTGCTCATTGGCAAAGGTGACGCCCTCTTCCTCATTGGCGGTGAAGATGATCTGTGGGATGAGATTGGCTAGAATACGATGTTTTGTCTCGGATGCTTCAATCTCTTCTTGGCGGGCTGCTTTAAGTTCTGCTATGTGCTGGTCATGGATGTCCATGTAAGAGCCCAGGAATTGCATGATGCTATTGCGCCGGTCGCGTGAAGCAACCGCCCGGGCCTGGAACCAGCGGTAGGATCCGTCAAAGCGGCGGATCCGCACCGTGCGAGAGAACTGGTCACCAGTACGGACAGAGTGGCTCCAAGCCTTGAGATACTCGTCGCAGTCGTCAGGGTGAAGACTGCCCCATGGATCTTCAGCCAATCCCTCTACAGTCTGGCCACGGTATGCGAGATAACGACTATTGACCCAAACTATTGCTCCAGTTTGAGGCATGGCGACGAATACATGGGCTGGTAGAGAGTCTAGGATCAGGCCCTTTAGTCGATCTGAGGGCGGCGGCATGTCCACAGGGCTCGAAGACGTAACCGAGGCAGCGTGAGATGGAGTCGAAGTATGAGGATGCATAGTGGCATTTGCGCCCTTGACCGCAATGGTCCCACTGGGAGGCAGTGATGGAAATGTGGACGCAAAATCGGCACCATAGGAGTGCAGTTGGCTGTGTCCGCTATGGCTATGGCTGTGCTGCGGCTGGAAGCGAGGGTGCCGCTGCTGGGGTGTGCCACCAGGCGTATGTACCGCCGGGCTCACCGGTGGTGCTCGATCCGAAAACGCCAACTTCAGCTCCTCCGAGACGATCGCGTCTCTCTCAACAAGACGCTTCTTCGAGTCGTTAGATGGTACGGACATATGGTCGCCACTTAAGGCGGGAGCCAGATGCGCCGTTCGACTATTTGTAGAGCTGGAAAGTGCCTCAGCCGAACTTCCCACAGCAGTCTCAGCCGACGTTGTACCGGAGATTCTATAGATTTGCTGCGACGAAGCAAGCGAGTCCTCGTTGCGGCTGATGGAAGGTGATGAGAGGGCTGCTGGCAGGTTGGTTGCTATTGATAGGTCTGGCAAAGGACTGCTCACACGCTCTTCCTTAGCCGAGAGAGTTACTTCAGGCAAGCGAAGAGCAGACAAGCGCTTCTCGCTATGTGAGACGGAGTTTTTTCTACCTCTTTCCCTGGCTGAAGGACCACCACCACCACCACCATTACTGCTAGTACCTCCGGGTGTCGTAGCTGGACGGCCAAAGGCGCTCATGTTGCTTGTTCGCATACCAAAGTAGCCATCACCAGTGAGCGAAGCAATACTGGGGCTGATACCAGTTCCGGTGTTCGCACGACGCTCTAAGAACATGGTCAAGGCCGCCGAGTCCCAGCCAGGTGTGCCGCCAGGAGAGCCAGCGATGCTCCTTGATCTTGCTGAGTAGTCGCTGAAACTTGTCATGCTTCCGGTTTGTGAGCGATGCGAAATGGGATCCTCCGAAGCCAAGTAAGGCGTGTTAATAAACGCAGATGCCGTAGGTAAGGGATGACCCTCGGTGTCGATGGCGCCAAAGCCGCTTATCTCATGACGGCGACGGTTTAAGCCGTTGATCTCAGCCTCGAGGTTCGAGTAATGGACGCAGAGAGAGAATGATGTAGCCATATGAGGCGCCAGATGCTCCAAAGAGTAGCGCAGTTTGGATGGGTAGGGAATGATGGGGGTCAAAATGGACAATATAGCAATGGGCATTTCCTTATGTCGGCTTGGAGATGCTTCCACGGAATTGTCCGAGCTCTTGTCGTTGTCGCGTCTCGGTGATGACCGGCGTTCCATTTTCGATTTGTCTAGACGGAAAGGCTGGGCTGTCTTGGAGAGCAAGGGGTGGTACAGAGGAATGTGAAGGACAGTGCAAGCATTGTCGAAACCAATTGCCTCCAGAGGCCGTGATTCTTTGTAGTCTTCCGGTGACAGGGCAGGGTTGAAGCTATCCTCGTCGACCATGGCATCGCTAAAGAACGGGTTGTCATTGGGTTCGTGACGTACCGCCGGAGACGGTGCCGGTGACTGCGACCATGGTGAAGGCGGCATTTGCTCGTACTCTTCGTACAGCGGCGACTTTGACCGCTGAGGTTTCGCCTCTTCTAGCTTTGACGCAATGCTAGCGCCAGTGAGTCGTCTCATGTAACTCGCGCTTGGCCTGACATTTGAGTTTTTTGTAGGTGGCAGGCCGCTCGTCCCTAGGAGCGCCGAGAGTTTCAGAGCCGACCCTTGCTGAATACGCTGGTTGGATCCACTGGCAAGTTCGTTGGCCAGTTTCGACAAGTTTGTGTTCGCCATCGTTTCTTCATCCGCACCATCTGGAGTTGGCGGCTGTTGATTTTGCGTGGTGATAGGCGCGGGAGCCGGTGTCTCTGGCTGCTTGGGCGTAATATACGGATACGAACGAGTCAGTGCGACTACATGGCCGCGGTCTAGTACACGTTGCACGCCATTGTGGTCGATCAACGGGTCCGCTTCGTAGTCGAGAGCCTGGAGGACTGGTAATACTCTACCTCTAGTATCGGACTGTTGCTGGAGCGACGATCCTGTGATGTAAGTCGTCGTACCATGAGGATCTTCTATAGCATCGTGCTCTTCAAGGACGGCATGTTTCAAAGCGGTGTAGGGCTTGGGTGGCAGCATTTCGGCCGGACAGTCAGCCTTGGGGATATCAGTGCGCTGTGTGGCGACCGGCTGAGACGTTTGGCATCTTGAAAGCGAAGGACGAATTGGTGCTGCGGATGTTTGGTCAGCACCGGCTCCTGGCTTCGGATCGTCAAGCTCGTTGTTCTCCTTTCGTTCCTCGTATGTCGTATATGAATAACGGGCAGTGAGGCTAGGGCGGCGCAGTTGTTCGGCTGGCGCCGGAGAAGGGGCCGGTGGGGGTGGAGATAGGATGCCCGAGGTGGAGAGGAGTGGTGTGGCATCGGAACCTAGGTCAGTTGTCGCCGCAACGAGACTGTCGCGCCCCATGTAGCCCAAACTGAGTTCATCGTCTTTCTCGTGAACCTTGAAAGTCGCTTTTTGACCCCACGGCATGTTCTCGACGTCGGTTGAATCAGACGGGATTACGAGAGCGACACGCTCGGCTTTGTACCACTGGGTGGCAATCTGCACGACAGTGTCCCACCACGCATCCAAGCCGGGCTCTGTTGATAAGGCGAGTGTAAGTTCATATAAATTGGGGGTTTCAAAGTCGTGATGATCGAGATAGTGACTCCCGTTGAGGGTCGCATGTTTGCCGGTTTCGCCATGAGGATCACGGCCGAGAGCACTGTTGGGCAGAAACGTGACAGCAGAGGCAGGTGTCGAGGGGCTCGATAGCACCTGGTCAGACCGAAAGCTGTAGGCTGACTCGTGGCGATGTGCTTCCGATCTTGATTGTGTCTTCTTTTGCTCAGATTCGAAACCTGCACCAGAGGAACCTCTGTCGCGATCCGACTGCAGCCGAGCCTGTGATGACCGAGCATGCGCAGACCAAGCGGCTGTTGAAACAAACGAAGGCTCTCTACTAGCGCTGGGCATCGCCATGCGAGGAAACGGGTATGATGGCGTCCGTGCCGTGACGCCCTTGCCAGGATCAGCCGCGCGCACGGTTCGAGTTGAATCAGCAGAAGTTGTCGTGCCGGAAGATGAGGAGGAGGGCAACGCAGATGCAGGCGCAGAAATAAGAGCCGAAGGCAGGGCGGTCGGTTTTGTTGGTGACGCAGATGGTGCCGATGGCGAGCCTGATGCGGAGACCTTCTCCTCTTCGATGGGTGAAGGGCGTTTTGCAAACGGGCTCGTCACAGGCGAGGTTTGGTTGTTCACTCGTGCCGACATCTCGCGAGCCAGTCTCTGGCGGTAGTCGCTCAGCTGGTGTTGTGGGCTCGTGGCATCTTGGTGCCGTGACTCTTGGTGCTCTATCTTCTGTTGCCCTTGGAAGTGGTTGACATAGTGACGGTCATCGTCTCCATTTGAAGAGTGTCCAAACGGACCGGACTGGGCTGTTCGGCGGTCGCTTGTGCGCTTTTCGATATTGGGTGGGGTGCTGCTACCGGATCGAGCACCGCTGGATCCTGGTCTAGTCGTCTTGCGTTCTTTGTTGATAATGGACGTCGGTTGTTGCTGATCGTCGACGTGTTTGCCACTGTTGTTACTGATGCTGTTGCTGCTGCTGTTCATGGTCTCTGAGGGCGATGACACTCCGGCACTTGGAGATGTTGGACTTTGTTGAGGCGAAAGCGCGCCTCCTCGTCCGCTCTTCGCCCAGCTTGCCATTGCTGGCAGTTCATCTCAAGGCCGTGCCGGGCGTATGAAACATCCGTGGCATCAACCAGCGCTTGTGCTGCTTATCACTGTCGATGTTGACACACTGTTGTGTACAAGTCTTGGCCCAGTGGATAGATGATCACTCGTAAGTCGGTTTGAAGACGGGAATCTACTATAGCGTATCGCCGTCTACTCTAGTTGGAAAGCGTGGTCCATGAGGTCGCCCCAACGCGATGAAGCCTCCGTAAAGCGGTAGGTATGGTCGTAGAGTCCAAGAAAGGGCGTGGGCTTGTAAGGTCGTCGGGGTGGTAGGTAGCAGTTTGATATGGAGCTCTATTTTTGCACTGCGTGTCTGTCCTTCTCCTTGGTCTCAGCCTATATTGGCATGGTGCTGAACAGCGCTGCAAACAACCGAACCGAGACGATGAAGTTGGCAAGGTGGGAGGCGTGGGTAGCTTGCAACTGAGGTAATATTGGAGGAAAAGAGGAAAAGGATGCAAAGAACAGGCCTCGCTCTAGTAGAGCTTGAAGTCACGCTCGGGGTATAATTGTGGGCGGGGGGATTCAAGCGGCGAGATGGAACCGCAAAACAGGAAATGGTCGGTAAAGCAAAGAGGACAGAAGACTGGCAGGCGTCGAGATTGTAAAGGAAGAAACAAACAGGAACAGTAGAAACCGGAAGAAGTGGGAGGGCAACGAAAAACGGTGAAGACGAGAGGCAATGGAATGGTGGAAGAGTGACAGTAGTGTGAGCGGATTCGGAAAGTACGCAGCATGGCAAAATCAAGGCAGGTTGTGCGTCCAGCGGCAGTGACGAACCAGTTACACTAGAGCACAGGGGTGGAAAGAGAAGGAAGGCCTAAGAATTGGAGGGAGTTCGATGGGGCTGAAGCAGGCTAACAGAACGGCGGCCAGACCATGCCCCAGGTCCTGTTTAGCGTGTCGGGCTACTACAGGCTTAACGTAAAAGCCCACCAGCGCAGAAAGAACAACCAACACTATAATTCAGGATATGTTTACGATCATACACAGCACAGAGACAAATTAGACAAGGGGGAGACACAGACCCGGCGTCAAAAGTGGAAGTTGCGGCGGAGAGGAGGAGGAAGGGGAGACAAGGAACGTGAGAGGGAAGGCGCGAGTGAACACAGCGAGAAGGCGTAGATATTTGTACGAAGCGGAGCAGCGCAAAACAGTAACGGGCATATTGGGGCCTTGGGCCCGTCACTTGGCCAGGATTTCGCATTCCTGGACTTGGTTCTCAGGGCTGGCCAGGGGCACGCGCGACAAAGCAACGCAAATTGAGAAACGGTCCACGGGGGGACAAAACCGCAAAAAACTTGGCGATCGACGCCCTATGACGTCACCGCAAACTAAGGGGCTAGCAGCTGTAAGTTGTTCCAGGCGGTCGCGCAACGTGGGTAAAATAGCGGAGCGCATATCTGAGTGGGTCACCGAGATGGGCCTGGATGCTTTTGACGCGCAGTATATGGATCTTGTGCGCCTCCTCTCTGACGCTTTGAAGTACTTACCTGATACTGTACATGGGGCGGGCAAATTAACAAACTGGGGCGGCCGCTACGGCGAGGAGGGAAGCTACGATTGAGCGCTTCGCCTGTTTGCGATTGACGACACCTGCGCAAAACCGTAGGGTGCTTCTCGAATCGCGAGCACGACTGAAAATGGGCGTATACAGACATTCGAACCCTACAGCAGAGCCAAACAAAACGTCCGGTGGACCTAACTGGGCTGTATCATGGGGTCTCACAAGAACTGGTTTTCTTATCGGTCCAGCGGGCTAGGCTTTGCCCCGTGGATTGTTCCTCCAATGTCGTGCAAACAAGCCAATGTAATCTAACGCACTTTGACTGGTCATACTGTACGCTGTGGGCCATCTCCCGTATCTTACAGCCTAGTTCCTGCCCGGTTGCGATGTCGTGCACTGACCACAGTGGTTAAAATCGAACACGACCTGTCTCGCTCTGCTTATCCGTGCAAAACATCGACTTGTCCGTTACCGTTCGTGTACCGGCTGTAAGAGACAGTCAATGCACGTCTCGTTCCTTGTGTCCTCTTCGTCGGCTGGCAACGGTGTGTCCTATTGAGTCTGGTAACTGGCCGATTTGCGATCTGTAGTTGGATATACGAGAATATATGAGGTAAATGCATCTTTCGTTATATTTTTCCACGATTCTCAACCGGTTCTTCCTTTACCTTACCCTCTTTTGTCCTACCTGGCCCGTCTCAAACCCGTATGTTGCTTACTGCGACGTTGCAACTATTTGTGTTTACTTACTCGTCTCTGGCGTTTAACAAAGGAACGGCCTGCATGTCCGCGAGACATCTGCACTTCCTAACTGCAAATCTTTACGCATTTCAATCATCCTAGACATTGCTGGCCGGCTGGCTCGGTCGTGACTAAATACAAACTTTCGAGGAAATTGTTCTATGTAATTTATTCAGAAAACCGTCTGTGGGATTCTACACGTGTCCTCGGTTTTTCCAACTCACGACAGCCCAGCATGTGTCGTCGTTCCCCATTTTTGTTCCAATCGCATGACACGAATCAGAAAACAGGAAAAGTGGACAAATATGGCCTCGTCCAAGGCGACGGAAAAAGCAAGATTGGATTATGACGTAGGGACGGGAGCCAATGCGGAAGTGGCGTGTCTGGCTGGCCAATCAGCGGCGCGTGTCCTTTGCTTGCCGCATTAGGCTACCTGTTTCTCATACGCCTCCAAAGCATCACATCGAACGGTGTCGCCTTTTAGCCAACAGCACCCCGCAATACACAGATGCCACAGCACAGGCTGCTTTGGCTGAAAATCAATTTTAAGTTTAGACTGGGACCCGTCAATCCTTCGACAAAAGGCCTTCGCCGAGATGTTTGTCGAGAGAAAATATCCGTCAGTTTCAAGATGGGCAATTTCACAACTTGAACAGACGCAGGCGTTTCGTAACTCTCAGGGGTCATTTGCATCCTAGCAGAACCGCCGTAACATCCCTTGGAAAACTTCGAAAACATGACGGAAATTCAGTTCGCTACCTGATTTTTGCTATTGGGCATATTTGTCCAATATGCAAAACTATCCGATCCTGTCCTGGATCCCGAGCAAAATAAAGAAAAAAGAAAAAAAAATCGTAACCTAAATTATCCAATACCTTAGATGTTGTCTTTGAACGTGCGATCCCCGGGTCTCAATAAAAGCGACTTCTCCCTCGACTGTTCCCATTTCGTGTGCTTTTCTCTTGCTTTGGGGGAGTTCCCTTCGGCCATTCATCAACTTGTCCGGTCCGATGCACTCAATGTTACAGGTTCAGCTTGCGGATGTGAATGCGCGGGTAGACACCCACCACAACCAGCCCGACTGCCACAAGAACCGCCCAGAGCCGAATGTCCAGAACGTTGACGTTGTAGTCGGTCGCCGTCGCTGTCGCAACCGTCACCAGCAGCAGTGGCAGCACCACCGCATAGCCGGACCTCCGGTGATGCTTCCACAGCGTCTTGGCACGGTCGACGCGGTCAGGGCCGCTGCCAAAGATGAAGGCGGGCGCCAGCCACACCAGGAACCCAAACAAGTACTGGCCCACTAGAACGACAGCCGTCAACACACCCAGGTAGCCGTGCGTCGAGTGAAAGTGCACACCATGCGAGCGGATCTTGTTCGTCTCAATGATGACGACGCCGCCGATGAAGATGAAAGACGATAACAGCTGCAGCGCGGCGTGTGCGTGCGCACCGCGGGCTTTGTCGCCGGGCGTCGCAGTCGGCTGCAGAACTAGAATGGCCTGGATGACGACAAAGACGCCGACGGACTGGAGGAGCGGATGGGGCGAGAAGAGCGGGAGCAGTGGCGGATGCCGGAACACACCCGTCCAGACGAGGATAACGAGCAAGACGGCACCGGCCTGGGCGAGCCACGCAGTGCCTGGGAGAAAGTTAGGTGTCGTGCTCACAAATAGAGATTGGCATATGTTTATGGGAGTAAACGGTCGCACCTGTGTAAAGGTTGGAAACGATGCTCTGTCCCGGTCTCTGCAAGACGTCACCCGGCTCTCCCAGCAGCGGTGCCGACTCATCGACGCGGTCACCGTTGGCCTGAATTGGCTCCTGGGCCGGTGGTTCTGTATTGGACGCCATTGGCTCTTTAGAGATAGGATCACTGGGGTGTTCTCCAGCTTCTTCTCTGCCGACGACGGAGTAAAGAGTCCCCACAAATGAGCAGTGTCCCGGTTCGATGCTAGCTCGAGCGGAATCCCAAATCTTGTCAAGTTGTCACTGTGATCGTAGGCGGCTGTTTCCGATCAGGTCGCCGTTGATGGCTTGACGGATGTTAGGGGAAGAAAAGGACGAATATCGGCGGGAAGATATCTCAGAGAAAAAGGATGCAGGTGGTGAAGGAGGAGACCGGAACACCATAGATTGCGCCACGAAGAGGGACAATTGCGATGATGATGAAAGGGGGAGGAGCTTGATAGTAAGCTGCATGTTGATTCAGCGTGACGTGCTTGCTAACGAGCAGGGGTTGATTAGCCTGGAGAGAAGGCCCTGGCGCAGTCTCCCCGCATTACTTGCGCTGTGCCCCTTCGGCACCGTACCGCAAAGCTTTTAATACGCAGGCTGTAGCCTTCTGTCTGCTCAGCCATTCCTGCCCTCGTTCCAATGCTGTGTATGCAATAAGTTTGGAGCACATATGTGAGTACCATTTTGTCCAATAGGGGACTGTTTACGGCAGCTCCATGTCACCTTCGTTTCGTCCAGACAGTAAAAGCATGCTGCTTTCCGCTATTACGTATTTTCGACGAGGGGCCTTTACCGTACTGACACTGATTGGTGCTTAGCGGTAAAACTTCCGTTGTACCAAGCATTTCTATTACCTGAAAATCCTTCCCGCGACCCCGTCAGGCCCACTAAAATCGACCATTTATCGCTGTATCGAAGTTCTAATATGTGGTATCGGCTTCGTCCGACGATAAGCCCATGCAGGCCGACCGCGGCCGGCCGGACCCTCGATACTGAACTACTTGCGTGCCTCGAGACTCAATTGAGCGTTGAAGGTCCATCGTTCGTCGTATTAGAGGCTTAGTAGTATCAACAACTTCAGATGTTGGACTGAATTAAAACCGAAACTGAGAACCAATATGTCAATATTGTATCAGGTCGTTTTGATAACGTATCGCCGGCAGGTCGAGATACAACTTTCAAGTCGTGTGGCAAACCGGGCTCCTTTTACCTAACGAGTTCTCAATTGCCCAAAGCGGCGTTTTTACGTTTTACCTAACGGCTCTCCATCGGACCTAAAAGGGTTTGCGGAGCAAGATCACAAGGAACCCTTGTCTCCTCTTTTTCTCATTCGTGACATTTTTTGGTTATAACTATCACGCATTCCACTTTGTTTTCAACGACCTGAGACGTTCGAGTTGGACATTTTTTGGATTGTTTTAGAAATCATACGAAAAGAAAGGAGCCCATCAACTTATATACCCGAAAGTACAAAGTAAAGATGTCAGAGCCGGTCGAGTACACCTTGGAAACCGTCAAGGCGACGCAGATTCCCGCCGACGACATCGATAAAACGTTCCGCTCCAACAGCATCGGTACGTGAGGCATAAACTGTGCAGGCCGGTGCACGATCGAGCCCCCACGCCGTCGCTTATCTGTCTGGATCCGCCCTGATTCACCTGCGCGTGCGTCAAATATCAAATCGCTCATAGCTGACCGCCACAGATCTCATCTCCGCTGGCCTCGAGGGCAAGATTCTTGCTTTCTCCGACCAATGGTTTGCTGATGCCGCCAACCTGCTGAACCCCAAAGCGCCCATTCACGAAGATGGCAAGATGGTCTTCAGCGGCGCCTGGTTTGATGGCTGGGAGACGCGCCGCCACAACCCGGAGCCTTTTGATTGGGTCATTATCCGCCTGGGCGTCGCCTCGGGCACCGTGACCGGCGTCGAGATCGACACGGCCTTTTTCAGTGGCAATGAGGCCCCCGCCATCTCTGTGGAGGGCTGCTTCAGTGCCGACGACGCCGACGTCGTGTCGTGGGGTGGCGGCCGTGGCGGCTGGGAGACCATCCTCGGCGTGCAGCCATGCGGCCCCCGCCAGCGCCACGGCTGGAAGTTGGATTCCGAGACCACCAAGGCCTACACCCACGTACGCCTCAATATGTACCCCGACGGCGGCATTGCGCGCTTCCGTCTCTTTGGCCACGCCGTTCCCGTCTTCCCGGCCGACGCCAGCGCCGTCTTTGACCTTGCGGCCGCCCAGAACGGCGGTGTCGCCGTCGCCTGCAGCGACCAGCACTTTGGTACCAAGGACAACCTGATCCTACCCGGCCGCGGAAAGGATATGGGCGACGGCTGGGAGACGGCACGGTCGCGCACCAAGGGCCACGTTGACTGGGCCATTATCCGCCTAGGCACTGCCTGCAACATTCAGCGCTTCATTGTCGACACTGCCTACTTCCGCGGCAACTTCCCGCAAAAGGTCAAGGTGGAGGCGCTGCGCTGGACTGGCCCCGCTGGCTCGGTGCCTTCCCACGACAATGCGGCCTGGGTCGAAGCCGTCCCCCCGTCAAAGTGCGGCCCCGACCAGGAGCACGAGTTCGCGTCGCAGCTACCGGCTGGAGAGGTGTCTACGCACGTGAAGTTGGTCATGATTCCCGACGGCGGTGTCAAGCGCATCCGTGTGTTCGCTACCAGAGCGATCTAGTGTGGGTTGAATAGCTCATTACAGAACCATCTAGATAGCATTTGGATAATATAAACTGAAAGTCATGACTCCATTTTCCATGCCAAAATTGATGTGCGGCAATATTAAGTGTAGCCAGGCCGAAAAGATGATGCCCAAACGCCAGTCATACTTATATATCCTAGTTTGATATTTTATCATAAGAACCCCCAATTTTTCAATACTTTTTCACATGCTATACCGCTCGTGAAAACTATGTAGAAGATTCACTGAAGATTAAGTCAACATCTTCAGCAGTACAGCAGTAAAGTATATGCACGTGATGTGTCACACTTAGCTTATATAATCCGCGTCATACAGCAAGCTTCCAGTTAAGGCAGCACACCCCAGTAACTAGCACAGTCTAATTTCCCACCACAGAGCCATTGTCCCGAGTCGGGCACCTCTCCGTAGATTGTTGAAATGATAAAATAGACTCGGTGGTTCGGCGAGAAAGCTGTATCCATCTCCTCCTATTATTCTTCATATCTTGCCCCTTTTCGTCGATTCCATAGCAGGGCCACGTTCATAATACCGGTTGCCGCGACACGACCTGCCCACTTTCCCCTGTTGTGGGCACTGCCCATTTAGTCGATCTGCCCCGCGCCACCAGGGCAGGAGCACCACTGCCAACACCGTCAAGTGCATGCAGCAAGAGCGACCCTCGCCTACCGAAGGGCGAGCAAGTGCGCCCGCCTATTCCGCGAGCTTTGACGTCGGTCACTCCTTTGACCTTCAACCCAACCAGCCAGACGCAGCCGATGCGGTGAGGCACAGGCACGACAACCATTTACGAATCGAAGAAACGGGCATCACACGACCCTTGCGCCCCTCTGGCAACTACAAACACGTCGGACGCACGACTCGACCTGGGGTGGTTTGGGACTGCAGCCTCCTACCATCCCGCGTCCTCCGATCACCACTGGACTCCTGAAGGAGCTTCTTTATTCATACAGGCTTAACGGCAGCTCTCCGGGCCTGACAGGCTTCAGCAACAATGGATGCAGACGATGTAGAGAACGACGCCTTCGGCGGCGGCGGCTTCGCGTCGTCGGGCGATGAGGATGCCGGCGACGCCAAAAAGCCACGCGCGCTACCATTGGACCTGCCCAAGTCGCTGGATGACCGACGGCGCCCAACAGACCTCGTGCCCGAGACTGAACTTTACGACGGGTGGCAAGGTGAGCTTGACACGTTCCCCGGAGGGATTCTCTGTGTTGCTGCTGTCACCGCCATCGATGCTAACTAACCGATCCCTCCTCGCAGGACAATCCCAGTTCTTGACCTCTCCCATGCTTGCGAAACCGCTCGGCTTCGGCGACCTCACCCTCAACGACCCCAACTACAGCGAGGACCTGACAAAGGGCCATGTCCCAGACAGCGACACGCGGCTCATGGAAATGCTTGCGGCGCAGGCCGCACTCTCCAACAACGCCGCCGCCATTGACGAGGATGAGGACGCCTTGGCGTCCAACGAGGAGCTATCAGACGACGAAAAGCGCACGACCCTGCAGCGTATCTTTAATATGGCGGCCAGCAATGGCAATGTCGTGCAGGTCCGCAAGATTCTGGATGGCCCGGCGCGGCCGTTCATCGACCTAAACGTACCAGACGAGGACGGCACGCCGCCGCTCATCTACGCGAGCTGCTTCGGTCACGAGGGCGTTGTGCAGGCGCTGATTGCCGCGGGAGCCGACGTCGACCGACAAGACCGCAACCACTGGAGCGCGCTGATGTGGGCCATGACGAACCGGCATAAGAACATTGCTAAGCTACTGCTCGACAGCGGCGCGGCAACCGACACCAAGACGTCAAGCGGGCGCACGGCCTTTGATTTTGTGCCTCCGGATAGCGAAATGTCCTTTTATCTGCACGACAGCGGCTATAACATTGGCAATGCTGGCGTTACGGACGACTTTTACAACCCAGGTTTCTCGCAGGACCGATTCGAAGAGGAGATGGCCGAGAACGAGATGCGGCGGCGAATGATGATGGAGAGCGCCCGTGACCTGGAGGTAGACTTAGGCAACGTCGGCATTGACGACCAGCCAGAAGTAAGTATTTTGGTTTGCACTACTTCTTTCCACTTTGCATAAGGGCTGTGTATTAACAGGACAGCAGCCAGTGGACGAGTTCGAAGAGGAGCAGCAGGAGTTTGACTGGTCACGCTGCTTGCATGACCAAATGTTTGTGTTCCAGGAGGTCGACCTAGACCGCATCCTCGACATTGTCATCACCAACATGCAGCCCCAGCGCTCACCGTCACAAAAACCAGTCCCCGCCAACGTCATCTTCCTAAGCGCCCGCTATGCGCACTACCACGCCAGCCAAGACCTGTTAGCGAAGCTGCTGATTACCGCCATGGACAAGATTAATGACGTTGTCGAACAACACCAGTGGGACATGACGATCTTGGCGTTTTGGATCTCCAACGCGACGCTGCTCCTACACTATCTGAAGAAGGACTCGGGGCTCGTCGAAGCGACAACCGAGTTTCAAGCGCAGCTGGCCGAGCTCATCAACGAGATCTTTATTCTCATTGTGCGCGACGCCGAGCGGCGGTTGGACAAGGTCCTCGACGCCGGTATGCTGGATCACGAAATTATCCCAGGTTTTGAGGACATTACCTTCCAGAACGAGTGGAAGATCTTCAAGCGTAAGAAGGAGGTCAAGGAGGAGCCGCTTGAGCGGCGGATGCGGCCGCCTTCGCCCAAGCAGCGGGCCAAGCCCGCACCGCGCAACGTGACCTCACTGCTGTCGTCGACGCTATTCGTGCTTGACCTCTACGACGTGCACTCGGTCATCACGGCGCAAATCATCTCGCAGCTGATGTACTGGCTGAGCGCGGAGCTGTTCAACCGCATCATGTCCAACCGCAAGTACCTGGCCCGTACCAAGGCCATGCAGATCCGCATGAACGTATCCATCCTCGAGGACTGGGCGCGCACCAACAACCGCATGCCCGAGCACTTCGAGCACGGCGAGATGCGCTCGTCGGGCGAGCCGACGATGGAGGCCGCGCGGCGCCACCTGGAGCCCGTCATCCAGCTGCTGCAGTGGCTGCAGTGTTTTTCATCTCTGGGCGCTGATGATCTCGAGGCGCTGGTCGGCACGCTGCAGCAGCTAAAGTCGCTGAGCCCGCAGCAGCTGATCCACGCGGCCGAGCACTATCGGCCCGAGGTGGGCGAAAAGGGCCTGCCCAAGAGCGCGATGAAGTACCTCGTGGCCATCCAGCGCGAAGCGACGCTCCGGCGTGAGGAGCTTCGCAACCGGCGCAAGACGATGTCGCCGACGCCGCCAACCAAAAGCAGCAGCAAAAAGCTGTCGAATCCCGCCGCCGCACCTGCGCCTACGGCTCCGGCCTTTGTCGTAAAGGCCGTCGCATCCGCTGCCGCGAGCGCATATGGCGCACCACCTGCCCTAGCCGATTTCGCCGGGTCGGCTGCTGTCAAGGTGAGCGAGGCGCAGGCGGCCGAAGCTGCAGCACAAGCGGCCAAAGACGCACCTTCTACACCCGCCAAGAAGAACGGCGGCGGTGGCAGCCTAACACCGACGACCACACCCGCCAAGAAGCTCGACGACGGCGACGCAGACGAGGAGGACGACGCGCCCAAGCATCTGCTTCTTGACCCGGCGCTGATGCTGCCGTTCACGCTACCATCAGCAACGGACATGTTGGTGTCGTACGGCGCCGGCTTCGGCGGCGTGAACCGTGAGCGCGAGCACAAGTACATTCCGACGCTGCCGCCAGAGTTCTTGGCTAAGCTGGAGAGCTCCAACAACAGCAACGGCAACCGGCGGCCGATGTTTGCGGAGAAGGATTGGGAAAACGAGGAAGTATAAAGGGACAGAGCGCGGGAAATGTCGAAAACAAGTGAATGACGAAAGCATACATGGAGAGGGCAGAGAGAGGACTAATGTTCCACGCTTATTTAGTTGGCTTAGCATTGTAGAAAACGGCATCATATTTTGGGTCTCTTATAATCTAGTTTTAACGGAAGCATCACATACAATACGACGACCACATGATTGTCTTGTAACTCGGTAACGGATAGTAAAGAAATTTTCTGCTTGCATCTGTTGCACGTCTTGATTGTCAATCTAAACCATCATTCTCGTCGGCTACTAGAATCTCATTTATTCCAATTCATTTATTCTTCTCAGAACACAGCTTTTTTTAACAAAAAAATCATTGATAGGTTGTCATCCTCAGACGGTAAATTAATCCTTATAAAACCAACGAAAGAGTAGCCCCAACAATATGTAAAATACACACATCATGATCGTCGTAGCTAGCAATCTAGGTGCTCCTTTTTTGCTGCCTAGCCACATCCGGCCATCCCCTATAGGTTGCCGCGCTCAGCCTGTTCGCGCTCAATGGCTTCGAACAGGCTCTTGAAGTTACCAGCACCGAAGCCCTCAAAGTTATTGCGCTCAATGATCTCGATGAAGACGGTCGGGCGATCCATCAGCGGCTTGGTGAACAGCTGCAGTAGGTAGCCGCCCTCATCGTAGTCGATCAAAATGTTGAGCTGCTCGATAATGGCCAGCTGCTCCTCGCTAATGTGCCACTCCAGCTTCGCGCCTGTGCCCGCCGCGCTGGCCGCCAACCGCTTGCGCAGTGCCTCGTAATATGTTGACGGCACATCGATAAACTGGACACCACGCGCACGCAGGCTGGACACGGCCTGAATAATGTCCGGGGTGCGCAGGGCAATGTGCTGGACACCGGCACCGCTGTTGAAGACAATGTACTCCTCGATCTGCGAGCGCTTCTTGCCGGGGGCCGGCTCGTTGATGGGCATCTTGACCGTGTTGGCGTTGCCGCCGCTGGACATGACAATGCTTTTGAGGGCGCTGAACTCGGTGCAGATCTGCTTGTCGTCGACAGACCAGAAGCGGTGGAAGCCGAGACGCTGCTCGTAGAAGGCGCAGACGGCCTCCATCTCGTTCCAGTCCTGGTTGCCAACACAATGGTCGATCCGCTGCAGGCCGACAGCCGGCGCAGGGGCCATGACAACGGGCTTGAACGTGGCTGTGCCGCGGGGGGCGGCCTTGGGCGGTGCCACGGCGCGGAAGCCGGGCAAGAAGGGGCCCTTGTAGTCGCCGCGGTTGAGCAGCGTGTGGGTCGTGTCGCCGTACGTGCGGATCACGGCTGTGGTGACGCTGCCCCCGTACAGCTTGTCGTGCTGCTGGGTGGGCGGCTGCACGCCGACGACCTTGGCGTCCTTGTCCTGGACACCGTCCTCGGCGGTCGCCTGCTGGTAGACGCCCTCGACCGAGTCGACGGTAAAGCAAACGTCCTTGACGGCGTCGCCATGGCGCTCGAGATGGTCATGCATCTCACGCAGCAACGCACGGTCCGCATCAGAAATGGGCTCGTCCTTCGGCAGGTGGCGGTACGAGCGGATGGGTGACGTGAACACAAAGCACACGTTGTCTTGGTCGTCCTCGATGGCACTGTCGGCAATGCCGCCGCCGCGGTGGTGACCAACGGCGTACGAGGCGAAATAGCGGCTGCCAGTCTCCAGGCCCCGGTAGGCGAAGGTGGGCAGCCCGAAAAGGGTGCTGTAGTAGTTAGCGGCCTGCTTGGCGTTGCCAACCCACCAGGTGACGTGGTCATAGCCGTGGAAGGTCGGCGCGCCCGCAGCAGCGTTTACGGAGGCATCGATGGTGGCTCCATTCTTGGTTCCTCCGAAGATGTTCCTGTGCGCGGTATGCGGATCAGAAACTGAGTTTCTGGGCGAGTCGGAGATGGCAGACGGGGACATGGACACAAAATGTGATTGGGGGACTGGCCAATAAGTTGTAGGAGATGTGTGCGGGTGTGCTTTTGCTGTGTTGATATAAAATATCTCGGTGATTGTAAAAGATAGAAATTGGAAGAGAGTAGAGGAGCAAAGATAAAGGCAACGAAGGGGGCCAAATATAAGCAGAAGTAGATAAGATGTCGATGTAGGATGTTAATTGCAAATATATAACTGAGAATCTAGCAGGCCTTTGTACTGTGCCCGACAAGTGAGATCCCACATCAGCGACAGCAGATTCAACCAGAAGTACAGTTCAACTCGGCCCAGAGTGACGTACTGTGGCCTCGTAATGCGGTCTTGGTATCTGTCAGCGTGCCCGACGTGCCCGTATACGAAAGCGTGCCAGACAGTGCGGTGGCGATCATTGTCGCCGTGCAAATAACTTCCCTACTCCGTACGTCTGTTGTCCTTTCTCAGCAGGCTGATGGCGACGTTGGTCGGGGATTTAGGTGTCGCTCGGCTTTGTTGGTGGTCGCGGAACACTTGCCGCCTGCCGCCCATATCCTTATCGCGCACAGACAAAGTGCTGGGCTGCGGGGGAAGCCGTGCCATGCCGACACTGGCCGGCCGCCTTCAGCCAACCGGTACAACATACACTAAGACAGCTTTCCGCACCCAGCCAATGCCCGTTGCCCCACACCTCCCTCTACGTTCCTGCTTACCATAGTGCAGGTCGCACACGTCGCTTATGGAAGGTGATGTGCACGCCGTGCATTCCAGCCAGAGGGAACGACTTGGTAGTGAACGAGCGATCTGCTTGCGCAAATAGAAGGCGCGCCCTGGCGCCTTTTTAAGGTGACAGCCGATGGCTGAGACCCGTGACAGGTTCGGCAGGTCGACCGTGCCTTCCGGGATTGTAAACTTTTTGCCTCTCGAAGAACCTCGAGTATAACAAAGCTGTTTTGACGAGCGCTGTCATTGTCGATGAGGACAGTTTTTAAATCGGGTCGTTTGTCGAACCAGCTCAGGAACGAGTTTTGAACTCGATTTTCATTGTCGATAATATTCGAATTTACCCAACCTATCAACTCACACAAAGCTCTCTCTCACACCTCCTCAAACCTCCTCAAACCTCCTCAAACCTCCTCAAACCTCCTCACGTCAACCATGGCTGGCAACATTTCCCTCAGCAGACGGGACATTGATGTCCTCGGCAAGATCCGCGACCCAGAATCCAACCCAGAGAGTGGGCTTCGCCTCGATCCCTCGCTACCCAAGGACCCGCATATCACCGATGCCGCCGAGTACGATGCCGTCAGCCAGAGGGAGCGTGAGCTCATTCTGTCGATGCAAGAGGCAGAGATGGAGCTTGCAGGCCTCAAGCAGAAGACGCTGCCTGATCCCGTCGAGGCCTACCGGGCATGTGTTGCTAGCCTAGGCAAGCTTGTGGAAGAGCACTCTTGGTATGCCAGTGCTCGTAACAACCGGGCCCAGGCTCTGCGTCGCCTCTACGGCGACGACATGCTTCTTGAGCCCATCATTGATGGACCGGTGCTTGGCTCCCCGCGCCCGCAACGAGGCGTCCAGGCGATTTTGAGCGGCGCTGCGGCCGACGAGACAGAGCGTGCAGAGGCAGCCGCTACCGTGCTATCCGACCTCGACCAGGCCATTGCCTTGTTGATGCCCTCGCCCACCAGTCTGGCATCCGCCGCGCTCTCGCCGACCGCCGCCAAGACTCTATCCCTCGCCTTTACCCAGCGCGCCGCCATCTACTATGCCACATCCAAGCAGCTTGCTTCCAACAGCAGGCGCTGTAATGCCGCGGTCGACCGGCCTGAGGCGCTGTGGTCCGAGATGGACTTCGAGGAGGCGGCATCGCGCGATTTTGCCATGGGCGGCCGTTTCGGTAACGAGATTGCCCGTGGCCTGGCCGTGGGTACGAACCCGACTGCCAAGTTGTGCGGCCAGATGGTACAGCAGATGATGAAGGGCGAGTACGGGGCCGAAAACTGAAACGGCGCGAAAGTCTGAGAAAGAAAGGAAGGAATGCTTTTCGTATTCGAAACAATCTATTTGCTTATGCTGCCGGCGTCTTCGTGGTGCCTGTTAGGCGTCTGTCGGGAGCAGAGTAAGTAAATAAAACACCCCAATTGTATGCTCGCAGCACACTAGATTTTTGTAAATAATAGCATCAATAATGAACAATTCACGAACATACCTCTTAATGACATCAATAGTCTCTTGCGTTGTCTTGCCCTTCTCGTTTTGCTCCCGGTTGATCCGCGTTGCCGCTGCCGACACGCCGATGAAGACAGCAAAGATTGGGTCAGCAACCCGCGAGATAATATACGTAGGGGCAGGCATGGCTGACTATCGTATATCTGTGTATTGAAGCGCTCTTTTGGTGACTGTGTGCTTCGTCTGTTGCTTGCTTTTGTGAACTTCCAAATATCGGCCAAGACCTCAGCTTTGGCCCATCATATTCTGGGAGGACAATTCAAGGAGCCAATCAGCGCACTTTGACCCGCTTTTCCTTGTCTTTTAAAGCGGAGACAACTTTCGCACGCGCATCACGTGAACACTTTAAACCTATGTAGGCCAAACCCCCCCCTGTGCTCGAACCTACCCACCTTTTTATGATTTAGTCATCAATAACAGCCAATAAGGGATACGGAATCTTCGGCCATGCAATTATTTTTTGCCCACACAATATTTTTTTTTGTAATTTTGCGTCAGCCGAGTGAGGGTGCGCTAGGGAAAAAACCTAAACCACCTTGTAGTGCGTGTTCACTGTTCGCCCTTTCCGGACCTGTGCACCACAATCGACAAACCGACTTTTTTCGCATCGACGCCCAATTTTCACGAAACGTCCTGTCGAGCCTCTCTTCTTTTCCCCAACACCCAGCCTACCACCCACCATTCCGAGTTAAGGGAAAATTCAGTTCTTCCTTTAATTCACCATGAAGTTTCTCAAGGTTGGCCGTGTTGCCATCATCACCCGCGGCCGTTACGCCGGCAAGAAGGTAAGAACCGAATGAACTGAAGAACGAAAAAGTCTGTCTCGAAGGTCACGATGCGAAGGACGGTGCGATGGACTATGTGTTTCTTGGAACTGGACACTGGACGGAACCCGAAAACACGAAATGCTGCAGGACGACACCCGGCGACAAAATTTTCGAGCCAGCCCGAATCATGGAACATCCTGTAACGCGACCACGACATGGCTTCTGGGATCCGATGGAAGGATTTGGTTCTTCCGACCTACCGAGAGAGACAGTTAAT
Source organism: Sporothrix globosa (assembly GCA_001630435.1). Lineage (NCBI taxonomy): Eukaryota > Fungi > Ascomycota > Sordariomycetes > Ophiostomatales > Ophiostomataceae > Sporothrix > Sporothrix globosa. Next base: position 2,018,571 of record LVYW01000002.1, read on the forward strand.
GAAACGGAGCGCGATGATACCGACTGTTTCGCTGCTGCTGGAGATCAACACGACACGGGAGATGGAGGAAGGAATGGTCCATCGAAGACGACCGCATCGTATCTCGTCTTAAGACCTGTTGAGACAATACTCGTTATCAAAGGGATGGAGTGAGGAGATCATCGAGGCTAATTGTCGTTCGCTCAACTACAGGTCGTTATCATCCAGCCAGTTGATGCTGGCAACAAGCTGCACCCCTACGGCCACGCCCTGGTCGCCGGTATCGAGCGCTACCCGTCCAAGATCACCCGCCGCATGTCCAAGACCCGGCAAGAGAAGCGCAGCAAGGTCAAGCCGTTCATCAAGGTTGTCAACTACAACCACCTGATGCCCACTCGCTACACCCTGGAGCTGGAGGGCCTCAAGGGCGTCGTCTCCAACGACACCTTCAAGGAGGTCAGCCAACGGGAGGAGGCCAAGAAGACCGTCAAGAAGGTCCTCGAGGAGCGGTACACGAGCGGCAAGAACCGGTGGTTCTTCACCCCTCTGAGTAAGTGATTAGGGCTGCCGGTTGATACAAAGCTTTCGTACGTCGTCTGTTCCCTACTAACATTTGATTTCCAGAATTCTAAGTATCACGGGGTTCGCGCTGTGCTTTCGTTTTCCTCTTTTTTGTCATCTTGCGGGAGGGTCATGATGTTGCATCCAACATCTGTTACAAAACCGGTCATACAAAACCAAAAAGAAAAATATTAAAACTATACTCGTTTGATGATTCATTCTCTCTTTCATATCGTCATTGTTTCACTATCTTGTGCTCGCCCTTCTCCACCTTAACAACGTTGCGCCATTCTCCCCACCGAATCTCTACGGCTCTCTTCTCAACATTCGGTCTAGACACACGAATCGACTTACCAAACGAGGAGGAGGTCTTATGGAAGAAGGGACTACGAGCAGCATAGGCTTGTGTGACCTGTTGACAACGATGGACGATTGAAAACGGAGAGGGCATCTGACGGAGTGATATTTGAAATCTATGGAAGGGGGATGTACGAAAGTCGACGCAAGGAAATGGCGTCGGTTTGGTAAAAAAGGATTGATTGGTTTCCAGGAACACATAAAACCGTGTACGGTCGGGGAGTTTTGTCATCAGTTTTAGATGGCTACCCGTGAACGATCAAGATACAAATGATACAAAAAAAAATTGAACAACTACCAATGCCTCGGACCATTCTCTTTGTTTACTGTGAAATGCTACGCCGCGAGCAACGTCCTTCTAAGCTCTCAGCATACGTAATTCAACAGTATCGACTTTGAGAAAATATGTTCTTCCAGTCAGAAAGATAAAGCCTAATTATATCTCCGAATGTCGTCTATTGAACATAAAACCATATACTGCCGAAAAAACAAAGCGAATACGTGTGATTAGTAGGATAAAGAAATCAAAACGGGAACCTTCTATTAAGTCGACCTAACATATTACACCGCATAAAAATGACAGATGCGTACAGTGAAAAAAATTAAAATAAAAAACAGAAGCGAAGTAAGAAAAGACAGATGTGTAGAAATGGGGATAACAGAAAGCAGCAGTTTAAAATATATATACTCCGAATGCTCAGCAAGGCCGTTCCGTCCGATAGTTTGGACGAAAAGTCTCATCTTTTTTTTTGTTCGTAGTCGTACGTGTACTCCCAGCAAGTGTCAAGAATGGGGGAAGAGGGTTGGAAAGTTAAAGAAAAGAAAGAAAAGAGGTTCGGACACTTGCGTAATTAGGAGAATACAGTGAAAAGGGTGCAGTTAATGTGTCTTAAACTGCCTTGTAAAACGGGAACTGTCGTTGAAAGGTCGTACGGGTGTGCTTTGATCATAAACGGACGGGCAGGTTGACCGGGATGCTGCTTGGGCTAGCCCAAGTGAAGACCAAGAAGACAGCTGTCAGAACGGTGCCGCCAATGATGATCTTGCGCAGGGCCGGGCGCGTGGCCCCAAACTCAGCCCACTTGCGGCCACCCTCGGCAGCGTAGTTCTTGAGGGTGTCGTAGCCGAGCTTGAAGTACACCATGCCGCACAAGGCAATGCCGTAGCCGAAGAACTGCAGGCCCGTGACGGGAGTGCCCCAGATCAGCATGGAGGCGGCGACCAGCAGGATGTCCTTAAGGACACCGCACAGGGTTAGGACCAGGACGGAGGTCTTGCCAATCTGTTGAAAAGTTAATAAGCGCACCGTTGTCGATAGAACGTAAGTGGTAACAGGAGGACCGCGATGAAACGTACCAGGAAGACAACCGAGACATTAAGCAAGAACGCGCACAGGCCGTTGAGGAAGAACAGGCCGTAGCCGACGTTGTTGAAGTCCGCCATGGTGACCTTGGGGACTTCCCACATCAGTGCCACGACCAGGTTCATGAAGGCGCAGACGGGCGCGAAGTAGTACAGCGAGACGAGAGGGTCCATCTTGAAATCGGAAGAGCTCAGCAGACGCTGGACCATGGTCAGGCGCATAGCCTCGAAGACAATACCTCCGAGCTGGTAGAGAAAGCCGGTCATGACAAAGCGGATCTCGCCGATCGACGCCAGGACGACACCGAAAACGATGACCATGACGTTGAGGAACACCTTGAGGTTGGGCTGCGATACACCCATGGCCCAGCTGGCCAGAAGCACAGCGACGGGGGTGGTCGCCTTGAGCATCTGGATGAAAGCGACACTGAGGTAGAGGTACGTCAGGTTGCCGCAGATCAAGCTCAAGCTGAAGAAGACGCCAATGGGGACAATAGCGCGCAGGTAGACGCGGCCGGTCATCTTGACCGACTTGCGGCCATCAATCAGGTTGGTGTAGCGAGCGAGAAGCTGTGTCATGACCGTCGCAAAGAGCAGGTGGTAGGTGGTGAGGATGACCGGGAAGCCTGCAAGGCACATAGTTAGCACATGTCGATGTCCTTGGTGCTGCGTCACATATATTTGATCGGTGGTCCCGACGATGGTGAGATGGTGACGTACGGAAGTTGAGAGTGCTGAGAATCCACTTGTTGAAGATAATGACAGACGAGCTCAAGCTGATCCAGGCACTGTGCATCGAAAAAAAAGGATAGGTTAGTAAATGGACGAGTAGCGAGTAGATGAAAACCAGCATCGGACGGCGGACTGGAAACGTACATCACGTAGGCGGCGGCAGGGATGGTGGGTTTGGGAGCCTGTGACTTCTCGGCTTCGGGGTTGACAGTCGGCAGGACGGGGGCAGACGAGCTGGAGCTGGAGCCGGAGCCGGCCTCGCGAACGCCGTCGCCCGACGTCCGCATCTTCTCGTCGGCACTCATGATGCAGGCTTTGAGGTTGTGTGCGTGATTGATGGAGGAGAACGCGTGTGAGAGAGGTCGAATCGAGAAAGAGACGGCTTGGTGGCTTGTTTCGAGAAGAATGGAAGGTCAAATTCCGATAGCACTGGACGAGAGAAAGAAAGAAAGAAGAGAGTGATTGCCGAGCGTGGATTGGATGCGGTTGAGATTGGGGGGTGTGGAGGAGAGAGGTGGAGGAAGAGAGTATGAATGCTGGACCTTTTTTTGCTGGTGTGTCCTGTGCGGCAGGAAAATAGGGGAGTCTGGGTAGGTTTTTTTGGTCTTTGCCAGTGCGTTGCGCATCAGTCCAGGATAAGAGAGTGGCGGCCTTCCCTGTAATCTGGCTTTTGGAGTGGCACGTAGCCAATACGTTAGTGCGCGTCTTTTCTGATGTGACGTGTAGTATCAGTGTCGTGGCGCTTGGATTGAGAGTTAAAGTTGGTCGAGAGCGACCCAGAAAAGGCGAACACAAAAGCTTGGTTTGCAGAAGATTAGTCGAGACCCAGTAAACAGAGGAGACAAACATGAGGGAAACTAATTACGGAGCAGAAGGGGGGCAAGCAGTGGGGGGTTTGTAGGAAATAGGGGTGATGGTGCAGTGGTGGGCGGGTGCGTTATGGGGCAAAATGAAGCTACGAATGACATTGCCTCTGTTCCCACTACGACTAAGAAAATTGGAGAGTTTAGGAACCGGCACTAGAACAAGATTCAGGAGCAAAAGGAAGGCGAGACGGGCAATGAAAGAAATTGACAGAAGAGGCAACCAAAAAGAAACCTGACTTGACAGCATGACGGCATGTTTAGAAGGTGCTGTAAACCTTTGCAGCAAGGGGGGCTGCAGTGAAAAGAACAGATTCGCAGTCGCACTGTCGCGAGTGTTGGCGAACTGTCAGAACGACAAGCATAGAATGATGTGAGCATGGCCCTGCCAGCGACCGCGAAAGAATGGCCCAACGGATGCGGACAATTTCGTGATCTTTGCACAGCCATGATTTAATCAAATAGGGGGGAGAAAACGAAAAAGAAAAGAAACAGGTAATATGGCGTGGGAGTGGAAGGATACAGGCCATGAGGAATGAGGTACCAATTTGCAGCTTCTTAGCGCGAAAAGATACATTACTCCATTTTTCTACAAGCAGCTCGCCTTTACTTTCGGAACAAGAAGCAGTTTACCGTATCTAGTGAGACACCTCCCGCTTGCGGTTTCCCATACCACGGCCTGTTCGCAATTATTCCGTACGCCCCCTGTCTTACAGCGTCCATGCCTTGCGCTGGCTGCTGGTCTTGGATCCTGTTTGTATGCTCGGAATATGTTGTCTAGGTTGTGCCGCCTTACTTTCATCTTTCATACATTCCGCCGGCTATTCTCTTTTGAATATCGTTTCAACGCGCATGTGGGATACATGCCTTGCTTCTCGGCCGTGAGTGATAGTGCCACTCCGCTGGGACGTAGTTAAAGCCAAGTTTTAGCTGTCGACAAATTCCCTGAATTATTCGTCAAGCGAGTCAATTTGAACAGGGGGCCATGCTAAATTAGGCAAAGTAATATCTTGGAAAAAGAGCAGTGTTCCGAGCTAGAAAGTGGCTTTAGTAGTGGACACATGTCAGAGGTAGGTTGGGCAAGGCCATGAAAACCGGTGGAAAGACAATCCCAAGTCGAAAGGGGTCCTGATCACACTATCTTCTGAGCAAATCAGAGACACTGAGCGGACCACGCAGACTACAGCCTTGGGACTCCCTTTAAGGCGGCGTGCAAGATAAGGGGAGGGATGGGCAAAGTAGGAAATCGAGATGCGAGCTGAAAGGAGAAAACAATTGCTCTTTAAAGTGGAAACGCGGTCGCGTTGCGTGTCTGATATATCTTTACTCCTCCTCTTGAAGCTTCGATGCCATCGTCAGACAAGAGATGGACAACGACGTGCTGCTGAGTTGGGCAACTTGCCTGTCCTGGCCGTGTCTGTTTCAACAGGCGCAGATCGACATATGTCCTGCGCCCCAATGCGTTGCCCTCTCCTTGGAAAGGAGTGTTGGTCTTGATGAGATTGCAAGGCTCCTGTTCCCTCGTGTGAGCCCACAGCGTTCGTTTCTTGTTTCCTTGTGCCTCTTCTCCGTCTCAAACTGGGATGCTCAAGTAGGAAATTTGACCGGCAAAATCGTTCCCTACCTCGGCGAATTTCCAAGACTGATTGTGCACCCAATTATTTTTATGCAACCGTCCGTCAGAAAGCGAGGCTGTGGTCTTTGGGAATAGATGAAGAACGATCGGGGGACCTATCACGCAGCGCCATGGCCTGTTTGAGGAATAAGTATGGAGACAATCCTTCCATCTGACGTGCCCCAGATTGAAGCTCCAGCGCCAAGAGCTTTGGGAGATTCTTGGCGATGCCGCTGCAAGTTGACATGATTCTAATTGCGGGCTTTCCCCTTTGATGGACCAGGCTGCCAGAAGCTTATCGGCAATGCAAAGCATCTCTGACTGCCACAGCCGGTAGAGGTCATCTTGAATTACGTCGTATACTCCGTATTCTGTATGTCGTAACATGCCGTCTTCGTCCGTGTTAGCTTGCATTCACCGCGAGGAGGCGTTCGCGGGCCAGGCCGTCTCACGGATTGGCAGCGCGTGGCTCGGGTCCAGGCCAGGCCTCACGGCCGTGTGTGGTAGAAGCGACTTAAACCAAATCACGGACAGGTTTGACAGGCGCATAGGAAATTCTGGTGCGAAGTCTGCTGGTATTCCGGACCATCTTACCTGTCACACGAATATTGGAATGATGAATCCTGCCAGGTTGGCCTTCTCCGTCATTTGCCATTGGGCCGAGTCGCACATTGCGAGTTTGCACAGAGATCCCCATGACGTGTCGAAGCCGTTGAAGGGAGGACAGCGAACCGGGCCGTTTCTTACTAGAAACATGACACGGGAGTCACAAGTACTTAAAATGACACCTATTTGTCTCGTCTTGTGCTTTTGCTTGGTGAGAAATGCAGCCAGGATCAGGCCGGGCCTTTGCTAGTCGACGACAACTTCAGCCTCGCCTCGTCTCGTCCCCTTGACGTACCTAACCCATCGGCCACCAAACAGGGTGTTTGGATAGAACCCGGGCCAGTTGGTAGGAACGCCTCCAAGGGTCCACCCACTCACGATGATATGCAGGTACGCATCACGTTTGAGAATCGCTGCATTTCTACGAACATCGGATTATATCATTTTGAAGAGCACTTCCATAGGCTAAAGGCCCTACCTATCCTACCTCGTTGCTTTTCGCGTGTCATTCTTTTGATTGTCTGCTGAACTGCGTCATGGGCTGCGGGAAAGGCTCATGGGCAATCTCTGGTACCTTATGTATGGAAATTTGCCGAAATGACTGGCGGATATCTGTCAGGAGCTGTCCTGTCATTCTCACATACCAAGTCCGAGAGGAGCCCAGATCGTCGACAATGACCAGGGAAGCCCAGAAAAAGCCAGGGAAGCCAGGTTTTACGACCATGCTCCTCCGTCGAGATCACCGTTGAGGATCAAACCACGCTGGCGTATCTTGTTCAGATGGTCGGCCTTTTTTTTTTTTTTTTTTTCCCTCTTTTGCTTTTTGCCTCCTATCCAAAAATATCAAAGAAAAAAAATCGAAATAGCGCCCTTCCCAGTTGCCAGCTTGATACAGCACCCGAAAAACTATAGAGTCTTTGGCAGTGGTCTGTGGTTTTGGTTACCCGTTCTGCCGTTGTTTGTCAATTTTTGTTGCCCCACACAACCCTCTTCTCTAACGCTAGCGCTCTGGCAGAACAGAAAAAGAAGAGATACGGACAGGGGTCAGGGGCGAGGTGCTAGAGAAGATGGGCGTGGCAATGGCTAAGAAATCCAATAATAATTTTACTGGCCTATCGGCGCCCCGCCAATCGCCAATGGAGCAGGAGCACGCAGCGGCGGTAGTGGGCGTACCTCTTTGTGCCTGGCCAACAGGAGAGGTGGAGGGGACCATTGGCATCCGTTATTTGGTCGCAACACGAGGAGGTGGCAGGAACGATTGAGAGAAATGGCGAACAGCAGGAGCACGTTATTTCTGTATTTCTCTTATTTGCTCCTTTATAATTTAAGCCGGAAAGAAAACAAACCAGGAACAGCTTCCGGGCAACCAGCACATCCAACTGTACAGCATAGCCGATCTGCCAACGCCTGTTTCCTGTCCGCGCCTCGTCGGGTTTATTTTTCTTTTCATCTAGAGCTTCCCCAGCCTTGCCCTTACCGCTCTTTTAGCATTCTCATCGTCCAATTCCGCAGCTCTCCCAAACCTCTCCCTTTACCTCCACAAACACAACAATCCGCAACAATGGCTGATATGTACGTTGCCCACACTCTTTGTGCTTCTCAATTGACCCTGGGACCTTAAGGTTGACCCTAGCTTACTTGTTTGTCTACAGCAACGTCGATGTTCTTGTTATCGGTGCTGGCCCGACCGGTCTCGGCGCCGCCAAGCGCCTCAACCACATCGTAGGTATCCATGTTACACTTCCGCACAGCGCATTGCCTGGCCCTGCAGCTCTTTACCAATTGTCCCCTGTATTCTGACAGCTTCCTGTAGAACGGCCCTTCATGGCTGATTGTTGACGCCAACGAGAAGGCCGGCGGCCTGGCTTCGACCGACGTCACCCCTGAGGGCTTCGTATGTGATGACCCTTTCTCCTGCCCTCTTGAGGCTCCAGAAACTACGCAGGACCTCACGCTCTAACACTGTTCATGTTTACAGCTGTACGATGTCGGTGGACACGTAATCTTCTCCCACTACAAGTACTTCGACGACTGCCTCGATGAGGCCCTCCCCAAGAAGGACGACTGGTACACCCACCAGCGCATCTCCTACGTGCGCTACCGCGACCTCTGGGTCCCCTACCCCTTCCAGAACAACATCTCCGTTCTGCCCAAGGAGGACCAGGTCAAGTGCGTTGACGGCCTCATTGAATCCGCTCTCGAGTGCCGCGTGGCCAACACCAAACCCGCCAACTTCGACGAATGGATCGTGCGCATGACAGGAAAGGGCGTCGCCGACATCTTTATGCGTCCCTACAACTACAAGGTGTGGGCTGTCCCCACCACCAAGATGCAGTGCCAGTGGCTCGGCGAGCGCGTCGCCGCCCCCGACGTCAAGAACACCATCCGCAACGTCATCCTGAACAAGGTCGCCGGTAACTGGGGCCCCAACGCCACCTTTCGCTTCCCCGCTCGTGACGGCACTGGTGGTATCTGGATCGCCGTGGCCGACACCCTGCCCAAGGAGAAGAAGGTCTTTGGCAAGAAGGGCGAGGTCACCAAGGTGAACGCTGACAAGAAGATTGTCACTATGGCCGACGGCACCACCATTGGCTACGGCAAGCTGGTCAACACCATGGCTGTGGACAAGCTTGTTGAAAAGATGGAGGACAAGGAGTTGATTGACCTGTCCAAGGGTCTGTTCTACTCGTCGACCCACGTCATCGGTGTCGGTCTGCGTGGTGAGCGCCCCGAGCGCATTGGTGACAAGTGCTGGGTATGTCGGAGTATTGGTCGCCGGTCCTTCTGTTCTTGTTGATATGCATACTAACGCCTGTTGTTCCTAGCTCTACTTCCCCGAGGACAACTGCCCCTTCTACCGCGCCACCATCTTCTCCAACTACTCGCCCTACAACCAGCCGCAGGCTGATGTCAAGCTGCCGACGCTCTACCACGCCGACGGCAGCAAGCCCGCGTCGAGCGAGCCCGAGGCCGGCCCATATTGGTCCGTCATGCTGGAGGTGTCGCAGTCGTCGCTCAAGCCCGTCGATGAGGAGAACCTGCTCAAGGACTGCATTCAGGGCCTTATCAACACCGACATGATCAAGTCTACTGACGCGATTGTGTCGACCTACCACCGCAAGTTCGTCCAGGGTTACCCGACGCCCACCCTGGAGCGCGAGGGTGTTCTCAAGGAGTTGCTGCCCAAGCTGCAGGACAAGGACATCCTGTCTCGTGGCCGCTTCGGCAGCTGGCGGTACGAGGTCGGCAACCAGGACCACTCGTTCATGCTTGGTGTGGAGGCTGTTGACCACATTGTCAACGGTGCTGTTGAGCTGACGCTCAACTACCCCGACTTTGTCAACTCTCGCCAGAACACCGAGCGTCGCCTGAACCAGACATTCGCCTTCGGCACCCAGGCCCCGAATGCGTCTATCCCCTCGCGTTAAGGGGCTCTGTTCTACGTGCCTGCCAACGAGACCTAGCAACCTATAAGGAGGCTGCAATGGGGATGACAGAGGATTGTAGCGAGCGAAATGCTGACAAAACATGCCTTTATTTGGGACGAGCAAAATATACAGTTAATGATAGCGAATTGTCTACAAGAAAAAGGCGGACAAAATTCGAGGTTACGCATTCATTGCTCAGACAGAGCGAAATTATTACTTTGATTTAGTTTAGATGTGACGATGAATAGAACGCGCTGATTTATTTTCCCTTTATTTCCCCTTGTTCTCTTCTTCAAAACGATGTTGTATGTCTGCCGCTGATAAATAAACTTAGTTTTACTGCTCACGCAGGTACGCTTCCCCATGCGCCAATTATACAACCTCTCTTTGTGTGCAATAGGTGCATGCCACTGTCGATATGACAAGTCGTTGGTCATCTTTATAGACAATCGCGAAGTGTGCCAGTCTAATTATTTACTACAACCCGAGTGTATGTCGCCTTTGCTTACCTTTGTTCTGCGTGATGACTGTATTTTCACTGTGACTATTAGATAGCTCTAATCCCAGTGCCTGGCCTTGCCATTCTTGCGTCGTCCGTCTTTGTTTGCCGTACGGGCTCCCTTGTGTGCCTTGCTGTGCCTGGCGCACAATCCAATCTCACGATCCGCCGCTGGCAGTGCGCCTCACTTCGTAGCACGCCTGTCGAAGATGGCTTACGTATGCAAGCCACATAATCCCTTCCTGTAAAAGTAGCATCGTGTTTGCCAGCCTTTCAGAGCCAATACTAGACCTACGGAGCACAGAAATCTTCGAAGGAGGCGACGAGGCTAATTGAATACTGCGTCATAAACGGTGCACAAAAGGCGATCGCACAAGAACAGCACGAGCTTCGAGAGCCACGAAGCGATCGAATGACCCAAGTGTGACGGACTTTCGTGTCGGTTTGACCGCTGCGATTGGCTGTTTGTCTAGACTGACATCATGTTGTGCTTTTTTTATGAAGACGGAAGAGGAGGACGACCGCCACGCATCCACGTAAAGGAGCAAAAGTAGCCTGAATGTACCTCTGGTGTGTTATTCTGTAGGAATCGACGCTAAAAGTACACGTCCATGACCTTTGTTTGGCGGACGCACTGGAGTGCCCGACAATGACATTTCCCCCCAACCGATTTTTGGACAAGGCACATACAGCTGCAATTTTAGTGGACCAGGAGTATTACGACATCTAACACGGGCAGCAAAACAGTGAGAAGCAGCATGAAGAAAAGCGGGAAGTAGTTTACGGTGTTGCAGTACTGGTAACTCATAAGATGCACAGCGCTTGTATAGGCATGCTCTGTGCACTTGGAAGTACCTTTTCCATATATGTGCGGCACCTTCCTTCCCACATTTGGGTCGGTTTAGGAAAGTCCGAACGAGAGTTGCGAACTGTTATCGTTCTACTCTTCTACAAAGTGGCACATAAGCTAACGTCTTCCATACTTTTCCTCACCTTTCCCTCCTATTTACCGTATTGCCCCATTCCCGTGCCAACCTTGGTTGCAGCCTTAGTTCGCATTTCCTTTCCTTCGTATCTACATTGTCTTAGTTCACGTTCGTGAGTTGATCATACTTGCGTGCAAATCTGGCAACGTGCACTTCATACAGCTTCACCGACACAACCGTCAGTAGCTTTCAGCCACGGTTCTCGCACCCACTCATCTCCCCCTGGAATACACACCGTTCGCGTTTGGCGCCTGATTGCTCACCAACAGGCAGCCAAACTAGCAGACCTAAGTCGACCTTTAGCGGCACCCGCTTCTTACTGAGTCGGCATTTGGAGAGAAAGAGCAGATTCACAGCACAGTGACAAACACGCCTAGCGAACGGCGAGGAGGTGAGACACAAAACGAACCTAGCCAGTAGTGTGGCTATAAATTGGCGTACCTTCGTGCTGGAACCATTCGCCGTTCCGTCATTTCGTGCTGCCTGTTGACTTTTTCTGCCCAGATCGATCGCCCGGTACTTCGATAAACGAAGACGAAAAAGAGAGAAAGCGCTCCGCAAGTTCTCCGACCGCAACAACAGCGAAAGCGGCCGTGCGCACGCTGCCCGTCACAAGGAAACACAACGAAAAGAACGGTGGTGTTTGTTTCCTTACGGAGTAGTTCCTCGACAAGCCACACATCCTCGGACGACTAGAACCCTATCCGATAACAGCCTTACTGTCTCGCTCTCCAAATCCCGATCCTCAGACGACAGGCACGCCCGGGCCGTGACAGACACGCGCCGCCCGATTAGCATTTACTCCCTTTTTCACCGTGTTTGCATATTTCCGTTGTCTTCCGGCACCGCCGAATTCGCTTGTCAATCGACCTGTTGACGCCTGACGATGCAGCCAAAACGGATGTTGACGCAGCCTGGCAGAGACTAATCACTTCGAGGGAACGTCGTCCTGAAGAGCCTCAACCCAGTCGCCCAAGCAAGCCGCTCCTTGAAATCGACAACAGCGCACGCGAACGAAACATATACGGCACAGAACTGCCCGTGACGGCGTGCAACGCTTGGCCGCCATGGACACCAACGCAGGACCGCTCGTGGACGACTCCCTCGATCCACCGGCCCGCATGTTCGATCGTCTCCGCCAGATCGCCGGATACACCTGGGATGAGACGCAGCGGCCGCTACACACGAGCTACGACAATTGGTAAGTTTGACAGAAGGTGCCGTGGTTGTTGTGATGGCCTTGTGATCTAACGCGAACGATTCCCAGGCATGTCTTTGGCACGCGATTTGTCTCCCATTTCGTGGCGTCTTCACAGTCTACAGTCCACCCCAGCCATGTCTCCAGCCCTTCACCTATTGGCCGCTTGGTCTCAAACAGGACACCCCCGGCCGACGGCTCTATCTTCTCCCCAAGTGCGACCGACTTGGCGAGCGAAGTCCATGCGGACAGTATGTCTTCGGCATTGAGCTCGGCCTCATTCGCCTCGGCCAGTGAAGCCCTCGTCGAGGAGGCTGTTGTGGCACGGATATCATACCATGTACTACGTGAAGAGCGGTCTTTTCACATCGTCAAGAAAATGAATCAGAGCGTCGACCCGCATGGCGAGCACATTGCGAAACCCGTCGATGTCATGCGCTTGGCGCCTCACTCCAGTGACCGTGGTCCGCTCGTGGTCGCCATCTACCAGAGCCCAGGCAGGACCGATATGTCCAAGTTCACCGACCTTGGCCCGGCATTTTATTTTGCCCGCCGCATCGGCGACTCATGGGAAGCGTATATCAAACCTGACATCAACCTTGGACCACCCATCAGCCTCGAGCTCTTTTTAGAGTTTGCCATTGGTGCAACGCAGTGCCTAGAACTGATCCACCACAGCCAGAATATCGTTCATGGTGAAATCCGCGGCGACGCCTTCCATTTCAACCCAGACACCCTCCAGGTCAAGCTGGTTTCCTTCGGCTCTGGCCTGCGGTCCTTTGAGCATGGCCTGATGAGCACTGGCTGGGCTACATTGTCCAAGGAGCTCGGTGCCAAGAATAAGCTGATGTATATCAGCCCTGAACAGACAGGGCGAATGCCAGCCGAGCCGGACTCACGGACCGATATTTACTCGTTGGGTGTTCTCTTCTGGACTATGTTGACACAGCAACCCGTTTTCGAGGGCGAGCTACCCCTGGACATCGTCCAGTGTGTCTTAGGTCGGCGCATTTTGAACGTGTCTACGGTCCGCCTCGACGTGCCCGATGCCATTGGTCGCATTATCCAGAAGTGCACAGCCAAGAATATTCATGATCGGTACCACTCGGCGAGTGGCTTGCGCCACGACCTGGTCGACGTGCGCACCTTCCTTGCAAACGGCGACCTGGCCTCCTTGAAGGACTGGCAAGTTGCTTCGCGGGACGTCTCTTCGTCCTTCATGCTCCCCACGGACATGATTGGCCGTGAGGAGCCGCGAGAGCAACTGCTTAAGGTCATTGAGCGTGTGGCAAAGAGTCATGCCACCAGTCACAAGAGCGGCGGGAGCCGGGTGTCGGACGGCTCTAGCCTCTCGACGGCTGATTTCCCTGATGTGGCCGATGGGTCAAGCGAAGGTGGCGGTAGCTCCCTGGATGGTACAAATGCACGGAGCGGTTCTTTTACTCACACTGTAGCGTCAGATCCGAGGGCATATCGAGGTAGTTTCCACCCCTCCTCCCAGTCGGCAGACTCGCACACCGTGTCGGCCGAAACCGTGAATTCAAATCACTCCAACCCCCCCCCTGCCCGTCTGCCACAACGATCCTGGGACCGCAACCAATCCGTCTCTTTTGACGCCAAAAGCCCCTTGGACAGCATCCTTGCTGAACGGGAGGGCTCCTCACGCCATACTGGCGGCTCCCTAACGGCTGATTCGGGTAGCCTTTCGCGCCAGCTGGGTTCTGCCAAGTTCCGCCGCCGCGGACACTGTGAGATTGTCACAATCGAAGGTGCAGCGGGACTTGGCAAGAGCTGCCTGGTTCAGTCTGTACTTAACGAGACAAGACGACGTGGCTACTGCGCGACGGCCAAATTTGACAAGGCCGGAAAGACGGCATTTGGACCTCTACTTGGCCTGTTGTCGTCGCTTTTCCGCCAGGTTTGGGGCGAGCGGAACACGGATACGCCTTTCCACCAGTCACTGAAGCAATACGTGCGGCCCCTCTGGCCCATGTTGCACCAGCTTCTTGGTCTCCCGGAGTTTTTGTTCAATACACCCGACGGAAGTCAACAACCCTCATCACGGATATCCAGTCCTCATTTGTCCACTAGCATCCAAGGGAGGCATCCACGAGCGGCTGACCCCCGCCGCCGTGGCTCGTCGCCTGGGTCTTCGGTGTCCTCAAACTTCAGCCCAATGAAGAACAGCTCGGCGCCGAGTAGTATACGGTCGTCGAATCCAGCAAACCAAGATTTTCTCCGCGCGGGTGCGGCAACCAAGTCTATCCGTCTTATGAACACGGTCCTTGATGTTCTGCGCATGTTTACCAGCCATAAGTTTATCTGCTTTTGCCTTGACGATCTGCATTTTGCAGACGACGAATCTCTCGAGTTAATCACCCAGATCATTGGTGCTCGCTTGCGGATGGTCATTATCATTACCTACCGCCCCGAAGAGATCGCTCCCGAGAAAGTGATGAATATTCTCAACTCACCGGACTCCGACGAGTTCCAAAAGAAAGGCGGTCCTACCATTACCAGAATCCAACTCCGCCCTCTGAACGAAGAGGAAATCATTCGATATGTGTCCTTGACACTGAGCCGACCAGAAGCAGAAGTCATAGCCCTTGCGGTAGTGCTGCAAGCCAAAACGGCTGGCAATCCGTTTTTCATGAGAGAAATGCTGAGCGCCTGCTACCGGAAAAAGTGTATTAATTACGACTATCACGACAGCGTCTGGCGATTTGATATGAACCGCGTATTTGAGCAGTTCCAGGGTGACAGTGATTATGACCTTCTGAACACTGATTTCGTCACCAGCCGTCTGATGGAGCTGCCACCGGCGTCGCGCGCTATCCTGGGTTGGGCCGCACTTATTGGGAGCTCTTTCTCGTTCGATTTGATCTGCCACCTTCTCAGCGGAGAATTCCTTTTTATCGACCGTACTTGTCCTGACCCTCTTAGCCAACATACCCACGAGTCCTTCTCACAGGACGACGCGGTACAGGGTTTGCAGACAGCCATCCAAGCATACATCCTTACCTCGAGTGAAACAGATGACGGTTTTCGCTTTGCCCACGACCGATATGTCGTGGCGTCGGCCGAACTAGCCGTTTGCACTCCTCGAAAAATGCACTATGTCATTGCACGAACACTTGTTGAATACTACAGCGATGACCTGCGAATGTGGGACACGACGGCTGCGCACATTTGCGACTCTGTCGAGCTCATCAAGGAGCGTGTCACGAAACGGGAGCCATATCGCAAATTGCTCTTTGATTGTGGTCGCATTGCCACGGAGAACGGAGCACGCCCGACCGCCGCCAAGTTTTACAGCAACGCCATCGCCCTTCTCCAAGACGAACCGTGGGAGGATGATGGCATGGATGTCACATACAATGAGACACTTCAGCTATACCTCCGTGCTGCAGAGTGCTACCTTTACGTCGGCCATCAATCATTGGCAAACGGTATCCTAAACACCATATACAGATGTGCAAAAGTGGCAATTGACAAGGCGCCGGCCTGGATTATCCAATCCCGCATTGATGCACAGGCGGGGAAGCAAACCGAAGCACTAGACCGCCTTAAGGGCTGCCTCAAAGAACTTGGCGTCTCCGTCACTGACAATCCTACGCACGAGCAGTGCGATCGTGATTTCGAAAAGCTCACGGCGCGCATAAAGGACACAGACGGCCTTGACCTGCAAAGCTCGCCAAACTCTGACGATCCGGTGATGGCTTCGATCGGAGCCGTTCTGGCCGAGGCAGCGAGCATAAGCTGGTGGAGCGACGATGTCTATTTCTACCATCTGTCTATCGTTATGGTGAATTTGCATCTCGACTCTGGCGCATATCCGCAGTCGGGCATCGGTTTCGTCCATCTAGCCGTCGTCGCTATCGCTCGATTCAATCGCATGCAGGTCGGTGCTAACCTTGGCTCCACTGGCCTCGAGCTTCTGGATCGGTTCCGAGAGCCCTTCACCATGGCACGCGGCTACATGATCTATGCGACCTTTGTGGGCCACATTCAGTATCCTTTGTCTGTGTCAGTTATCCAGTTAGAAGGATCGATGGAGTATGGTGCATCGGCCGGAGACCGTGTTACTGCCATCCTCGGATTTGGTCTGACCGCATTGATGCGGTTCTATGCCAGCGAGGGGTGCTCCGATCTCGAGGCGTTCTGTCAGTACTGCTCCGAGGAGATCCCTAACTGGCAAGAGGATCCTCAGGGCGGCACGCTCTTGATAGCCATTGGCCAAGTCAGTCGTGCCCTTCAGGGCAAAACACATTTCTCGAACCCACTCGAGATCATGAACGATGATCGGCACAGTGCAGAAGAGTATAAAGAGTGGCTACATGCATGCTCAACCAATGTTGATCGGTCGCTATTGCTGTACGAGACTTTGGAAATTGTCCCTCTGTATCTGTATGGCCACTACGATCGTGTCATTCAGTTGGGTGAGCGATGCATGGAGCGGCGGCATTTGATTCTATCGTCGAGAAACACGCGCCTTCTCATGCTCTTTTACGGCCTGGCTCTGGCGGGCTTGGAGCTACGCCAACGAGACTACCCGCAACCAGACGACATTGAAAGCGGCAACTTGAGGGCCAGTCTCCTCGAGGCGACTATTGCCAAAATTAAGGAACTCAGCCAGGCTGTTCGCGACTGGGCCGCCGTCTCTGATATCAACTACTTCACATGGTACACGCTCCTCGATGCGCAGGTCTCTGAGCTTACCGGAGATTGTGGCCGTGCAATCCACCAATACGAGGAGGCCTTGGACCATGCCGCTGAGCACGACTTCATCTTTGAGGAGGCTTTAGGCAACTACTTGATGGCGGGTATTTTTATTCGAAAACGCGCCCGGCGTTCGGCCCGCTCCGCCCTGCGTGATGCAGTTGGCCTTTACCGGCAGCTTGCAGCTGTCGGTGTCGCCGATCGCATTGAAGAAGAGCACAGCCTTCTCCTGCGTGGGCCAACACGAAACTTACGCACTCAAGATGCGGGCATTCAGACCGACTTTGCTACCGATACGACCACTGTCCAATACCATGCTATCGAAAACGATGAAGGCCAGGCCACCGGCGATATTATGACCGGCGGCGGCGAAACGAGCATGGCAGACCTTAGGGGCGAACGTATTGGCGTCTGGCGTGGTGTGATGCAGGCCGAAGCGGAGGCGGGGGCAGCTGGTCTCCCTGCCCTGGATATGATTGACTTGCACGCCATCCTGCAGTCATCTCAGGTCATCTCGTCTGAGCTACGCGTCGACGAGCTGCTCAAGACCATGTGTGATGTGATTTTGCAGACATGCGGTGGCTCGGCGACGCAAGCTGCCATTGTCGTTCAGGACGAAGATGGCTCATCCTCGGACTGGTGTGTTGCAGCAAGTGGTGAGCCAGAAAAGGGAGCCGTCTCGCACCGGCCTGGAGTACCTCTCAAGGGCACTTGCATAGTTGCCGAAAACGTGGTTCTCTATAGCATGCGGTTCCGTGAATCTGTGTTCGTGCCCGATTTGATTAGTGACGAACGGTTCGGCAACGTGAGCGACAGCTGGATACAAAAGAACCCGCACAGCAAATCGGTCATTGCCATCCCGATCTGCCACGCCTCGAATCCCCTCCTTGGTGTGCTGTACCTAGAGGGCCTGCCTGGCGCGGTTACCGACAGGAATGTGATTGTCCTGCAGCTTTTGGTCAACCAGATTGGCATCAGCTACTCCAATGCCCTGGCCATCAAGGCTATAGAGAAGGTGTCAGCCGAAAACCGGTCCATGGTTACGATGCAAAAGACCGCATTGCGGAAGGCCATTGAGGCCGAGAACAAAGCCAAGGCTGCCGAGAAGGAAGCCAAACGCAATCTCATGCTTGCCGAAGCCGCCGAAGCCGAAGCGAACCGCAACGTCAAGCTCGCCGAGGAAGCAACCAAGGCTAAATCCATATTCCTTGCCAACGTCTCGCACGAGCTGCGCACTCCGCTAAATGGTGTCATTGGCAACTCGGAGCTGCTGAGAGACAGTATATTGACACCCGAGCAGCAAGAAATGGCCGAAGCCATTCGTCTGTCTGCTGACCTGCTCCTTATTGTGATCAACGACATCCTCGACTTCTCACGGATGGAGGCCGACAAGATGAAGCTGTACATCACCGCCTTCAACCCCAAAGAGCTCGTGCCGGAAGTCGTCCGCGCGGCCTCGTACCGCAACCAGGGCAAGACAAAGGCAGGCGTGGTCGAAATCATCAAACAAATTAACCTTCCACCGAATCTCTTTGTATTTGGCGATCCTGTGCGACTGCACCAGGTGCTCGGCAATCTCATTGGCAACAGCATAAAATTCACTGAGCGCGGCACAATTACCGTTGGCGCGCGTGTCGAGTCCGAAACCGAGGGTACAGTTACTTTGACCTTCTGGGTCGAAGACACCGGCATCGGTATTCCGCCAGAACAACTCGCCAAGCTCTTCCAGCCTTTCAGTCAGGCCGATGCAAGCACAGCTCGCAAGTATGGCGGCAGTGGTCTGGGTCTCAGTATCTGCAAGTCACTCATCGAGACGATCATGAAGGGCAAGATCTACCTCGAGAGTGTCGAAAATGTCGGCACACGGGCGTGGTTCACGGTGACCTTTGACAAGGCAACAGGAAATACCATTGCTGGTGACATCCCAGCGACTGTGCCAGCCTCGTCACCTCTCGGTGACGACAACTCTTCCAGCCCCATTACGTCTTCGTTCAACCTCGAGTCGGCCCTGTCGAACCCGGGATTACAGAGGTCGTCCCAACACTCGCATCCGCTCTCGCTCCGGAAGTCTATCCCTACGGCATCCCCGGACGAAGGGGTGGTGTCGACAAATCCGCACATGGACCTTAGTCAAATAGACCAAGACAAGCTGCGTGTGTGCATCGCTGAAGACAATCCCATCAACCGCAAGATCGCGATCCAATATGTGCAGCGGCTTGGTTACGAGACGGCCGATGCATACGACAACGGCCAGAAGGCGGTCGAGGCCCTGCGGGAAAAGGCCAAGGAGGGTTTGCCGTACCACATCGTACTGATGGATGTTCAAATGCCTGTCCTGGACGGCTATGAGGCCACCAAGTTACTGCGTCGGGACCCAATAAAGGAGGTGCGTGAGGTCTTGGTCATAGCCATGACCGCGTCAGCTATCCAGGGCGACCGTGAAAAGTGCTTGGCCGCTGGCATGAACGATTACCTTGCGAAGCCTGTCAAGTCCGAGGTCCTGAAGAGTAAGCTGGATGCGTATATATCAACGCCTCCCGGTAGCAACCCGCACCCGACCAAGGACACATCGACCCCACATAACATTCGCTACAGTGGCACCGTCCCCAGCCGCTCCGCCAGCGCTGCCTCCGGTTCTACATTAGAGCAGCCACCGGCGACCCCTCACGCGATGCAGATCGAAGCAAATGCCCAGCCAAGCTTCCCCTCTAACGTACCGGACATATCCAACACGAGACGGCAGCCTAAGAAGCTGACCAAGGCGCGGGCCAACAGCGACGCCAATGTCGCTATGTTCAACACGGAACCACCTCCTCCACTCTCTGATTCTCCTACCCTCCCGATCAACCAAGATCGGCCCAAAATCGCCCCCGCTGTCTTGAAAAAGAAGACTCTTTCAAAGCGTCATGGCGGTAGGCACAGCCCAGAGACATTGGAGGGAGGGGACAGTGCAGAGGGGAATAATGGCGACAACGGCTACAAAGAAGGCAGCCTCCATATTTCTGCCGCTGCTAGCAATGGAACTAGCAGCGGAACCGCTATGCCTCCGCCGGCACTTTAAAACGGCCCATGGGCTTAATGGCTGCCCGTTCCTTTTCTCAACCTGTCTCGTTTTTCAACCGTATTCTTGTTTTACATCTCATTTCTCTCATTGGAGTTCAAATTGGTGTCTATTTTTTTGTCAGCGGTATACAGGAGCGTTTGTATTTTTGTTCTATTTTTTTTGAGTCGTATTCTGTTACACTTCTACGTTTTGTTTGATTTTTTCTTTCTCGTCCACTGAAGGAGTGTGCGGGCTATGTAACGCCGGGATAGGTATACCCCTGATGAAAAAAAAGGACAAGAGGGCATACAGACTTGCACATATGGGAAATATATGATGCAGAATTGTTGAGGCGATGATAGCAATTTGCTATTTTGTGTGTCTTCTTTGTGGTACAAAGTTCCAGCTCGAAACAGTACACGCATCGGATGTTGTTTCCGTTGATGTTATATTGAGACGGGCTTGTGGACGAAGGAAACCAATGTATAAAAAATGATACTATTTTAAACACCATAACTTTTTTCGTGTCTGCATCGACGTTACGAACTCTGTATTCGCGACTATTTCAAAAAAAAAAAAAAAAAATGCGATGTAACCGATACCCGAAATCAAAGGAGTAGACGCCTATCAAGCCCTCACATATTGTTAAGAGTGGAGAAAACGATGCGACAACCCACAAATCGAGAAGTCAATATAACCACGACCATCTCTTCGGCTAGCAGAAAACAATAAGAAGTAGATGTAAAGAATATAAATAGTCCGATATGATTTCAGAATTTCCTCGGCCGAGCCTATTTGCTTTTGTTTTTAAATATCCCACCCAAGTGATCTTCCTTCCAATGCCTAAGACCGCCAATGCGATATCCAGTAATAAAGGAGAGTACACAATAAAATATAACAAGCAGACGAAAGAAACAATTGAGCATCGTTTAGGTCAGGATGCACGTCAAATCGAAAAAAAAAAAAAAAAAAAAAAAAAAAAAAAAAAAAAAAAAAAAAAAAAAAAAAAAACAAAGCACGGCGCAGGATCCACTCGTAGATGATATACAAATACATATACTCCATACAAGACGTGTAAATAGTACAGACAAATTAGGAAAGCAGGGAAAGAAAACAAGCACCGTTGCGAACTGGGACAAATATAAAGCTGTCGCCCATTTCGGACCCGAGAGTGAAATTGGATGTCGGTTTTGGCGAGGCTCTAAGATTGAATGTGAGTGAAAGCGGCATAGCTGTTCTTGGGCAATCCTACGCCGTGGTTCGTGAATGGCGGGCCCCCCTTTTTTTGTCGATCGCGATATAGGTCGACCGCTGGTCGCGTGTTTGGCCATCAAAGCGTACCAGAGTAATGGAGGAGGTAGAGGAATGAAATGGCGTGGTGTCCCATGGTGGGAAAATAAAAGAATAAAAGATGCTAGAAACGACTTGCTCAGGCTATTGAGAGACAAGCATGCAAAGTTTCAGAAGCCGACGTTTGTTTCTCGTCCATGTCGCATAAAACGCAGTGTTTTTAAATGCATGGTGCTACCAAGCGGCTCTCGAAGACACACCTACTGCACCGTGAGGCAGGTCGTCCATCCGCTGTTTTGTGTCGAATCCAGAGAACAATAAAAGACCGACTTTAGCTTTCGAAATCAACACGCTTTAGGACAAGATGACCAACCATTGCCGTCGTTCTTGATCAATCACCGCTTTCTCCGTGACCACCCGTCGCACTGCCTCGCCGTTTGTCGTCGCTTTGGCGGTGGGGTGAACGGTGGCGCTCGCTGCCTCCACGCGACCTTTGATCTGGCGCTTCGCGATGGTCTTGGCTGTACGGTCCGCTAGAAGACGGCACGTCTTCTGACAATAAGGATGACACGGTATGTCCTCCGCTTCTTGGCTGCGACGGTTGCTGCTGTTGCTGTGATCGATTCGGTCCGCGACCTTCCTCCCCGTCTCGCAAGGAACCGGTCGCAGATGGCGGCGCTGACGAATATGGCGATGGCGACATGCCTCGAGGGTGACCACCACCTCCGCCGCCTCCGCCGCTTCCGTACCCGCCACGGCCTGCTCCTCGGTATGACGACATATCACTGCGTTGTCGTGCGTGTCCTCGTCGTCGACCGGGTGGCGGGTTTGCTAACGAACCGGAACTTTGCGAGAATGGTGGTGACCGAAAACGATGATGTGAGCTTGGCGGCGGCGGAGCCGGCTGTGGCCCGGTAGCTTTTCGCTTCTTGGGCGACTCGCTGACTTCAAAAAAATTAATACAACAATATCATGAGTCAACATTGAAATGTCGGCAAAGTCTATGGGAGGAACAAACCTGATGCCGTAGGCTGGCTCGAGCCGCCTCCGCTTCCTCCTCCGCCACCTCCGGACCCCCCGCCACTTCCTCCTCCACCGCCACTACCACCTCCTCCGCCTACGCCTGGAGGCTGCCAGTGGTAGAAAAGAATAGGCGGCGAGGCTTGCAGATCAATTTGTTGCTGTCCAAAGGTCCCGTGTGACACATTAGTGTTCAACGTGGGCAGGTTTGAAGATACACCGCTGGCTCCGGCTGCTGGCACCCCTCGTTCGGGTTGTCCACTGGATGTTGGTAGGGTAAATCCGCGTTGGCGAGTTGGTGATGGTGGATTTGGCGGCAAGAAAGCTCCTCCTTGAGATGAACCAGGCCCTTGGCCTCCTCCGCTACTTCCAGGCCCACCTCCATCCCTGGCCCCAGGCCCATACGGTCCCTGTCCAAACGGCGGTGGGTGATGCTGTTGCTGCTGCTGTTGTGGCGGTGGTGGAGGTGGTGGCGGTTGTGACTGTTGCGATGGAAGCTGTTGCTGTTGCGACAGAGAATCTGGACGCTGGGGATCAAGCGGATGGTGACCTCCAGCACCTGGACCAGTCAATAGGAGCTGTGGATGCAGCGGTTGTTGTTGCTGCTCTTGCTGCTGCTGCTGTGAATGTTGTTGCTGTTGCTGTTGCATAGGATGCGGCGGTGGCGGTGGCGGTGGTGGTGGTAAAGGAGGCGGACCATGCGGAAACATGATTTGGTGAGCCCATTCAAGAGCAGCCTGCGGTAAGTTGCCTCCGGCCATGCCCGCAAAGACAACCGGCACCATCGGTGGTGGAATGCCGCCGGTAAGCGAAGTCCGGAGAATGTCATGCTCCGTTCGTCGTTGTTCGAGACGCAGTGTTTCCTGATGCGTTCGTTCTTCTTCGGCGCGGCGTTTTTCTTCCTCTGCTTTGGCTAGTAGCCATGCACGCATCGTGTCGTCTCCACCGTGTTGTTGCCATGGCGGTGGTGGCGGGAGCTGCGAAGTGGCGAGTGACTGAGGATGAAGTGACGGTGGTTGTTGTTGCTGCTGCTGCTGTTGTGGGTGTGGTTGATGATGTGTTTGTGGAGATGCTTGTGGCGGACCCGGTGGTGGTGCCTGTTGAGCCAGCGTCATGGCTGCCGTGGGAGGCAAGCCACGCTGAGGCGCTGACATTGGCTGGCTGGATGTTGTCGGGCTCCGATGACGCGATGAGATGACAAAGGTGCTATTTTGTTTGTCCCCGTCCCAGGAGAGAAGGGGCGGTGAAGGCTGGGAGGTGTTCGGCGGAGTTGGAAGATCATTGATAGGCCGGTAGCCGTTGTGCGAAGGCTGTTTTATTGTAAGCATCCTTGTGTTAAAGACGGCAACGAGGCAGAGGGATTTGGATAAGATATAATCATGAAGGGGGGCAGGTGTGAGACTGAGCGTTTTGACGCCGGCCGAGTTACGAAGAAAGCACCCGAGTGGGCGAAGGCCAGGTGAGTGGAGGGGAAGAAGAGACAATCAACAGACATCGATGTGGTGGACAGGCAAAGAAAACAAGAGGGAGGGGAGACAGGGGAAGACAGGACGAAAAGGAAACATGAGCTAACGGCGTGGTGGAGGCGGTCTGGAAAGAGTGCAGATGCGATCGACGAATCAAGACGACAAGAAGCTGGAATAAGTATTCCAAGCGCAAAATGGTTGGCTTAACGGCGATAAAGGGTTTCTCTGTAAAAAGAAAGGCGAGTGCAAGGGGCCGCAAAACAGCCAGTGGCAGGTCCAAAAGACGACAAAAGGCGTAAGAGTGTGTTGTAGCCCAAGCGGGCAAGAGAACGATCAGGAAAACGAGTGTACAAGGCAAGACGGGTAGCAACACTGCAAGAAGAAGAGAGTCAGAGGCACAAAAAGAAGAGAAAGATAGGCTGGGTCCCCAAGTGGTATATGAAAAAGGGAAATGCAAGGAGAAACGGCACGAAAGAGAGAAAATACAGGGCAAGTGCTCCAGCGGTAAGAGGATCTTATTACCTTGCAATAAACAAGCTGGAGGTAGAGGTGGCGGCCAACTCAGGACGGAACGACTCGATGCTGTCGGGAGATGATGGACGAAATACGGAGCAGAGAAGACGCTGTTTCCAGGCCGAAAGCTCATGTGGACATCGAGAGAGACAACATAAAGGGTGAACTGGTCCTATACGCGATCCAAGGCGACGGTCTGTCGTTCTGTATCGTGTTGTGGAATCGAATTTCAGTATCGATTTGATGTCCGTTTATGGTCTCTTCTCCTTTCAGCGGACCGCTCCAGAAAAAAGAGCAAAAGCAAAAGCTGATGACACAGAAAGGACCGTCGGAAGTGAACAGACAAGAAGCGAGCACGACAGGTGTGGGAGAGTGAAGAAAGATGCCACGGCGGTGAGGCGCGGAGCAATAAATGGGTACTAGTCGAACTTGTTGATGTGCGCTTGACTGACGAGGAGTTTTGTTTCTGTTCCTTTCTACGGGTACGAACAGAGAAGGGCCAACGGCGACAGCGGTCGTGATGGTGGTGGTGGTGGTGACAGTGGCTAACAAGACCCAAAATGGAATAGTGAGACCAAAAAGCATGAAAGAGAGACGAGAAAAGACGAGGAAAGCGAGCGTGGGCGAGTGAGGATGGCAAGGTGTTGTTGCCAAAGTTGAATCGACTGAAATTGTCGGGCGGGCGTTAGCTGAATGTGGCAGTCAGACGAGTGGGCGAGTGGAGGAAGGCAAACGAAAGAGTCAACAAGGAGACAAGAATGAGGAAAAGACCACGGTGGAGCGAGCAAAGTGGGTGTGGGAGAAAACGAAGACGCAGAAAGTCGACGAAACGGACGAAAAGACGAAAAGAGAAGAAAGGAAACAAGAGGGAGAGATCGTGGATTTTTTTTCCAGGCCCCCCTTCCCTTTTTTTTTTTGCGAGGCTTCCAGGTTTATACCTCTTCTTGATTGTTCTTTCCTTTCGCTCTTTCCTTTTTTTTGTTTTGCTTTTCTGTTGTCTCAGGCTGCTTCTTTCCCCTTGAATCCTGGTGCGTCAACGTTTTTGGCCCTTCTGCTGCTACCCTGTCCTTGTGGCCACAGGCCGAAGTAGAAGGAGCGATGGAGTGGTGGTGCAGGTTATGTATGGGAGGTGTGAGTGGGAGAGAGGCAAGTGCGTGTGCGGGAAGTGTGCAAGTGAGGAAAGTGAGGGAAGAGCTTGGCCTGCTTTTACCTTTCCTTGCCTAGTTGGGCGATTGGTGCGTCGAGGATCTTTGGAGCGGCTACTCCTCCCAATCTGAAGCTTGTTTGCAACTCGTTACGGAAAAAATGAACGTTCTTGTGCTGTGAAGGCACAACGCGTGTCACCAAACCACAACAAGCAACCAATTCTTGTCGAGGAGAATAGGGAGTGTGCCGAAGACAACCAAAAGAAAGAAGGCCACCAGAACGGATAGTGAAGAAAAAAGAATGAGAGAAAGTGGGAAAAGGAGAAGACAACAGAGGCCAATGAGACGCAGGCCGAAAGAGCCGCTGGTGATGTCCAGGCACCGCTGTATCTCGTGCAGGCAACTAGTGTTGACAAGAATCTAGCACATGGATGGGAGGTGACCAGGGCCAGTTTGCTGCGTGGCTATCCGATCCAGCTAGGTTGACTTATCCGGCTCGGCCGATGCTTGCCTTTCGACCTAGTCCATGCACTGGAAGTCGGGACCAAGAAACGTGCAGGCTCGACCGCCGATGCCAGAAAGGCACGGAGCAGAGTTTGGCGATCTAATGTTAACCTGTCGTCTGAGCAAGCTGTCAGGGAGGTGATTCGGACGGAGGGGCGTGTGAATTGAAGAGGGAATAGGGAGAGGCAAGAATTCGAAAAGAAAAGAAAATGAAGAGTGAAGAGAAAGCAATAACAGAAAGAAATGCACGAGAACGAAAGAGAGAGAGGGCATGGACAACACACGCCAGACACCCGACCGAGAATGGACCAGGACTGCACAGCAGTCAAGACTGCCGCCGGTAGGTCGGGTTGTGCTGATTTCTTGATGGGTTGGACTCAAGATACTAGAGTGCGAAAGGGAGGGGGGGCGCGAGTAAAGAGAGAGAGAAAGAGAGAGAGAGAAATGAGCGCAACACGCAGTCAACGTTAGTGAAGGAAGAAATGTATGAGAGAAGCTCGAGTTAACTGTTACCGACAGGACGAGGCAAAAGTTTGCAGGCTGCAAGGAAGACTACATACACGGACCAGGGGCCGAAGAATGGAGAGGGATCTCGTGTTCGTGTACCACATACGGAGTAGGCCACTACCTCTTTCGGCCATTTTATACGGCGTCGTCCTCAGTTTTGTCTTTCGGTTCTCTATTTAGTTCTGGCTATTTGCAGTTGGCCTTTTATTTTATTTTATTTTCTTTTCTTTTTTTCTTGCCGTCTATTAAAAGCCCTGTCCTGTCACCTGCCAACTCTTGTTTTCTTGTTAATCCCGTTTGGGTTTCTTTGCATGGTTCTTTTGTCTGTTTCTTTTATGTGGCCCTCTCCTCCTTTTGCCATTTTACCTATTTTGAACGATCGCCGCAGTTGGCAGCTACGCCAAAGTTTTCCCACGCGACCGGGAGAGACAAGGCTGGTTTCGAGCTGGCGTTGTGGGGACGAGGAGGAGGGACAAGGGGATGGAAAATAAGGGGGTTTGGGCGGGCCTGGCCAGTTTATTATCTGTTTTATGTTTTGGGGTCCATGGGAGGGAAAATAGGTGTGCTCGGCAGCCCTAGTTCCAGGCGGCTTAGCGGAGGCACTTGAGCTGGATGTGTAGGTTGCGTCGAGTTTGGAGACTTGAGGTCGGAAGGCCAGCGGCTGACAAGGATACTAGAGCAGGCCCCTCCAGCTTAACGACATACCTGGCAAGGGACAGGACAAGATGGACGGGGTCAGAGGCGGGAGGGGGTGGGCAGGACAGGAGGGGGGCGTGTAAGTACGCGGATGAGGAAAGGGAAGCATAAACAACAGGACAGACGACAAAAGGAAAACAAAAAATAGAAGATATGTCGTAGAGTGGGACCGCTGTTGAAAGCTGAGTCACAAGTGCCGTAGACATACAGAGCATCAAAGACTAGGTGCAATGCGGCTGTTAGAAGCGGCCAGTGCCTGAGAAGAAGGTAACAACAAAAATGTCAATTTTTTTTTTAAAAAAAAATGAACACAAAGAGAAGCAGGCAAAGACATAAAAGAGAGATAACGCAAGTGTTCTGCTATGTGGATGAGCACCACAGCAAAATGGGCCACGAGTGCCTCTTGGCGCCATCCTGTCGACCAAACCGGCATTGGATCTTACACGACGACTTTACATTCGGCAGACTGCTTCTCACGCTCTGCAGAGAGGCTGCACGTCCCGGCGTTTCTCGTCATGGCTTTGTGCGTCACTCGGCGGGTGGGGGGTTTGGCATCTGCAATGGGCAGGCACCGCAAGGCCCTGTGCTGGTGCCCGCCATGTCTCGTCTTTCTGTGCTAGTGCTCGTGCTCGTGGTTGTGCTGGGTGAGTTGCAGCACATTTGGCAGCCAAGTTCTTGCTTTGCCTTCCGTGCTCGTAAGATCCACAAAGAGCACGGGATCCAATATGCACCGTGATTTTCACCGGGGATCCCAGGCCCGGCTTTGGCTCAAGCGGGGTGATGGTCCTGACGGCGGGTAACCACGAGATGCAGTCAGGCAAGGTAGGCCAGAGATGCAGTCGGTAATGGTATAATGGTGGTGGCGGCGGCGGCGGCGCGACGGCGTGATGGAACTTGGTACAAAGCACAAGCTACAAAAGACGTAATGCCTTGCTGGGAAAATACCGCTCAAGATGCGCCGCACGCAAGATGGCGCGGCTTGCAGCGCCCTGAGTATGGCGTCCGGTATGGCGTGAGAGGCGTGCGAGGCCTCAGGATGTGTATCCCAGTTCGTCCCTGGCAGGTTGGGCAAAGCTGAAGTCTGGTTTACGGAGTAGTCTACGCAGTATCACGAAGCACGAAATGGAAATTGGCAGGGCCACTGCCAAGGTCGTAGTTACTTCGAGAGAAAAGAGACAGAGGAAGTCCTGGGCATGAGTGGAGGAAGGAGCAAGCCGGGCTAGCATGTCCGTGTGGAGATGTGGTTTTATCTGGTTAGTGCTCATGTTGGTTTTGTGATCTGTTCTTGCCTATTCGAGAGAGTGCCATTTTCGTCGCGCGTCCGGAAAGAGCTGGCGTGGCGTGGTGCGGCGAGGCGGCGGTTGCGGAATCACAGTCGGCGGTTTGGGAATCTGCATTGATCTCCGTTAGCACGCAAAACGGCATCCCGAGTGTTGAATTGCGTCCTATCCACTGCGTATGGTTTCGCATTGTAGAAAGAGCTACCGCGACACGCAAAACGGCATCCCGAGTGTTGAATTGCGTCCTATCCACTGCGTATGGTTTCGCATTGTAGAAAGAGCTACCGCGACTTACGGAAAAGGCATTGGGCATATAATAGGGAAGAGCCGTCAGGGCTGCAGTATGTTACCTAATTATTTCCACTTAGCAATCAATATATTGAGAAAAGACAAAGAAGCAGAGGCAGGAGCGATCAAAGCCGAGAACCTACTGGATGTAGTACAAAAGAGCCAACGAGAGAGACGATGGAAAGAACGCCCCCTACACTAACCAATGCCCGTTTAGGAAAGATGGAAACCACAGAGCCCGTGTTTTGGGACGACAGCCCGGCGAGGAAGAGAGATGAAGGGGCAGTTGCGGGACCCTTGCACTTGCAATGGCTCCATAGCTGGCTGGGGCTGCAGGTCCAACTGTGCGCTAGCTGCGAAAAGGTGGGACCATGGGCTTTCTAAGAACTATGTACGAACGACACTCTGAGAAATTCGGCGTGCCTTCGCAGGAGTATGTTGTACTTTACAGAGTAATTACGCCGTACAGAAGGCGGTATATTTCGGATACACAGATGTATTACATATACACAGCTTTTATAGAGCAAATGCATAGCAAAACGACGGCATATCTACGACGTACACACGCACCCTCTCTTTCACGACTTGTTTGTCTCACCCGATAACTGCATTCCGGGATGGCGAGACAGAAAAACAATAGTGTCATACGAATCCTCGAAATCGGACAGCCGGCGAAAAAGAAAGAAAATGAAAGCAAAAGGACGATGATCACCGTACGGAATAATGGACAAATCAAAAGCAGGAGAATAAAAACTCAAAACGAAACAACCAAAAACAAATCCCTCCACACCGATACCACGTCCTTATTTTTATTTTTTATTTTTCGCCTGCCAGAGTCCTTGTAATTTCAGTGCCGCAGCACCATGGGAATTAGCCTTTTTCGGTGTGGAAGTCGTCAGGTGGAGTCCAGCGCGACTAGCAACCCTGCAAAAGTACCTCCCTGTAAGAGAAAGAGACAACCAAAGACAACCATGTCTTTTAGCTGTTTGGTTATTTTGACTTTAGGTTTTGGCGACCAATGTCGCTGTCGCCTTTGTCATCGGACGGTTCCCCGGACTATCGTTGCGCGGAGGGTGTGCGAACCACGAAGCGAACAGTTGCGGAAACGGCGGGAGGCCATAAAAGCACAGCCTTTTGGTTGCGCCGTCTCTCTATGTCGTATCTTTACTTTTCCTGTGCTTTAGCCCTCTGGTTGGTTATTTTCGGTTATTTTTAATTCGTTGCTGCTGATAGACAACACAAAAAAAAAAAAAAACGTGGGAGGCCAAAATGGTGACCTGGGGGCCCAAATCCAGGCCCAAGAGACGGCCCAGCGCAGACAAAAAGAGGGCGACGAGGCGGTTGAGCAGAGAAAGATCGAATCGGGATATTCTCCAGCATATTTGCAGTGTTTCCGCGCGCAGCATACTAGCATAACGCACGGAACACTCTGTGCTGCTTTCAGTGATGGAACGATACGGGTACAAAGAAATAAAGCAGTAATTACGTCGGTAATCAGAAACTTAACAAGTAAACGACCAGGCGACGTTGGTCATCACGGAACAAAGGTACATTGAAAAGCCGACAGTCTTCCACGCCCGGGCCAGATACACAAGTCGGCACAAGCCAGGGCCAAGTCCTGGTTCAGCGACTGACTTTTGCCCGATGCGTCCCCAGGGTCACAGCAGTCCGATCAGGCCCGGATGGGTGAAACCAGCATCAGCCGACCATGGCTCTGGAGGGGTGTGCGTGGAAAGAAGTGGCAGGCCAAGTGTGATTAAAAACGACATGCGCCGTTTTCAAAGAATAAATAAATAAATAACAAAAGGATCTCGCGGTGCCACTGAAAGAGTTTGTGAAAATCGGTTCCAAAGGCCTGCCAATATCCACATCTGTTTCTCAAACGCTCTGTGTCCAGGACCCCATGTCTTTCTCCGTTCAAAATTCCCCTGATCGACCGTGAACCCTGTCAGATTCCCAATGAGAAAATCCAAAACAGGCCAAAAGCGAGCATCGTTGGCACGAGCACACCTGGACGAGCACATGGGCATGGCAAGCAGCGCTTTTAGCTTCGCCATTGAAGCCCGTTCGATGGAGCCAAGATGGAAAGGGGAAAGACGCGAACGGATGACAACGAGTATTTATTTATTTATTTATTTTTATTTTTATTTTTTAAAAAAGGGAAGTGGAGAGCAACAGGGAGGACTAGCAGGGGTCAGAAAAGGTAACGGCCTGTGGATCAATGGAGGCGTCCCGTCTGGAACGCGCTATTGGTCTTCATTCCCCATCCACCACGTATCAGCCATCCAAGGTGAGAAGGAGCAGAAGAGATCGGTTGGCAGGCTGGTCCGATAGCCTGCCAGAAACGGCTGAAAGGAGAAAAGACCAATGGGTCGTGGAACCGACTGTCGCCCAAAAGGACACGAAGAACACCAGCGCTCGTTTGGAGTCGCCGAAAGAGGCAACGAGCTACAAGGACAAACTTCTCTCCAGATGGAAAAAGGAGTCGAGGAAATGATCAAGGATGGGTAGGGAGGTATGCAATGGGCGAAAGGAGCTAAAGTAAGGCAAGGTTCAGAATATGAGAAGTATCAAAGCTTCAGGAGTATTGAAATTCGAAAATAAGTTAGGGAGAGACTGGGCCAAAAAAAAAGTACTCAGATACAACGACGGCGACAACAAATAACTACAAACAAAAAATATGCATGACAGCCCTGGACATGCACGCACAGAGAAAAAAGGCCCAGCCGCATGCCCTGGCCTTCTAGGCAACCAAAAAAGTGAAGGACGCAAAGGCAGGCAGCTCCGTAAGTAGTCGCTTTTCATCTACATATATCCTAGATGCGTGTCGTCCCTTTCTGCCCCTATTTTAGGTGCATATGTACATGTACAACGCACGTTACATCATGCCTCACGCCGGAGACGCAAGATGGTATGTCGATTGCCTCCCACAACAACCGGCGCAGAAAACAGGACGCAGGGCGCAGTATGTCTTGCTTTAACGCCTTTTTTTATCCCGGCCGGCATGGCAGACCGGCGGTGTGCATTCAGCGGGCGGAGACAGAGATTAAAGGGGTGAGAAAAAGAATGTAAAAAGGAAAAAAAAAGAAAGAAAACATGCTCCACAATCTGTCTTGGCCGTTGGAGGATCGATCACAACGACACACAATGACGAGTCAACCACCACGTGAGGGCCGCATATAACTGGCCAAGTTTTGGTGAGGTGGCGAACAGGTGAGAATTGGGAGCGTGGAGGAATAGGGAAAAAAGGGGATTAAAGGAAGGGGTTGAAACAGTGAGACATACCGGCGGATGGTTTTTCAGGACATTTTGTGTTTATTTTCTTGTGTACTGTGCCCTACGTATTTTGTACCTATTGCATGGCCGTGTGTTGCGGTATGTGCTGCACATCTCCACAAACTCACAAGGCGATGCTGGCCAAAAGAGGAATAATATTGACGACGCATGCTGCTTACTATTAGAAGGGTTTTTTGTAAAGGAAAAAATGGTGAAATAAAATAATAAAATAAAATAAGAACACAACACGGCAAGGTGACAATCGAGATAATTTTATTTATAGCTTTGATATTTTTCTATTTCTAAAAAGATCCAACACTTCTTTTATTTCAAAAAGAAAGCCACTGAGCGAAGACAAATATTCCGCAGATCTAAAAAGATAAAACCATAAACAAACAACAAACATTTGGTGTCCCACCCCCTTCTACGAAATGCCGCTACTCTAACACGGCCCTTAAACACCACATCTACACGTCCTTAGACGCCGGTCGGTAGCATCCGTTTTTTTTTGTACAGAAGTTCCCGTGTACTTTCAACCCTACCCATCATTGCTCTTTTTTTATTGCCGCCGCTGCGGGCTGCAAGCGCCGGCGCGTCAGCGATTAGCTGAATTTAGAGTCACATTCACGTTCACGGTGTGGGAAACACGGCAGCGCAAGGTTAAAAATAAATCAGTAAGGCCGAAAGCGGGACATGAACGAGAGAGGGCTGGCAGGGCTTCGCCGACCGGTTGTCTCTTTTTTCAACCGAGAATCAACCCCAAAAAAACAGAGGGTAAGTCCGAGGATTTGGCAAGAAAAGACGGCTCATACCACCCTCCACTCATAAGAGAAACACTCATAAGACGACATAGTAAGTGGAAGGGTCCGCTCGGCGAACCTTGGTACTAACTGTTTGCCGTGCACAAACGGGTGGCAACACAAAAATGGGGGTTCAAAGCTGGCTTATGCGGGGGGTTGACAAAAAAACATAAATGATTGGAGGCTTAACAGTGGTACGACGACCATGGGCGGTTGAGACATCAAAGGACATGGATGCGGTGGCCCGTGTGCCCTCCGATGTCCAAGATGGGGAAGCTTGAAATGCGTATTTCAGGCGCCGCAGACGACGCACATGATGGCAGCGCGAATGATCTTATGCAAATTTCGAGCACGGGTTTTATGCCCTTGACTTTTTTTTAACTTCGACTGGCCTGCAAGCCAGGAAGGCCCTGCATGATGTACGAAAGCAACGTCGACCGTGCGGTCGTTGTTATTTTGGGATGTCTGCGGTTCGTGGTGACCATTCATCGTCAGAGTGTTACAGTCGTATTCATAGCCCAGTATGGAGTAGTAAGAGTTATGAACAAAAATAAAAATAAAATAAAATAACAAAACAAAAATAAAACATACAGAAAAGATGGCCCGTGCGTCGACTGGGGCAAAACACCGAAATCTGCATCGGCAACGCACTGGACATAGGACAGGACAAATGCGGGAAAGACAAGGCGAGAACAAAGTTCTCTGTAGGTTTGAAGGTTTTGTGTCCAAAACGGGTAACAGAAAAAGAAAGCAGGAGGTCGCAAAGTCCAATTTGCACGCCTCCAACTTGTGATCTGCAACCTACGATACGAAACGGACAACGTGCAGCTTATGAGACTGTTACTGTGACTATTTTTCAGATCTAGGATGTAAATAAAATAAGAAGGTTGACACGAAAACGTGTAATTATGGTAAGTTATTTTAAAATACTGTAAAACTCTATTCGATTCCCATTTGTTTTCGTTCACTCGTGCCCTGTATCGTTTCCACTGTGGGGTCTTCGTCGGTCACCTCAGACCTTAAGAACCACAAGATGTCTCTGTAGGGAGCATTGTATTACAACAACCCGTTTTCTGGGAAGACGAAGCTTTGAATCATAAACAGGTAGGCCGTGCTTCCACCCTCCAATGCTCGTCCCTACCTTTCAACCCGCCGGCACCACACCGACGAGCATCCCAGAAGTAGTTTCTCCATGTGTCTCTGTAGCACACGAGCTGAAGCAAGCATAAATCAAAAATCAAAAAGAAAGACGTACAGCCCTGTACACACGGAGCTTTCTATTCCCCGCCCGGCACCGAAATTCAAAGCGAGTGAGCAGCTGCAGCACGATTCGTAGGCAAGAAGGTCGAGGCTGCATTGAGAAACCGCTCGAATTTTTGGTTTTGTTTTGTCTTTTTTTCCCCCTTCCTACCTCGCAGGGAATGCGGGATATCTTACCTTCTCTAAACCTATTAGTTTCACCTGTGAGGCTCTCCCCGAATATGCAGCCCTCGCGCAATTTCTGCGTAGATAATCAAACAGCAACTGCGCGTTGGAGATCGAATAAAATTATAAAAACCAGCTGTATAACACACGGTGTGTAGAGCCGCATATTCTGCTGAGAACGACAAGCTCGAAAAGGATAGTACGCTGTATGCAGCCTTTCCTTGTCATGATTTGTCTACTAATGATCACATCTTACGCAGCCATGTTCCATGCACATCGTGACACATCTCAGTTGCAGAAAGTGAATGAGTAAGATTGGGGTGGTGTCGTGCGCCAAGGCGAGCCGTTGTTGGCAAAGGTTTGGTTGAGGTGACCTGGTTGCCAAAAGAGAATGGGCGTGGACGGAAGGCCCAGGCATGTTTGAAGCAAACACTCTGCTTTTCTATGCAATAAGCCGCATAAGCTCGCTCTCGCCCCTTTCGTACCCCGAGTATTTTGCGGCAAAGTGCATGACAACTGCAGAAGCTGATACAGTGCAAAAACACATTGCCCCTTCATTCTCCTCTGTGTTGTTTCTGTCTGTAGCATAATGGTTTGTTTTTCCGTTGAATTTTTTTGAGTAGATACTAAGTATTTCATACAAGGCCACCTGCCACGTGCGCCTTCGGTCCCGTTTGCAGTTCATGATATGATCAGTCGCCGAGCTTAATATCTCACATATTACTTTGGCTTCCGAAAGACGTCAAACGTCCAGAAATGCGTGCTAGCTGTGTCTACGTATGTCGTACTTGGGTGCGCATACACCTTTTCCCCTTTCGTGCATCTGAACCCCATTGCCATCCTTCCCTGCAACCCTACCAAGCGCCAACTCACCTTGGCCTGCCGCCAAGAAAAGAAAAGCAGGACCCGGAGCTGTCCCTCTTCGTCTTGTTCTTCTTCTTGTTCTTGTTCTTCTTCTTCTTCTTCTTTTTTTATAATTTATAATTTTTATTTTTGCCTTTCGCCTTGTGCCGCCCACGTCTCTCATGGAATAATAACAAAACTTAATACAAGCATGACGGTCACCATCCAACATGCTTATTCAGGTGACATTTTTGTCCTTATTTTAAGGAAGGGGGCGTATAGAGGGTAGGATCGCCAGGAACGGAATACGTACCCTTTAACCCTTCCTAGTAGCCAAAAGTAAACACGTATTATTGCATATGGCGTGTTAATACGACACATATAGAGAGATTGACAGAAAGACTTTCAAGTGTTTCAGGATGTGACTGTATTGGGCCAAGCGTAGCATCGGGATGGCCACAACCCTTGTTCGGAGAGCAAAGCTGAAAGGTGACAACAAAAGAAAACAAGCAGAATACTACCCTGCTGACGACAATGTATGCCCCATTTGTGTCTCCATATTGTGGTCCATACGAAGTAATTACATCTTAATTGGATTCGACGTCGCCTCTGGTCTGTATTCATGAATAATTGGGGGTCTCTTTCTTGTCTTTAACGCGAGTATCACAAAAATCTCGCCATAACTGGACGTATCCCGACGCTCGTCCTTTTCTGGCAAAAGTAGCAGCAGCGGCTCTTTGCAAATAGACACGAAACAAGTTCCTGAAGGTCGGGGAATATGTAACCGATCTGAGCTCTTGGCAGGGACAACATCACTTCAGGAAGTCTACGACGCACTCACTCGTTCAATGGTCATATCAGAGAAGAATGACCATGTAAGATCCACAAAGCTGTGCTAGTGCTTAAGGCAGTGATAAAACAAGACCCCAATAAGGACAACGCACCGGCGGGGCACTGAGTGTCGCGTTGCCTGTCGATCAGCCTCGGGCTACAAACGTTTTCTTGTCCCAGAGAGTTGCAGTGACCCTCCCCCGATGGGCTTTTCGGGGGACTTGTCGTGGATGGTGGAGTCTGAGGCTCCGGCAGCATCCCAAAACCGGACAAGTACAGAGTAGTGTGCGGTGTGATCGAATAAAAATTGATCGAACAGATCGAACAGATAGCTTCGCTAAATGCCGCTTAAGAAACTTACACCATGACACGTTCACCCACAATCACGGAGGGTTTGCCTTGTTGACGCCGAGTTTCAGTTCAAAGATTTTAGGCCGTTTTGTTTACCGCTTCTTTCGTCCCCTGTATTTTCTTTTCTTTTTTTACTGCCTCGGTTCTCCACAGAGCAGTCGATTGGACGACGCAAGGCATCGGGAAAGTACTAGCGGGCTACACACACGCATGATATCGGCGGCCTTCACAAATTTCTCCGTAGTTATTCTGTTGAAGGACCCGACCAGGTATGAAAAGGCCCTTATGTGACTCCGTACGGGATACATGTGTTTGTGGCTTGAAGAATCGAACGAAGAATCGAATGGAACGAGATGGAACTTGACATGCATCTAGGGAAGAAAAATTTGCTCTTTCCCCGTTCGCTTGGTTGCGACTTTGCTGTCTTTTTTCTTTTTCACCAGCACGCAGTTGTTGTGGCGCTTGTTTTCATACGTAGTAGTCACATGCAATGGTACGCTGCAAGCGAATATGGAGGGTGGCGCCATTCACGACATAACAAAAGCACAAGCCAGGCCGAATGCTCTAGACAAATTCTATGCAAAGGCTGAAAATTAGAAGTATGGAGATGTCCAAAGACATGGGGATGTGACAAGTATGGGGCAGGCCCATGGTTGTTACGGTGTTACAACGGAAAAGTTCAGCTGATGCTCTTTCAAGGTACATTCAATTCGACCGCGCATCATGCAGCTGTTTGCGGAAGGAAAGCGTCTACAAAAACGAAAGGAAAGAAAGCACGGAGATTTATTAAAGCCAAGGAAATGATACAATGAAAAAGTACTTGCACCAGCCTGGTTAGTAGATTGCACACATGATGGTTACAGATGAAAATCGATAGCTGTAGGTGATCTTGGCCCGACTATGACATGCATAGCGAAAGCACTAAAGGTTAGGAATGATGCAAGTGATAGGTCGTACATCTCGAGATCCTACTTTTCTGATATCTGAAAGCCACGACCTCAAACTACGCATAGGTTAGTCTGTCTCATTGTCCCCGGACCCGCGAAAATTCAGCAAGAGCTGAAAGCAAAGTTCAATACGATTAAAATGATCATGAGACGATATTTCTCTCCCGTGGACCGGTAGCTGCTGAAGCTGCTGAAGCAGTTTTCCTATTGAAAGGTAGCCATATTCAATACGCGGCCCAGTAATGTCTGACATATATACGAACCATACCCAGAAGTAAGGCAG
This sequence comes from Sporothrix globosa, assembly GCA_001630435.1. Taxonomy (NCBI): domain Eukaryota; kingdom Fungi; phylum Ascomycota; class Sordariomycetes; order Ophiostomatales; family Ophiostomataceae; genus Sporothrix; species Sporothrix globosa. Next base: position 2,055,984 of record LVYW01000002.1, read on the forward strand.
GTAGAAAGTGACTTAATCTGAGCAAATTTCTTCGGTGTATAACAGATCCTCTGGAATGGCATTCAATACTCAAATATCGGTAGAAGCTCCCAGTGCACCTTCCTGATGTAGACATTGCTCAGAAAACAAACCTCACCAACCAAATAAAGTGATGGCCAGCGATACTCACCACTTGTCTATTCCGTTGGACTGTCTAATATAAATATCGTTCGGGGACTGTTCTGCGTCGATCCAGGCTCTACATGACAGGAACATTCAGTGAATACTTTAAAAGTACCTTACAGTCATGGTATTTCTCTTTCTTGTTTTGGCGTTTTGTTTGCCCGAACTAGTGGCCCGGGCCGGCCGCCAGACCCTGCCGAAAGAAGAAAGTCCGGATTCCTCATCGTCTGCTCAGGCAAGTAAGATACGACTACACTTTATGTATAACGGTAAAGTAAGAAAGCCACCAATTTGACATATATACTGGTGGTATTTTCAAGTTGTGCCTCGAGGCTGTATTAATGCAAGTAAACAGAGGCAAGCATTGCGTAGGGTATTGTCACCAGCTTGTTGCGTTATACGCCGTACAAACAGTCAGTCGTCAGTGTCCGCATCTCAAAGCGCACCTCCCCCGTATCGGTAATTCCATTGACGCCATTGTGTTTTAAAGGCCAGACGTGTCTTACAGACCTGTGCCATTGGACATAAGTGAGATTATGATTTCCACGAACGACTCTGTAAATCCTACCGGCCGATTTGTTTTGCAAATATTTTGCGAATACTTTGGTTCCTTTTGCTTGTGCACGGGATCGAAGCCGTTCCGTCTGTCCACCCCACCGTGTCTTCGGTTCCGGCATGTCTCGACCTTGTTATGCAAATAGTTTGCAAGTTGGGCGTGCATAGGACGAGGACGACCGATGGAACCAGAAATCCGAGGGGCCGAGACCAAGGTAAAATTAAAAATGCAAATGAGTGGGAGAGTGACAAGCAAAGAGTCATGGCATGAGGTCCCAAGATGGTCTGTCTATACATCAGACTGGATTTTAAGGCTTTCGAGTAATCGGGATAATTATGGACGAAACTACGTGCCGTTTCCCTCTCAAACTATGGCCTAAACCATTTGAGAAGAAGTAGTAGCAGCGAAGCCTTGTCATGCCAATTTTAATTTTAAAATTTTTTTTTTTTTCGGAAATAGCGAACTGCAGAGATGTCAATTTTTCTCGAGATTTAAGAGGCGGACACCGGGAACGACTGTGCCATAACCAACCGAAGCAGACAGACAAGCGGCCGAAAGCGAGTTCGTGCTACCCGTACAGGCCGCGGCTCGAGGGCAAATAGTCTTTCGAGGGAAAAGGAGAGACTACCGATGGTAGGTGGCCTGGTGGTGGGTGGTCATCGCATGCCAATCTCCATGGGAGGGCTTCCCTTCTCTGGTAATAGTTTCGTTGTGGCAGAGTTGACCAATGCGATATCTTTCTTTGCAAACCACTTTGTAAATATATACGGCGGATATTGTTCTGGGCTGTCTTAGAGGGGCACAGTAGAGACTGAGTAAATAAGACAAGCTATGCTCATCGGCTACGACCAGACAATTTAAATAACTCTACGCCAAACGACTGCAAAGAGTGGCTTCGGTAGACTTTTTTTTTTGCCCTCTTTCGATCTTTCGATTATGCTGATGGCGTGCGTTTCATATTGGGCGGAGAGTCCGTATTGGTATACGCGGTCCATGAAATATCGTCGACTGTTGGTTCATGTCTTACTAGACACTGTTTTGATTAATTATACACCTCATGAAAGAGGAGAAGGGTGGCTCGGAAGTAGCCAGAAAATAGTATAATGCAAATTTTAGAGGGTAACATAAAAGGCGGGCGGGCGGGAGGAATGAACCAAACACTGCATCAGCCGAGCAACTGACTAAAGTAGAATGTAGAGACAGGACGTCTCGACATGCGCAAAGGAACGGAACAGAAGCATGCGGGAGAGGATCGACACGATGGGAAGACAATGAGAAGAACGAGGGGGTGCGGAGGGAGATCGGAGAGAACGAAATACACAGAATATAATGAAATAAGACGGCACAGCACTGAAAGGGAGACTGGTTTGCCTTTCTGGTGTTTTATCCTCTTGCTCATCTCGCCTCCCGCTTTTGGATCGGTTCTTCCAATCCTATCCTGCATCTGCACGTTATATCCTGCATGCAATTTGGGCCTCTCTTTTGGGTCGCCTCGGCTACTATGTGTTTGTTTCTGTTGGGGCTGCATTGTTCTCGATCAAGAAGGGTTGCATGCCGAGAGACCATGTTGGGGCACATGCGTACGGAGGAGTTTTGTTGCAGCCAAGCCTAAGAATTCTTCCTCGCAACGGCATGCGGCACAGCAGATGAGCATGAACACCTTTTCTTCTGTTGACTCCTGTTTCTGCATTCAGTCCATAGCCACTCAAAGCATCTTATCCATACAACGACACTCGACTGCGACGGCCGAAAACGTTTGTCACTGCCGTGTTGATTTTATATAGCACCAAAAAGAGGAAGGGCATGGACCTCGGGCGCTGGCGATCCATGCACAATGATTTGCAGGAAGCGCCGCTGTCATCTCGTGAGGCAGAGTCGAAAAGCCGACAAGCGGACAGCAGGCGGCACGAGGCAGACCGGGGCGCAACTGCACAGGCTTTCATTCGTATGAGCATGAGAGAGCCATCAGTGTGCACATGCTTGGTTGCAGCGCGCACAAGCGCACGAATGCACGAATGCACACGCGAACGCGAACGCGAACGCACGAACACGCACAGGTGCCGCGCTGTTTTGACAATGAGGAACTCAACACACAGCCTACGGTCATGGAGACGTGCAGCATACAGCATGCGGCACAGCAGATCAGATGTAGAAAATGCGAAAACCAAAACATACATAGAGACGTATGTAGTGGCAACCCTCTCAAGAATGAGGGGAGGGTCTGTTTTGGGCGTCAGTTTTTAATTGAAAGTCTCTCATGCATATACGAGACGGAGAGGCACATGGGGATATTGTCAAACAAACGGAACGAGCGCGACTGGAGGTGCTCTTCTCAGAAGAGGCTGCAGTGATTCACGGTTTGATAGAGGGTACGATGCGATGATAATGTTTGTACAGAAAATATGTCACGACATTCTGTGAGCCATTGAGATATGATAAAAATGGTAAAATAAAATAATAGTATAGAGAACAAAGACAATAATTTGGGAAAAAATATTGTGCTGTGAAGTATAAAGATATAATCAAAGTAATCCGGGGTATCTTGGTGATATTTTTGAAAAAAAAAAATGGAAGGGAAAATAGAAAAGAAAGAAGAAAGAAAGTAGTCAAGTGGACAAGAGGGGCGTGGACGGGCGGGGAACGAAAAAAAGGATTAAAAAAAGAAAAAGACAAATGAAAGGGTGTCACAGTAAACCTGCTTGTTGACGTAGCCAAAGGCTAGAAATGGAAAAGGAGAAAGTAAAACAAATGAAAATCAAATGATCGTTGGTCCCATCAAATTGCACCGTTCCATATCGTACGCATTTTTCTGGTTCTCTCACTTCTCTCTCTCTCTCTCTCTCTCTGCGCAAGGCTACCTCCTTGCTTTCCTCTTCTGATAACGCTTCCACTCCGCGTGGACTACCTTCATCAATAGGTCCACGTCTTTGATTGGCACCCACGAGGTCACAGCTTTCATGGCGTTCTCAAAGTCGGCGTCCGAGAGCACTTCTTGGAGGCCGTCAATGAGTGCTGTGCTCGTGGCATGTAGGATCGCCAGGTTGGCCTTGCTGGCGGTGGGGGCGGGTGCGTTGGCCGTGATCATGGCCGTTGCCGTCATTTCGACGGGAACTGCGGCTGCGTCGGCAGCGGCCGTACCGGGCCGTGTCGTGGCGGCTGTGCCAGGTCGTGTGCTGGAGCGCGAGCCGGGGCGGGACAACGACATACGTCCACTACCACCATCCAGCGATTCATTGTCGGCATCGCCGAGCAGCATGAAGACGTCCCAAATGCGCAGCTGGGCGGGGAATGGCACTGACAGGTTGAAAAGAGTCAGGTACCAGCGGGTGGCGTATGTCGTGGCATCGATATTGAGCGAAGACAACTTTTGGGCGACCCGGCGGTTGCTGCGGGCGAGCCACTGCTGCTCGTATTCGCCTAAGGCCTCCATGAGCCCACCGAACCCAGGCTCGTACAAACGCTCAAGCCCACGCAGGTAGAAGAGGCGCACGAGCATGACAAAGCAGCGCTCCTCGTCGTAGTAACACAGGAGCGTGGCGGCGAGCGAGGCCATGCCCTGGACGTAGCCCGTGGCATGGAAGTAGAGTGATAGGGCGTGCAGGACGCGGAATAACAAGCGCTGGCCACCACGGTAGCGCTTGCGGAACATGACATGGCCGTTGACGGTGCGCGGCACGTCGAGGTCGATCTGAACATCGTCAGGTGAGGCTGTGTCTTGCAGGCGGTGGAAGGCGGCGATGATCTGGGTTTCGGTCTCGCCACCATCGGGGACGGCGGGTGCCACCATAATGGGAGGAGCTGTCGCTCCTTCTTCCGAAGCATCTCCTGCAGGGGTTGCAGACGGAAGCGGAGGCACCCGCTGCGCGCGCCGGCGCTCGGCACTGGATGCGAGGAACGAGTACCACGCGGTCGCCCGCCACCGGTCGGGGATGCCTTTCCAGGTCCGCTCGACTAGTTTGGGGTGGTGCAGGTCAAACTCGAACTCCATGCCAGCGCCCGTGCCCGCGGCGCCACCACTACCGCCATCATTGCGGACGACGGCTCTGGCCATGCGGCGCCACTTCTCGGCGCGCTCCCACTCTTTCCTCTTGAGCACGTCGGCGAGGCGCTCGGCGTCCTCGTCTTCGGCGATATCGGCGAGGCCAGGCTCTAGCGTGAGCATCTCACCGGCTTCATCGATCCAGCGGCGGTCTTTGTTGTGGGGCAGCTGGTTGGCAGCGGCGCGGATGGAGGAGCGGGCGGCAGCAGCGGCGGTGGCTTTAGTGGAGGTGGAACGGCTGGTGTGGACGGAACGGGTGCCAAAGCCGTTTCCATTGTTGGACGTGAGTGTGCGGTGGTTGCTGCGGCGCGCCGCGGGTGAGCCGTGGCGGAGGCTGAAGTGACGACCAATGCCGCTGGCAAGGCTGCCACCATTTCGTATGTTCCCGTTTTCTTTGTTTCCATTAACGGTCTCCTCGTCAGCATCACCGTCACCGTCACCGTCACCACCAGCAATGGGTGCCGTGCCTTGCGGCGGCCGGCGCACGTGGATAAAGCCGAACCGGTCGACATCGGCGACGTCCACGTCCTCCCAGTCCTCAAGTCCCCCAGCCAGCTCGTACGCGTTCCGGATAGGGGAGGTGGGCGAGGTAGGTGAGGTAATCGACGTGCTGTTGGTAGAACCATTGGCGTCGTATGGTGACGAAGGCTCTGATGGGTGGGGCGTCGCTTTGGGCACAAGCGAGAGTGACGATTTTGTTCCTTCTGTCAATGCAATGCCTGTAGAGGCGGTGGTGGCCGAAGTGGCCGAGATAATGGACGTGCGGGTGTCATTGTTGGATGCGGATGCGCGTGCAGCGGCATCGGGACGCAAGTGGTCTGTTGGCGCCGGTGTAGGCACCGGTGAGGGCTCAGGCGCAATGGACAGCGACGACACGTCGGGAGGTGGTGTCGTGTCTTGAAGAGGTAGTGGGGGTTGTGGAGGTTGTAGAAGTCGTGGACAGTCTTGCGGCGGCTCTTGGGCATCCTGTGGCTGTTCGATTGGCCGCCCTTGCGGTTCTCGAGGTAATGGAGACTGTCGCCCTTCTTGTCCTTGTGAAGGCTTTTCAGGTGATGGTGTCTCTTCGAGTTCTTGCTCATTTGGTACATTGGAACTGCATATTGGATCTCTCACGGCATGTCCGGTGGTAGCACCGGCGCGGTGGAATACGGCAGTCAGCAGACGCCCGTCTCGACGAGTGGGAGTGGCATTGTGGTGGTTGGCATCAGCGACAAGGGAGTGGTAGGTCCATACACAGCAGCAGTAACAGCAGCAGCAGTCTTGCCACGATCACCCTCTAGCTCTGCAGCCTTTGCAGCATCGGCAGCAGCCACGCCCGCGCCCGGGCCCGACGCGTAGAGCGAGCGCACGTGTAGCGACTCGCGCTCGACGGCGGGGGCTAGCGGCGGCAAGCCCATGGGCGGCAGAGCGAGGGGCGACGTCAGAGGCGGCGAAGGCGCAGATGGAGGAGCCAACGAGGCAAACGAGCCAGAGGAGGCAGACGAAGCAAAAGCGCGTTTGCCGCCAAACATAAGGCTTCCGCGTTTCGAAAAGGTCAAGGTTTGCATAAAATCATCCTCCAGCAGGTGCTCGTCGGGGATGTCGGTGTTGATGAGGGGCATAGACGAGGCAGTTGGACGAGGCGGTTGGTTGTTGGGACCAGTGGCCCTGCTCTCCCTCTTTGTGACTTTTTTGGCCGTTTTATCCTTTGCGTCCTTGTCTCTTTTGGGGATGGCGCCGCTGGCGTCGCCGTCCTGGTCACGGTCCTGGTGCTGCTGACGCTTTTGGCGCGAATCAGACATGGACAAGACGCGGAGGAGGAAATGCGGCGGGGCGGTAGTTGTCGGCAGAGGCGGTGGTAGCAGTGGCGTTGTGCCGTCGACGTTGTTTTGGTTTGATGCAAACGGAGACTCAATGGCACTAATATACGGAAGGGACGGCGTGGGAAACGAGGCAAACGACGAAATGGACGGAAGCGGCAAGGACGATGGGGCGAGATTTCTGGTCGTCTCGAGGGGAAAGGAGGTACGCGCGATGGGGGAGGAGCACTGCTGGGGCTGCTGGGACTGGACTTGCCAAGCTAGCACAGGCCGCGAGGACGGATTGGGCTTAGAGAGCCTGGCATGCTGATGTTGGCGCTGGAGCGCTGGAAACGCGGTAGGAGAAGGCACAGCTGAAAACCGGGCAGGCCCCACTGGAGGTAAGGGGTACTGAGCGGTGAAAGTGGGCAAAATATTCGAACTTGTGCAAGTGCCCGTGGTGCCAGGCGCGCCTGCTGTGCAACACGCATCCTCACACGGCCTCTCGGTCAGATGCTCGTTGAGATTCTCGTTGAGATTCTCGTCGGCTGTCGTGTCTGGGACCACAACGGGGATGAGGCCATCCTCATACTGGACGGCGGGCGTGGAGCCTTCGTTCGCGCTGTGCTTGGTCTTCTTCCTGCCGCTGCGCTGAAACGGGCTGCCACGGAAGCTGAACGGGCTCCGAGGTAGTCGCCAGCTCTTTTCGCGCGTGACAGACGCTGTTGTCGACAGGAGTTCAGCTGGAGCTGCAGCTGCAGCTGTGCCTGGGTGCACATCCACAGACGGTCTGGCCGAGTGCGAGGTCGTGGCTGGCTTGATGGGTGCCACACGAGAAGTTACAGCACCAGAATTATCACTGGTCGCAATGTCGTCGTTTGTTGGCGCGTGTGTCTCTTCCGTGGGTGGCAGGGGCGCCTCGCGGACAGGCGCAGGACACACAGACGACGCGACGGACGCGACCTTGCTACGACGGCTGGCGCTGCGGCACATGCAGCTCGAGTAGCCATTATCGTCATCGTTTTCGTCCTCGGCGTGCTGGATGTGGTCTTCGTGAGCATCGCGAGCCTCTTCTTTGGCGCCATTGGCATCATTTGTGTCATTGGTGGCACTGTTGGCAGCTTCCACGCTGTCGTTTGCTTCGTCCTCCATTTCCTGGGCATCTTCGGGCCACGTCGAAACCGTCGAAGCAGCTGATGATGCCAGGATGGAGTCACGCTTGCACAAGTCTGGGCCCTTGTCGGGGACAGCCGTTCGTGACCGCAGTGTGTTGTTGACAGTGTAGGGAGTGGGAGTAGCCGCGTTCATCTCGGCAATCTCCTCGCTTGCGTCGCCGCCCTCTTCAACAATGGGATGAAACATCGGCGTGCGGAGGGCCGGGTGCTGCTCAGAGGGCGGCACGATCAGGCCTGGTGGGCGCAGAATCACCAATGGGTACCGTGGCGCCGTAGATTTGGACGGAGAAGGCGACGGCGACGGCGACGGCGTCGAGGCAGACGAGGACAAGATTGACGGCGTCTGGAGCGGCACGGACGTCGACGAAGTAGCCGCGGCGGTGGCCGTAGCCGTCGTGGCCAGGGACCGTGTAGACAGCGTGGACCGCGAGCGCGCCAGATACAGCGAGCTGCTTGTTGCACTGCCGCTGTTGCTGCCACCTCTGCTCTTGGTGACCATGATTGGCGGCTTGGCCTGCACGGTCTCCTCGTACCGCAGGGCCACGAGGTGTGAGGACCGCAATGGCGACACAGTTGACGCGGGCGTGGGCGCTGGTGCAGACATGACTGATGTCGAGGAGGGGGAGGTCAAGGAGGACGCCGACTTTCTGGGCGTTAATCTGGGCTTTTGGGCGTGGCTGCCGGCAGTGCTATTGCCACCGCCGACGCTGTTGAACCGGTGCAGCGCCATTTGTGTGACGCCGGGTGTTGTGCAAGTAAGCGTGGTTTGTCTTCCTGGATCTTTTGCTTTGTGCTTGAAGATTATCGTAAATGTTCAGCAACGTGTTTGTAGCTTGTATGTTTGTGTAAGCTGCTGTGTATGAGTATTGCGTATGAAGTAGTATGCCTTGTGTTATTGTGACAATGTAAGTCGAGATTGTAGAGTGTGATAATTAGTGTAGGATTTGCAACATAAGATATCGACTGGGCCTACTTGCAGGAAAAAGGACAAGCAAAGCGTATATGATGATGATGAGAGGAACGGAAGGATAAGTATATGGGAGAACAGAAATTTCAAGTAAAGGGATAGTAAGGGGAAACATGAAGATAAGGGAGAGCCAAAAGGTAGGTAAGGGTTCAACATTGGGGGAGCAAAAATCAAAAGCGGAAAAAAGAAAGAAAGCGGAAGAAATAAAGAAAGGCAGCCACGACAAACAGACAGCATTCACACCAAATCGCATCGCGCAAAACAACAACACGCAAACCGCGGCGGCAAGACGGTCAAAAGTTGGCGGTCGCAGCCGTTGGCAGATGCGTCTTTTCCACAGATCGACCACGACACACACGCACACACCAACACACACTTGCACTCACACACGAAACGTCGTCTCCTCGTGGGGTCGCCTTCGTGGGACTCGGAAAGCCAAAACTCGGACGGCGTGACGGCAACGCTCAACCAAAAACGGCATTAATACGGAGTACAACTAACACACAACCACGCTAGCACACGAACGAGCAGGGATCTGGGTGTGGGTGGTGGGTGTGAAAACGAATGTATGGCCTGGCCGATTCGAGCTGAACTGGACCCGACAGCGGACGGGAAGCAAGGGACGACGGACAACGGATGGCCCGTGGGGATGGAAGGAAGGAGGGCAGGAGCGACGAACGATAGAGAGTGACTTGTGGAAAGTGCGATGAGCTCTGCAGTCTGGAAGTACCTCTGTACCATGTGATTTTTAAAACATATTTATTTTGTGTTCCTTTTCATCTGGTCTTGTCGATTCATCTTCTCTTCCTTCTAGATCATCTTCTTGTTTCGCACTAGTTGCGCCATCCGTCGCGGTAAATTAAAAAGTAGAGGGATCTCCCTAAGGGATAGAAAACGCCAACTCGACGACAAAAGAAAAACAGAAAATCACAACTCCAAAAAAAGAAGAAGAAAGAAAGAAAGAAAGGAACGTAGAAAAGAGCAGACGAGGGAGCAGGGTAACGGCCGTAGAGACATTGTAAAAACCAAAGATGGATGAGACTAACCATTTGGCTTGACATTTTTTTTTTGCCTCGTCTTCTTTCCCTTCTCCCACCCGGCCTCTCTGACTTCTGGTTTTTCTTTTCCTTCCCGTACTGCTGTCCTCCTCCGAACCCAACCAACTAGAGCTTGCCACCTCAAGGACAGGGGTTTGATGCCAACGGATGACCGGGATTTTTTACATTTTTGTCTTTTTTTTTTTTTGCTCTCACTTCTTTTCCACTCTCTATTACCGAACAAAGTTGCCCCCGAAAACAAACCAGTTGGCGGAAAACGAGATCGGCGACTGGTTCGTTGGCTATCACCAGGCCGTTTGCAGGTCGTATTGTCCCTTTGCATGAGCTTAAAGCTACGAAGCTCCAAAAGCTCACAAAGTAAGGCGTTAAAAGGTAAGGGCCCGGGAACCAACGCCGGGAACAAAGCAGCTACAGAAATAAAGAGTACAGGCTGGACCTAAATAATACGAGACTGTGAAGGAAACAGAAAGAAAAGAGCAGAAAAGAGCAGAGAAAAAAAGAGAAAAAAGTACAAAAATGGAGGACCAAATGACCGAAAAGGCCAAATCCCCTCCCCCTCCCCAAGGAAAAGTCGGGCAGCCCCTCTACATTTTCGTTAGTGGCTGACCTCTGGTATTTTTTTAACCGTTTTTGGGGGGATTTTATTCACTTTTTTTTTCTTGTAAGTCAACTGTAGTCGTTTGTTCGAGCAGTGCCTGGATATTTGTCGTTAGGTACTTGCTCCCGCTCCTGGACCCCTGGCAAGTTATTGGTCTAGCCCAAGTTTTAGGCCACACACAGCAGCCCGAAGACCAGTTGCGTCCCAGTCAAGGCCAGTCCAGTTCAGTAATTAAAGCTCAGTCCCATGCATTAGTCTCTTCTGCTAGCGTCTGCCGATGCGACCCCATTTCGCCCATTCCCGTCTCCCGAGTTGCCACCCTGCCCAAACAGTCTGTTCATCGAAGTATCCGTATCCACTGTAACTACCCACACTCCGCCACCCACTGGCTTTCTCGGCCACCAAACGGTGGCCACGGCACCACTGCAGTATTGAACAACACACCAAACAGCGACCCAAAATCATATCCAATGACCCAGGTCCGCATGCAGGCGCACTATGAAGGGAGGGGAGGGGGAAGGGGAGGAGGAATATAAAATAAAATAAAAACATAAAAATCCTGCAAACACATGTCCATGCATTCACACCGCAAACACCCCGTTTCCTGCTGTCAGGCTGAGAGCAACCCATGGGACCTGGATCAACATTTTTTTTCTGTGCCTGACAGGGCTTGACCTGCAGGGAAAGCCGCGGGAGGAAGACGGAAAGCAGGAGAAAAAAATGCCCCTTGCATATTTTGACAAGGTTAGCCAAAAAGGGATGAAATTTGAAAAGTTAAAAAAAAAAAAACTGACGGAAATAAGGGTGATAAGAAGAGAGCGAGAAGCTTGCCCGAAAAAGAAAAGAAGAATAAGAAAAAGAAATAAGAATGTACAAAAGGAAAGGGTAAGATCTGAGCAAATCAATATGCATACTGAGACATGCACGCAAGCTCCAAGCTGTCAAGCTAGGAGAAAATTAAGTTAATTCCATAGATGCTCGCACATGCATCAAACGGCCTCCTAAGGGTAAGACATCAATGAGAGGAGAGACGAGAAACATCAGCTCGACCAGGGATTTTCTCGATTGTCCAAGTTTAGCTGCGGCCGATCCATCTCGGCGAGAAGCGCGACAAGTAGATTCCCGAGGCCATCCATGGTGTAGGAGTACGATGCAATTTGGATCTTATTCAGCTTTTGTCTGATTTTATATATGTTCTGGGTTCGGGTAGAACCTCGATAGTAAATGTGCAATCTCTCTACGATGCATGTTTAATACGCTTAAGAGTGCCGGACAGGTGCAATTCTTTTCTTTATGCCGAATGTCTGAGGCTGGCTGTGCGTAAGTAGCAATTTTTTATTTCAATTTTCATTAGAATATGCCGGCGTCGAACAACGAAAAGTCAGCCCGTTGCAAGGGGAGCGGTAAGACTTCGACGGACTGGGAGACAGACGTGCTGGCTGAGAGCGTCAGGTAAAGGGGGCAGCGAAGGAAAGACGGTCGAAAACCCTCACACGCAACTCTTTGATAACGGCCATCGTCTTGCCGTTTCTTCTTCTCCCGCTATCAGCTTAATCCAGACACACGCCGACGTACGGACAGTTCTCACAGCAAACCTGGGCACCAACGAAAGGGGAGAGAAGGCGGATTGAGAAGAAGACTGTTGGAGGGTCGTTTCTGATTCTGTGTGTCGTGTTGGCTACTGTATTACGTGGCACTCCCGTCTTCGGCCTCTTCTTTGCTTGTTTTGTGTAGACAGGGAGGACGAGGCGTTTTAGCATCCGCCAGCCCTCTGTCATCAAGACCTTGTGATCTTTGGGTTTAGGCATTTGTAGGCGGCTACCTGTTCGTTTGATCTGCTTCTTTGTGCTCCAACGACCAAAAGGCGCACGTCAAACCAAAAGCGGACACGTCGGGTATGGTGACATTTTCAGCCACATCGAGAGGGTGTTGAAAGATACAAATGGAGACGAAAAGTCATTTCTGGGACCGGTCACGATCACCGCTCTTTGTTTGTCAACTGCAAGTGACGACGGCCAGGGAACTGACGAAAAATCTGTTCAAGGTCGCAGCTCGTCTTTTGCCAGACCCTTCGAAACGCTGCAACGCCGGATGCAGTTGCATGTTCTATAATTCTTTGTTTCTTCTCTCCCCTTTGCCTCGGGCCAGAGATTGCAGGCAAAGTGAAGAGGTTTGTAAGAGAGCCAATGTGTGCATGTCTGCGTGGACTCATGATCGCACCACCCACTCAATTGCAGCAAGTCCGTCTGCGACCAACATGGGACGACATGGGTGCAGTGAGCATTCACATACTGTTCCGCAATCTGGTCAGAGCTCCGGAGAGGCCACCTCATACACGGTCTAAAAGGTTGAAAAAAGTCGAATAATTAGTAGACGTATGATCGTTCCGTTAATTTATGTAATGTTAAATATTTGGTATATTTCATGTCTGCAAACAAGCGAGTGATTGAGACCGAAAGCGAGGAGCGAAATGATGTTTACTTTCTAGACGTAAGCTTTCTTTCTTGTCTTTGCCATCATCTTCATTTTAGCCCTTTTAGACTCTCCGGTCATTCTCCCCATCATCCTCCCCTCCTCAACCTCTAAATGGTATCGCCCCTGGTTGTCCATCCCTTTCCCTTTTTCCTTCCAGTTTTTTTTTCGACATTTTGATGTGAGGACGCAAGTCAATAAATAAAATCAAAGAGACACAAACAGGAATGAAAAGAAGAAGATACCAACGGTTGCAAAAACGTGAACAAATTTAGAGAAAAACAGGCAAAAAGGCATAGCAAATGTAACAAGATATGAGTAAGAAAGGGAAAGACGACGGGACGAACAGACAATAGAATGGACGCGAAGCATGGCATCTACTACACAAAGAAAAGAAAATTTTCGCCGGAGCGGTACATGGGCTTAAAGGCGACAATAATGCGCACCCAACCGGCAGACACGCTACTGCCAAACTTAGACGCCATATAACTCCCAAGCGTCAAAGTCGTCGTCCTGAACGCCCTTTTTGTCGGCACTGGCGCTGCTTACAGACTTCCCGAGAGTCTTCGTGCCTAACGCTGTCGTCGATGCCATGTCCGCATAATATACAGGTGCAAACTCGGTCCTGAGCTCTTCGCCCAGTCACAGTTCGTCGTCCTGGTCTAGCTCAGAGGGTTTGAGCAGACCAGACACCTTGGACCGCCGCTCAATGTCGGCCTGCTTGGCATCGCTCTCGGCCTGCTCCTTCTCGGCCAGATACAGCTCGGCGTTGTCGCCTGAGAACTCCCGCAGCGAGATGAGGAAGTCGCGCAAGCTTAAGCGGAACTTGTCGTATTGCGTGTTTAACGTGAAGAGGCTCTCCACAAAGGCTTGGATTTGCGCACTGCATCGAGTTAGTAAGAATCAAAGGTCAGTTGCGACGAGACAAAAAAGAATACAAGTACGACAACGTACGGTTGGAGGTTGCTAAAGGCGTTGCGCAGAAGGTTGGCGACATAGTTGGTCAGGAACTCGCGGTTTGGCGTGTTGGCCTGCGCCTGGTCTGGCTGGTAGATGGGGCCCTGAATCTTGGGAGCCGAGCCATCGGCGGGATCGACAAGGTAGAACATCCGCACCAGGAGAGATGATTGAGTCTTGAAGCCTGCCTTGTGGTCTGTGTCGGTGAGAACGTAGAAAACGTCCTGCAGGATGAGAATGAAGAACTGGTTGAAAAACGCGTTGGCAGTCGATGTGTCCGTCTTCTCGGCGACGTTGTTGATCAGCTCCAGGCACATGCCCAGACCGGCGGCCTCAACGTCGCGGTTGTCGTGCTTGCTAGCCCACAGGCAGGCATCGATTACAAACTTGAACTGGCGGTTGTCGAGCTTCAGGAGCGCCGGGAAGCAGTGCAGGTTAATAGCCCGCAACAGATTGAAAAACTCCACACGGTGCTCAGGGAACTCGGAGAAGTCCTTGTTGATCATCTCCAGCGTGCACTCGAACACGTTCTCCATTATAATTGGCACCTGGTCTTCCATCAAGCTGCCCAGCTTTGAGATGATGGCTGCCATTGCCTTCAGCACCTCTGCATCGCGGGCGTTAGGGACGTTCCGGTTGTAATCGACCAAAACCGAGTCGAGCAACTGCGGGACCATCTGCGTGCGCACTGCTTGGAGCTCCTCCGCCTTATCGACAAACACCTCGATGAGCTTCAGGATCTCCTTCTTGATCGTCCGCAGACCGCGGACCTTGGGCGTCTTGGGTGCAATTTCTCCTGCAGAACGTTAGTATATCCCACGTCGGGGTTGTTTTCTTTTAATAAAAAACGTATCCTGTCGTATGCTTACCGTCACGAGCTACAGCCTCCGAGATAAGTTGGCTTGTGGCGCGGTACATCTGGAGGAGGTCAAGGTAGATACGGCCGATCTGGGGGTAAAAGTAAGGACCGATCGATGTGCAAGCGGCAACGTTGGTCTTCATGATGTTGCCAATAATCTTGATAGTATCGGAGTCCTGGAGGATGGAAGGGTCTGCTGTGGCTGACTTGATGATCTGGTCCCATGCGCTGTTGGGTAGCGCCATTAGGTCGGAAAGTAGACGCTCCTGCTGGCTACGGTTGCCCTGTGCAGAAACCATATAACCACAGGCCTCGTAGAATGTATGCACCTGCTGCGGCGTCAGGTCGCAGGTGATTTTCTGGAGGTTCCGAACAATCTCATCGATGAACGGCTCCTGTTCGCTAGGCTGAAGGGCGACAAAATGGCGGCGGCACTGTTTGGCGATCTTGATAAATGTATCACAGGCCATGTCCTGCACACCCTCATGCGATTCGTGCATGAATTCGAACAGTTTGTTGACGACAGTCTTCAGGAATTTCCAGTGGGCCTTCAGGAAGCGAGGATACTGGCCGACAATGTACATAATGTTACTCGCGACGACAGCCTTGTTGTCCTTACCGCGCTTCATTTCTGTAAGGCCCAGTAGGTCCTTAATGACGGTAACCAAGAACCGCTTCTCCGTCTCCTCGTTCATGGCCAGCGAGATGGAACCAATGGCCCAGCAGAGCACGTTGCAGTTATGCCATGACCACTCCGAGCCGTCGACCTGGCGCGCGAGTTTCTCCGTCATGATTTGCTCTGTGTCGACAACGTCGAGATGTGTGAGGTAGACAAGACACTCGCGGATGGTCTTGTACAGCTGCACGGTGTCACTCTCCTTGACAAACTCACGAACAATCTCGCCCTCGTCGTTCTCGACAATCAGCACCTCCTCAGGACGCACCATCTTCTCGATCATAACGATGCGGAGGTTAGACAGGATCTCCTTGTACTTGTGCTTCCGCAGAGGGTAGTTGTTCAGGAGGGCCGGGTTGGGTGCGCCGTTCGAGGTAAGGGTGCCCATGGCGAGAAGAGGGTTAGCCTCGGACATGGGAAGAGACTGCATCTCCTCGTACAGCTCCTGCACAAGCTTCAGCCAGTAGTCAAGGGTGATCTTGAAGATCTCACGGTCGTCAATCTGGGAAATGCGAATGAGGTAGAAATGGGCGTGGGTGAGGAAGTCGCGGTTTGGTAGATTCTCGATGAGCTGGTGGTAAAAGCCATTGGTCAGTAAATCCCCGCCAAAAAGTGCAACTGCTTTGGGCATTAGGAAGGCGAAATACGTACGTTGAGATGCATGGTGAAGAAATTGCATAAAAAGAGTGCCAGATTCTGCACGAATTCTTGATCCCGAGAATTGCTTTGAGGGTAGGTCGTCTTAAGGTCCATTGACAACGGAATGATGGTGGCAATGGTCGTGAGGACCTCAGTGAACATCTTGATGAGCTGTTCGTCGTAGTTGCCTACTTGGCCTGGACCTGACGTCTGCAGACCGCCGATCTCGGTCAAGCACTGCAGAGTGATGTTGCGGAACTCGGGAACCTCGAGGAAACGTGTGCGGAGGGTGTCGATAAGGGGGGTCTCGAAAATGTAACCGAGAGGGATCCAGTTGCAGAAGCGCAGCAGGGTCTCGAGGGTCGCCTTCACTAGACTGGTCTGGGTGGCTGTGTTGAGAATCTCGGTGCAGAGCTGGAAGATCTGCGAGAACTCGGCACACATGGTGGTCTTGAGGTTGCGGGTCTTCGTGGACGTCATCTGCTCGGCGGAATAGTCAAAGACCTCCTCGGAGAGGAGGCGCAAGATGATCATGTTGTTCTCGCAAATCGACAAACTGGAGCGGCAGGCGGTAATGATCTCGTTGATGAATGTAGGCCAGTTGTGCGGCCACTCCTGCTTCAGGATCGAGATCAGGACAAGGTTGAGCTTGTTCAACAGAGTCTTGTGTTCGCGTAGGGCCTCTTCCGAGTCGGAGCTCTGGATAATGAACTGCACGACAAAGTTGCGGATGCCTTGACACTGTTCCCGCGGGAGGACCTTCCATCTCGTCATGATGACATGGTCGAGCACCTGTAGCGCCAGGAACTTAGTCTGAGGGTACGTGGCCTCAGAAAGGATTTTGTCGACGATGAGCCAGGCATCAGGATCTTCTTTGAATTGGTTTAAAGCGCTCTCGGCAGCTTTTTGCTAAAGCAGAGAAAGGCGAGGCATACGTTAGCTACGGACAAGGTACGACGAGCGGCACGAGGATTAAAACAGTCACAACGCCGAGAAAGACATACCTGCTCGCCGCGGCCTTCATAGAAGGCGCGCACCACCGAATCGAGCTCTGCTACGGTGGGGGCCATCGTGGGAGAGGTGCCCAAGGGGAGTATATCAAATGAGAAAGGAATGCGTCAAGGATGGGCACGGGTGTTTGCCAGGAGAGGCCCAGCAAACCAGCTGCAGTTGGAGATCTTGGCCCAGTAAGAGATTAGGCGAGGCTGCAGGCTGCAATGGGTGTTGATGTAGGTCGGATCGAAGAGAGGGTTAGACGACCGCTACGTGAGGTGAGTAGAGGACTAGGTACGGCAAGCTCGAGAGTG
>LVYW01000002.1:2073236-2157490 GCA_001630435.1 Sporothrix globosa
GGGGGGACAGGATTTGCCGGGTGGATGCTCTAAGCGGAGCTTTTGCATGCAAATGACCAAAGGTGTTTCGAGAAAGCGAGGACGTGCCGAAGCTGAAAGGCTCAACCAAAACAAAGGCTTAGATTGGAAGAGAAGGGGTCAATAACGGAGTCGTTGGCACAATAAGTCGAGTTGTAAGAAGTGATACAAGAAAAGCCCGCGAGACAAGCAACGCGCTCGTTGTCTTGCGCGTCTCGATTCGTTGGCTGCTAGACTGCGTATGGTGAAGGGTTATGGTGGTGGAGGATTCAAAATAGAACGTTGTGGGTGTTTCGGTGACGTTGTAGGCGAGGAAATGCTGTCGGAAGAGAGAGGAAGCCTTCGCGATTATGTCGTTGGCAGGTGCAGGGTTAGCAAAAAGAGTGCGCAGGGAGAGAGGGAGAGTGAAAAGGGAAGGATCGAGATGGGAGGGACGAAGAGGTAGGAACGAGTGTCGTGCGTAGGCGGAGAACGGGAGAACGAAAAGTGAGGTGGCGGGGTTTCTGGGAGGGAAAGCGGTAGCAAATGGCAGCAAGCAAGAGCGACAGGCGAAGGGAATCGATTTTGGCGGGACTGGCGCACCAAGAAACAGCACCACAACAGCAAGAGGACAGCAGCGGAAAGGGAAGGCGAGAGGGGCGGAGGCCCGGTATGGAGACAACGCAGGGCTACGGAGGGCACAGAAGAAGCCAGGCCGTGAACCAAGCAGAACCGGCAGCTTTGGACAGCCCCGCGATTTTTCACATTTGATTAGCAACCTGGCGTTACTGGAGCTGTGTCTTGGGGGCAGTTGCTGCGCGCGGTTGACATGGAGGGAAGCTCTGCCGCTTTTTGCTGCGCAGAGGGGGATTGGGCGCCGGGTTTCGTTGGGCCGTTTTGACCGTTCGCCCCTCTCCCACACCACCGGCTGAGGGATAGCGTGAACGCGTTGTACCTCGTCTGCAATTTTAAAGGCAACGCTACTTGTTCTGTCGATGGCCTTTTCACTCACTTTACTCTTTCGCATACTTTCTGTTATTAGTAATTTGGCAGGGCAAAGTTTGAACGAATTGACCACTCCATGCTCGGCAGTGCAAAAGACTGGCGGTCGGCGACTTGTCACACGAAACGCACCTGGAAACCAGGAGGGACTGGACTTAGAAGTTCATGCCGCGTGTGTCTTCGTTCGCTTTAATTGTGATCGAGGTGGACTTTGGCGCCGAGCAGCTGGTAGCCGCCAACAAACCTGGTAATTACGTCTTTGTAACACAGATTTTCAAAGACAATCACGACCTATGCAACCTGCCGCAAGCCGTTTGCACATCAGACAAAATAAAGCATAACCTTTGGTATTCGAATCAATTGACGGAGAACTTCAAAGGATAGTATCTACTTTCTACAGATGCTCGATCTATGCTATTTGGTAACCAAACTCGGACAAACTCTCCTCGAGCGCCTTGAGTGCACGCTCGATGTGGCCTCTCTCGGGCTCCAGCTGTGACGGTCGTTAGTATGTGCAGTGGTTGAAGGGAAACCCCGACTGGGCATGAAACATGGACCTCGCCGAATAGACTTACAATGCTGACACCCATGTGGCCAAAACGAATGTACTTGGTGGCAATTTCCTTGTGGATGCCGCCGGCAAAGACAACGTTCTTCTTGCCCAGGCTGGGCAGGATCTGCGAGATCTGGATCGACTCCGGCAGGTATATGGCGGTCATGGCGTGCGCCTGGTCCTCGGGATTCGAGGCGACCTGCTTCAGGCCCAGGCTGGTAATGGCGGCCTTGATCTTGTCAGAAGCCTCCTTGTGCTTGGCGAAGCGCTCAGCCAGGGGCACTGAGAGGATCTGGCCCAAGGAGGTGTGGAGGGCGTGGACGAGCTGGGGGGACGGCGTCGCAAAGTATGACGGCTTCTTGGCCTCGTAGTTTCTCATAATCGGCAGCCAGTTCTGGATAGACGCATAGTACGCGGCGGGCGGCGTCTTGCGGTTTTCCACAGCCTTGATGGCGCGGCCACTGAAGAAAGAGATGGACAGTCCGGCGGGGACGCCAATGGCCTTCTGGCTGGCAGTGACGACACCATCCAGCTTCCAGTCGTCAAAGGCAATTTCCTCGCAGGCGACCGAGCACACGCCGTCAACAATGACGAGGGTGTCCGGCGAGACACGGTGGACGAGCTCGGACAAGTTGCGTAGCTCGCTCAGGACGCCGGTGGAGGTGTCGACGTGCGTGACGGTCAACAGCTTATACTGCTTAGCCTTGAGGGCGGCCTCGATGTCGGACAGCTGGGGGCGACTGCCGACGGGAGCCTTGAGCTCGGTGACATCAGCGCCGTAGGTGCGGAGGGCGTTGGCAAAGCCGTCGCTGAAGTAGCCGGTGCCGAGGACGAGGGCGGCCTCACCCTTCTCGATCAGGTTGGCACCGACAATATCCCAGCCAAGGGTACCGGAGCCGGAGATAACAAAGGGTTGAGCGGCCGGGTCAGTGGACTGGAAGAGTTTGCGGAGGCTCGAGAGGACTTCGCCGAAGACGGAAACAAATGCCGGCCCGACATGGCTCTCACTGTGACAGTTAGATGAGGTGTTCTTGTAAGTCAAGTAAGGCTGCGCGACGTTGGGAAAAAGACGTCACTATAGAAAACAATTGCAAAATAAGAACATATCCGTTCCTCTCCACCCAAAAAAATCACATGTGGAAGCCGCCAATTGGAACGAAAGCAATACCGATATAGGCCGAACATTACCTGTAATGGCTCATAGAGTTGAGGACGGCATCATCGAACTCAATGGGGCCCGGGATGAGCAGTGTGGGGTGATCCGACTGTGACGACATTTTGGGCGATGAAGCGGTAGTTGTGGTATGAAGACGACGGTTGAATGTTGATGTTGAAGGGGTGGGCGAGGAATAAGTAGTGGACGGTCGATAAGCCGAGGAGGCAGACAAGTGTCTAGCAATCCCTGCTAACCGATGTACAGAGGGGCTGTCATCGGTGATACGGCGATGAGGGGGGGCCATAATTCTGGCAGCAGTAGCGCCGCTGTGGAAGGCGCGTTGGGTTCCGCCTTCGCCTGTGATTGCCGTCACAGTACTTGCTGTAGGCGTGCCTGCTGCTCCTGCCTGACTTAGTAATATTGCCTTCCAAGTGGCTGAAGACGACCACGCACTAAGGAAAGTACTTTGTTGGCGACTCGGCAGGAAGGGATGAGGCCAGCGTGCACGACGAACGACGGTGAGAGGCTGCATTGTGAACGGGAGAGAGGAGAAAAAGAGAGGAGGGAGACGACCTGGAGGCATTAAAACAAGAAAATAAATTCGGAGAATTGCGTCAATTGGGCGGCACGGCGCTGTTTTCCACGGATAAAGAGGTGCGGTGAGCAGCGTTCAGGTGTCCTTCCTTCGCTGGATGGCGCTTTCCCGTCTCCTCAAAGTCCTGGAGGTTGTGCTTGCCCGCCTGTCTTTTGGAGGTTGCGCGTTTTTATGATGCTCCGTCACGAGAGCTTAGGCCCTAAATCTCCGAAAGAACGCCGTCAGCCAAAGGCACTCTCAGGCACTCTCTGGTCGAACCTGGCTCTCTCGCGGGTCTCATCATACGGAGAAGAGCGAATTTGCCGGCTCCCACGCGCTGCTCCATAAAAGACAACTGCCCCGCCCGAGAGGGGTCGTTCACTGATGCTTGGTTCTCAATTGTTGCGCCCGGTTCCGATTTTCGGGGTCGTTTGCAGGCCGTGTGGCTTGATACCCAGCGTCTAGTGGCTGATGAAATTTGGGGGAAAGGGAAGGTGGAGTGCTGGAGCTTGCCTTCTTGGGAAAGCTTTCCAGAAGAGGTAGCAAAGCTGCCCAGCCACTCCGTCGCTGACGTCCCACTAGCAAGCGGCAATTCCAGGCAGGAACAATACTCCTCTCTCAACCGCATTCGTTGACAGCCTTCTCTGTTAAAACAGCAATTGACGACAGCAAAGCAACCCTCGTGCTCAACCTCTTCTCATCTAGACCCGCTGCAGACCGCCTGCGTCGACCGCGATCGGCTGCGAAATAACGGAACTGGGCGGCTCATCTGGCCCCCCGTGTTGGCGCCTTCGGAGTACACCGACACTCGCTCCATAAACTCGGATTCGCCATTGAACGAAGCACACACCAGTCTAGCGGGCTTCTTTCGTCAACATGGCGTTCCTTATTCTCGTCATCGGTGACCTGCACATCCCAGACCGGGCGCTGGACATTCCAGCAAAGGTAGGCTTGCAAGCGTTCCTGATATAGCTGATGACATCTCTCTGCGTTCTGTGCTTTAACACATCGTCCTCGTCTACAGTTCAAGAAGCTTCTTGCACCCGGAAAGATTGGCCAAACCCTTTGTCTCGGCAACCTCACCGACAAGCACACCTACGAGTACCTCCGGTCCGTGGCGCCTGATCTCAAGATTGTCAAGGGCCGCTTCGATGTCGAGGCCACCGCCCTGCCCTTGACCCAGGTCGTCACCCACGGCGCCATCCGCGTGGGTTTCCTGGAAGGCTTCACGCTCGTTAGTAACGAGCCCGACCTGTTGCTGGCCGAAGCCAATCGCCTGGATGTGGACGTACTCTGCTGGGGCGGCACCCACAAGTTTGAATGTTTCGAGTATATGGACAAGTTCTTCATTAATCCTGGCAGTGCAACGGGCGCCTACTTTTCTGGCTGGGGCGGTGATGGGGACAAGCCTGAGGACGAGGTCGTGCCGAGCTTCTGCCTCATGGACGTACAGGGCATCTCGCTTACGTTGTACGTCTACCAACTGCGCAAAGACGCCAATGGCACGGAGAGCGTTGCGGTGGAGAAGGTGACATACACAAAGCCTGTGCAGCCGACAGGATCGGCCTCATAAGCGCAGGGACGAGGATGGGGACCTTTGGTGTCTGTGCTTTCTGGCTTCTAGTTCGTATGTTGTTTGCGTTGCGTTTCGTTTTTTATCTTGTAGCAGATGTGAGTAACTTGCTATTTTATTTTTACCCTTCCGGTGACGACACCTGTATATACCACTTTTACTACGCAAATAGCTGTTTGAATTACCGACGGGTTTCGCTCTGGCCAGAAGAAAGCTTTCGATATATGCCATGAAGTGCAAGGATGGAATTTTGAGAGTTTTATCAAAGCTTGCCACATTCAGGCATTCCATTAAAAAACAGAGAAATGAGTGACAAATAGGATATCCTAAAACAATAAAGCGGTTGGTTGCGGTCGCAATCGCAGTTTCCAAATACAACGGAACAATAAATGCAAGTAAACCAAGAATAGCCAAAAGAAAACATAAAAGCAGGAATCTGAAGGCAAGGAATGACAACGCAAAACAAGGAGGGTTGTTCATATAAAATAAAAAGGACAACGCCGAAACACCATGCTCGCGTCAGGCCGCTTAAATGTGGAGTTCTACTCCATCGTCTCAATCATTATAGCATCATGCTCCGTCGCCGTGATATCCTGTCTCGTGTTGATAGTGCCCGGCCCTCTATGGCTTGACCGTCATCTCTTTCCGCAGGTGGCTCGTAGGAGGAGTCGGCAGCATCTTCTTCATCATCTTCGAGCATGGATCCTCTTTTCATCCCAACCATTGACGCGCGCTTGCGTGCTGCTGATGGCCGGGTATGTCGATCCGCCGACGAAGTACCATCTTCCCGTGCATTTGTCGTCAATGACCGCCGCGTGGTTTTGAGGGAAGCCCGAGAAGAAGCCGACTTTCTTGATCCACCTCTCACCTTGCCCATGATAGCTTCGCACTCCTCGTCCTCCGCCTCTTGGGATGGTGATGAAGCGACCGTGAACTCATACGGGTCCTGATCAGCCGCTGAACTGTTTGTCAGCTCAGCGTCGGAATCGGGCTTGTTGACTGTCTTTTGCTCGCCGACTGAAGACGCTCGTGGCTGGCGCTTGTCCGAATCCGTGAAATGTTGAGTCTGTGCAGCCTTGTCCTCCTTTGATTGTTGCTCGTGGAGCCGCGGAACAATCAAATCTGATCTGGCAACCGTGGGCATCGCTGCTATATCTTGGCCATCTTGATGAGGCTGGTGGCTCTGGCGCTGAACGTATTTCCCTTCGCCTGCGACAGCGTCGAAGAGTTCCTTTGTTGGACGACGCATTTTGTCCCGCAGGTTGGGCTCTGCATAGCTGACTGAGGCGCGTGATCGTCTATTAGGACGAGACGTCTCGCCATGAGAGGAAATGTCAGCCGGCGGCGGGGTATCGCGGCCTTCAACGTGCGTAGGTACGAGGCGCTGAGAGGTGAGAATTGTTGCCGTTGCAGGGGGTGGTGTACAAGGACACGTGGCTTCTGGTTCAAGTTCGGGCAATGGCTCGCTGTCGACATCGATGTGTACCGGTGCTTGGTCATTAGAGGGCAAAAGTGTAGTAGGTTTGCGGGTGATGTCGTTCTTGTCATCATCGACCTTGACGTCAACAGCAGCCGGTGGTGTTGTTTCCGGGATATCCACGACCAAGGGCGCCTTCATGCGGTTCCGCATACGGCCTCCAAGTTGTACCGCTTTGTGGGTGCTTCCGTTGCCTCCCTTGTGCTTTCCGGATGCGTCGTTCAGAGCCTGCTTCCGAGGCGACGAGATATCTTCATTTGTGTTCTTTGCAGCAAGAGGCTTTCTTCCTCCCACAGTAGTCTTGACTTCGCCGCGGTTCTCATTCGACTCCTTACGACTGTTGACGAGGCTTCTTATGCTCCTCGGATTTTTCAGCTCCCGTGTCGGCACACTGCGATCAATCGGTGCCGAGGCCTTGCCATTCGCCTCCCCAGCCTTCATCCCACGAGCAACAGCGTTCTCATCATTGACAGCGAACTTTCTCTTTCCAGCGGATTTTGAAGACGGTGTAGAAGCCGCCGAAGCTGATACGACAGGGGCGGCAGAGATCGGGGCAGCAGAAGTTTCGAGCGTCGTTGATGGCTCTACCGCTTTTGCGTTTGTGTTTACGGTGTGAATGGTAGTGGCCGTCGTCCCGGGCTCGAATTTCGACTTTGTGATACTGGGAGGTGCTGCTGGTTGCGAAACCTCGGCTACAAGTACTTCCTCCACCTTGCGGTCATTGGCAGGTTCCTTCACTGTAGCGGTTGTCTTGGTCTTCGGTGCGGCTTCAGCTTTCTGGACGGCGTTGGCGGTTGTTTTCTTCATCGGGTCCACGGTCTTCTTCGGGTCAACGTGGAGGAGGCGTGAGACTGGCGGAGGGCCAAGCACGGGGGAAGCAGCCGTTTCACTATCGTCGGACTGGATGGCGAGGATCTCGTCTCGGCTAGGAGTATTCGTCAGCACTACGAGCAAGTAAGGACAATTCAGAAGACACATATCCCAGGACGTACCTGAGAGTCTTCCGCGGGAAACTCTTAGTTTCATAGATTGGCGGTAGGCGGCCTTCTTGGATCGCAAGACTCTCTGCCTCGCTCGGCGAAAGAGCAGGCAGTTTCCTTTGCAGCGGCGACACGGCCTCCCTCGGAAGGCTCAGTCTTGCGGGCTTATCGGCGCGTCGTAGAGCAACTGGCGACTGTCTCTTGGTCGGTGGTTCGAGGCCAAAGGTGGCAAGGAGAGAGCCCAATTCGAAGAGCTGCGCCTCCATCTTTTGCTTTATTTGCAGGGCATGGTCGGCCACGCGCTGGGATTTGTCGTCGTCGATCTCCTTTTCAAGGCGCAAGACCTGACCACGAAGCTCCAGGTTTTCGGACAGGAGCCGTGCGCATTCGTTTTCGAGGCCGCGGATGCGAAGCGACTGGTTCGAGTTGACACGGGCGATGTCTCTGTTCTGGCGCAGAAACTTGCGCCTCACTGTTTATGTTAACAAAGGAGACAAGTCTAAGGAGGCAAAGATGTCTTTCGAATAGAAAAACAATGACTTCACGCACAGTTGTCGTAGCTATCGACCAGGGCAGGGGGTTCGTTTAGTCGCGCCATCTCTCATAACGGTGAGGAGACCGGCGTAAAAAAAAAGAGGACGACAGCAATATCGTGGAGTGTGTCGAGTAAAGTCGAAGCGGTGCCGGAGGGGAAGAGGGCGAGAGAAAGTGGTGTCGTCGTTGTCGAAGGGCGAAATTTGGTCGCGCGACAAAAGCTCGCGATTTGAAGCTGCTTTGTTAGTATTTCCGATGCATGCAAACAACAGACCGTTTTTCTGTCCCGGGCCGTTTTGTCTACCACCGGTTGTATGGTGCCTGGTGCCATTGGCACCTTCTCGATTAATTTTTGGGCTGTTGTTTACGCCAATCTTATTTGGGCAGGGGGGTTGGCCGGGCAGCCCTGACCTGGCTGGGGCGCTTATGTGGCTCGCCACGCACAAGCCACATTCCAGTCAACAATGCCCCGCCATTCAGTTGCGACGTCCCAGTCGCATAATTGTGGTCGTTCGATATCCAAGTTTTGGACAGATTGGTTGCTCCCGTTGCTGTCAACAGCTTTTGGCAACATCCAACGCGCCACAACGTACAGCTAGTACAAAGTGCATACAAACCCGGCGACAATGGCCTTCTCTTCACGATCGGTACCTTCTGGGCACCTGCGGCAGACGTCTGTGTCTGGCGCATCGACAGGCATGTCGCTCCAGGCGCGTGTCAATGAAAAGCGCGAGGAGCTCGAGAACCTGAAGCAGCTGCGCGACCTTAGTGCGGCAGTGGCCTCGCAGATGGAGGCGCTCGAAGAGAAGCTGTCGACACTGTCTGACGGAACAGAAGGTACGCAAATTGAGCGGCGACGGCAGCTACCAGATGCTCTTGACCGATTCGAGACTTCTAGCTAACATTAACATCGCAGCGATTGCAACCGTGATGGCCAACTGGCATAATGTGCTGCGGGCAATCAACATGGCGTCAAGTAGGTTTTATCTGCCCGTGGGCATATTTAGACGTATTTGCTGGTATTCTAGGCCTCTAACACAATGAAGCAAAACTGCCCCGGGCGCCGACAGAGAACGAAGACAGCTCCGTTTCCCTTCCACAGATGCTCGTGCGCATTCCCACTGAACACGCTCCGACACTTCAAGCACAAGCAGACGAGGCCGCTGCTACCGCTACCGCTTTGGAAGAAGAGGGCGAGGCATCATGAGGCTCGTGGCAGGTCCCACAATTGCCCCTACTTTGAAAAGAGCTGCCCAGCAGAGGGTATACTCCGTACTACGCCACTTATTTCTTGCTCCATAGCGTCTCTACAAACCAATGCAGAAGCCCGAAGTGACATGGTCGCCGTCCGTCGCCTCCGTTACCAAGCGGCCAATATGGTTCGCCGTTGCCAAACCGGCTCTGAAAGTTGGTGGTGCGTGCCCCACTTTCGTCAACGGCTCAAACCAACCACGCGTTGTCAAAGGCAAGTCGCGTCAAAAACGCGTTTATTAGTCATATTGGCTGTTTACAGGTTGCAAACAAAACCCTTCCAGCTTTGACAGGGTGTTTCTGATAGATTCGCAGAAGGGCTGCGGGAACGTTTATGACGGACGATAATTGTATGAATAATGAACAAATTGATGAACAAGGTAGTCCGCGTCGTATTATTCTGTACGTGTCCTCTCAGATTGCACTCGCCGACTCAACTGCGAGGGCAAAATATTAGCCGACTTATTGAGTGTAAAGAGTACTCGCACTGCATACTATCACTATGAGGAAGGAGTGCGATGGACTTACAGCAGCGTCTGCTCCGTCACCCTATGCAATGCACTTGCCGTCCCACCTGCACCTTCCCGCACTCGCGACGCGACAACTTGCCATCAACACGGAAGGTGCGCGAAAAAGCGTAGGAGGGCAAGAAGACGGAAGGAGCGAACAGCTGTCAATTGCACAAAATAAACAAAATCTACGACCGCGGAGCAACACAAAAACGCAACATCTCCATTTCAACTAAATCTTCCCCTCTTCTTTAAAACTCTTCTACAAACATATCTCTACATCCTCAAATCGTCGTGACACAATTGCATTTTAGCCTCATGTTTCTGGCAATCAATCACACCAAACCCGAAGGCATAACAGCGCCGAATATCAGCAGCGAGCCGTTTCACGACTCGTGACTACCCACCCCTGGCCCCGAGTTGGCGCTTTTCCCAATTCCATCTCCTTCGAAATTGCTGCCCACTGTGCCTTTTCCACAACCCCCTGCTAATACCGAAAACCCGTTACTTTTTTTTGCTCTGTGCACGGAGTAAAGGCCTCCAGCACCAAAGGGGCCCAGCTCCCAGGACAAGTCGGTTAGCGTGAGTTTCATTGGAATTGATGTTGTCTTCCACGCGGTCGACGCTGATTGAGGCACACTGTTTCAAAGATTCCACCCCCTCGCTGGTCTGACCCCTCTGAAGAATAAATCCGGGACCCCTTTTCTTCATTGAATTGCAGAAAAGGGCGACGTCCCTGCCTCGACGACCCTCCACCACATGGCCCCCCAACTACAACCCACAAATCATGCTGGTTTCGTGACGGGTTCTGAGAACGTCAGTCTTTCCAGACTTGTTGGAGCACCTTCTACGCCTACGATCTCGGATGACAAGGACCCCAATACTCCCGGTCGTTCATCTTATCTGGAGGAACTGAACATTGGAGCGTTGCAGAATGTACAGAACCTAGCACAGGTTACTACTCCACGCAACCGGCATCTCAAGACCAAAACCGAAGACCACATTCCAGCAAGCATCTCCACCCCAGACTCGCTGGCCGACGTTCTGAGTAACTTTCACATTTACAGCCCTCCCGAGAAGGAAGCGGTCACTTTGGATCCCCGTAAAGTCACCGTACGACAGACGCAAGAGACTGTTTCTGCGTCGCCACATAGCCCCAAGCTGCAGAAATCGACTCGCAACGCAAAGCACGCCCACTTCGCTCTTCCGGAACAGCCTTGCGACAGCGTCGAAGAAGGAGGCTCAAGTCTGACAGGTACGTCTAATCACCCAGTAGTATTAGCAACCCGATGCCACGATTGACATGCGATGTGTCAAGGTTCAGTCAAGCGCGAGTCATTTTCTGCGCTTTTATCAGAGTCTGATATACAGTCCACCATTAAACAGCACGACGCAAAGAACTTTGACTGGATTCTCTCTCTTCCTCGCGACGCTGGCAATTTCGTTGGGGATAAGCACTTGCGCCGCATTTGCTCGGCTGCCGACCTGGCAGACAGCGCCAGTCAAGACCGAAAAGTTTACTTCGGCTGCAACATCTTGCGCCAGAGATCGCTGTCGAGAAGCTCTGTCACAGGCAGAGACCGAGCTGTCAACACATATACTCTCATTGCTACACCCTTGAGCAACCGTGCAGAGGTGAACGATATTCAAGCTCCAGCAGAAACCATGATCGATACACTCCTACCTCCAAGTTCCACAGGTATGGTACCGGCGGACTTCAGCGGCCTCTCGGCAAAACCAGTTGGAGCATCACTTGACCAAACCTCCTTTGAACGGGCACAGTCCTTACCTCGTTCACCTGGAAGCTCTGTTGCGCGTATCGAGGATACTCTCGAGGAGCTGGACAGACTTGAGGACCAATTCGAAGCGGTAAATCGTATGGTTCGCGTCAATCGCGTGGCGTCGCCAGACAAAGAGGCCTTTGACCGCCGAAGCTCGACCCATGGCACAGCTGACAAATATTCGACTACCAAACCGGGCACTGTCCGCTCAAGAACCTCCGACGTAGCCCGAACGTCATCGGTCCGCAAGTCGGCTGTAGCCGCTGACCCAGCCAAGAAGTCAACTGAGGGAACACTGGCTGCCACGACTGGTACTGCTACGAAGAGGTTGAGTGTTGCTCGCCCGCTGAGTCTACTTCCGCCGAAACCGCCGGTAAAGTCGAGCAAGCCACCTACAACATCGACATTTGAGCTTCCAGGTGAGGCTGTTGCACGCAGACTGAAGGAACAACGCGAGGCTCGCATGTCAGCAGCCGCTGCTGCTGCGGCTGTGGGTGCCAAGACCGCCACGACAAAGACAGGGCAGCTTCGCAAGGCTCGATCGGTAAAGCCACCCACGATCCCAACCTTTGAGCTTCCCGGAGAAGCAATTTCTAGACGCAAGAGAGAAGAGCACGAGGCCAAGCTCAGGCGGCAAGAGGAAGAAGAAAGGAAGCGGCGCGAATTCAAGGCGAGGCCCGTTCGACTGAGCGTCACGCCAAGCACAGTCCCGCGTGAGACCATCTCAAGTCGTGCCCGAACGAACCGGACTTCAATCATTGGCGAAGGCAGCATTGCAAGTGGTGGTCTAAGCGTGCCGGCGTCTGCGCCACCCGCAAACAGACGTTTGTCAGTCATCTCGTCAGATTCAGCAGGCCGTACGAACGGCTCGGGCCAAGTGAGTCGTGGGCGCGGACCAGCACTGGGGTCGTCGCCCACCGCAGCCGGACAGATAAGCAGGGCTACGTCGACATCCACTGGTAGCATCAGCGGAAAGCGGAGCACAATCTCGGTTGAAGATGTGCAGTACCAAAAGCTACGGGGCAGAGAGATTCTCCAGCGAGACAGCATCTTGTCCTCGGATCGCGACCGTGAGAAGCGGGAACGTGAAGCGATCACCAGGCAGGCCCGTCAGGAGGCAGCTGAGAGATCTAGGGCGCTCAGCCGAGAGTGGGCCGAAAAACAGAAGCTGAAGGCCAAGAAGGTCACGACGGCATGAAACAACTACTGACAGCAGAGACAACAGGACAGCAAGGGCCACGAAGGCCACTATGATTAACGACAAACATTCGTTCATTTTCTTTTCTTTTCTCTCTCTCTCTGTTTCTCTCCATGTCCCTTTTTTTTCTGTTTCAAGCACCTGTGTTTGTGCAAGTCATTGAGGTTTCTTTTCTTATATTTTTGTTGTCTCCACCGGCATACCCATTTGGGATCGGTGTCATCCATCACTGGCAGCCGCGCAAACTCTCCTATGCAACTGAGAGCGAGCGTGCACGTTTCCTTTGTTAGCTTTATCTCTTGTGGGGGCGTTTTGGACAGGACAGCCTGTCGGGCATAGTGGATCGCGGTCAAAGTGAACCGTCGAAGATCTAAGTGTGGAACGCAAACCATGCGCTTTTACTCATGGTAGTGTTTTGAGTCTTGTTTATTTTGAGTATTTTTGGTCTCATTGGAACAGTGTTATGCTCTCAACGAATTACTATTACCGTATCAAAAGGCGTTGTGAGACTTGGCAGAAAATAAGTGACCCACGATGACTACGTTTTTTCAATTAATTTATTTCTTAAACAGTAATTTAACTGTAGGTATTTTTCATGTGTTTTTAATAGCTTTTAATAACTTTTCAAGTTTTAAAGGCGTCTAATATCGGCATCGCTCCTTCTTATAATCCTTCAAGGCAAAGAACGGGGTGTTGTTTTAGACAAGAACCTGTCGTATAAAAACGCCGTATTCTGTCACTAAAAGAGCGCGTTTAACGTCATCTTCGGCATAATCACGTGGTTTCTTATAAAAATACGTCGCAAAAAAGTTGTTGTCAAATTATCCGTTATCACGGGCGTACGGCATTAGAAGTTGCTGCTTTTTTCGTGTTTTGGTGATGTTTCTGGCAAAAAGGTGAGCGAGAAGGGGGGTGGGGGCAAGGACGGAGCACGACAACCTCGTATTATGTTACAGTCAAACAAAGCAGTTACCCCGAGCGGTCCGGCTTATTAGTGCCGATATTTCACCATTGGTTGCGGGCTAAACATGCGCCCACTCAGATGGGCCAGCATTGGCATTAATACAACCTAAGCTTCGCTTGCGGAGAAGCTACCACAGCAAGCACAGCACCATCCCGTAACCGGCGCGGCTGCATATTACCAGACAATAAGCAAGCAACAGCCGACACTATGGGCTCTCCTTCCATTCACCTCGAGCACTCTTCCTGGGTCTCTTGGGCGTTCCTGTCGGTGGCTTTTACAGGTGCAATCGCGGCCCGATACCTTCAGCACCATCGGCGAACACGGATTCGACAAAGCAGCGGCGCAATGGCACCTCAAACCACCGGCAGAAAATCAGCAGCTGCTGACCAGGCCGGTGTCGCACCGCCATGTGTGCGCCTGCCACAGGGCACGTACGAAGGGCGCGTGGTGGCCGTTGGCCAGAATGTTGTTGAGTCCGCCGGCCTCGGCTTGGGCGTCGGAGCTGGCGGGTCAAGCTCGCCGACACCAGCCTCTGGGGAGCCTCTCCCGACGCCGAAGCAGGCGGCACTGCCGAAAGCACTCGACGTCTTCCTCGGCATCCCGTATGCAAAGTCGACTGCGGGCGGCAATCGCTTCCGGGCGCCAGAGCCCGTGGTCGTGGACGAGCGCGGCACGGGTGACCTGCGCAGCCGCGTTATTCCGTCCACACAATTGGGCCAGCGATGCCCCGGTGTGGCGCCAAACCCGTTTGTCCCCGAGGGCGAGGACTGCCTCAACCTGAATGTGTACCGGCCATCTTTGTCGGGACAGACTGCGGGCCAAGGGAAGCGCATGCCTACAGGGCCCTTGCCAGTCGTTGTCTATGTGCATGGCGGTGCCTTTAATAATGGTATGGGTGTCGAGCGCGACATGGCGAGCTTCGTTGCGTATGCAGAGCTCGACGTCGTGGGTGTCAGCTTCAACTATCGTGTCGGTGCACTGGGCTTCCTTGGCTGGCAAAAGGCTGCCGAGGACGGCAATGACAGCGACAGCGCTGACGATATTGCACCGTTGAACCTGGGCCTCCGGGATCAGCAGCTGCTCTTTTCCTGGGTGCAGAAGAACATCCGTTGCTTTGGCGGTGACCCTAACAACGTCACCATCATGGGGCTGAGCGCTGGTGCTCATTCAGTGAGTCATTCAACGTCCCTTACATTTGATGTTCAATGTTGCTGACCCAATAACTTTTTCTCTATTATTTATAGATTGGGCATCATATCCTGCACTACCCCCCTGGAAAGGCTCCTTTCCACAAGGCCATCCTAGAGTCAGGTGCGCCCACGGCCCGCTCCCTGTGGAGCCCGGATCACCCGCGGCCTCGGTCGCAACTGCGTGAATTCCTCGTGGCCGCCGGCGCATTCTCGCAAGAACAGCGGAGCCTGCGGAAGGCAGGTGCACATGAATATCACGACATCCTCGAGTACCTGCGCGGCCTGCCGCTGTCGACCATAGTCGCCGCCAACCGCAAGATCTGGAACGACTACTCAGCCAGCGTCTGCTGGCCGTTCCAACCCGTCGTGGACGGCAATGTGATTCTCCAGACACCTCTGCGCACCTGGCAAGGCGGCTTTGCACCCCACATTCCCATCATGACCGGTTTCAACTCCAACGAGGGGACCATGTTTGTACCGAGCGACAACGGCCGCGCCGACACCGATGCCGACTTCCGCAAGTTCTTTGCCGACCTTGTCCCCGGCCTAACGAGCGATGACCTCGACGAGCTGGTGCGCGTGTACCCGGACCCAGTCACAAACCCAGCGAACTCGCCCTACGTCATGCCGAAACCCTATCCACCCGGCGTCACCGGCCGCCAGTGGGCCCGCCTCGAGGCGGCGTACGCGCACTATGCCTACATCTGCCCCGTCCTACATATGGCGCACTACCTGTCGACGAACCCCAACAACCGCAACGTGTACCTGTACGAGTATGCTGCGCACGCCTTGCACTGGAACACGGCCAACCACGGCGACAACCAGTCGTGCGTGGCACACAGCATGGCCGTGCTGCGGGGCCACCCGGGCCTGCTGGCAGTTGCAGACGCAATGAACGGCGCATGGGTGCGGTTTGCGGCCAGTCCCGTCGGCAACCCCAACGGGGACGGCGAACAGGGCTCTGCCGCTGTGCCATGGGCGCCGTTCGTGTCCCCCTTTGCGCCACGGACAAGTGGTGGCGGCGCCGGTTTGCTCATGGTGTTTGGGCAAGGCAACGACGAGCGGGTGCCGCAAGACCAACGCACGGGTGGACCCGAGGCTAAGCCGGGTACGACAGCGGCCCTCCGGAGCCTATCCGACTATGAACTGGCACAATGCCGCTTCTGGTGGGACCGGACGGCTCTGAGCGAAGGAGACGGCCAGCGGGACAGTTTGGACACCATACGTGGCGCGGTTCAAAGCCGCCTGTAGGCGGTATATTACGTACTATTCAGTACATGATAGAATGCATCTCCTGCACATATATATATCCAACGTACGTAATTATAGCACGTATTCACTGAAGCGAAAGGAAGCTTTTAAGTTTTTGTAAGTATACCGTATACCAATTAGAAATGTCTGGAAAATATGCTCTCTCACGTAACCACAACAAGGAAATAGAAAAAGAACAGCACTTTGTCTTCCTCAGCTATCTCAAGTAAACAAAAGTAGTCACAAGACGCTACATACACAAAAAACTAAATTAAATAAATAGAAGAACGCAGCGAAAGAAATATGTGCAGAGAAACAAACAAAAAAGAGCAAAGCCCCCGGAATGTGCTACACACATCCAATGCGACGTTTTTGCCATTTTGTAGGGAAGAGAATATATACGGATATTGAAGGAAAGGAAAGAGAAAAGCGATGAAATGGAAACGGCATTAGCGATGAAGAGATAGATATGCGGTCGGATGGTATGTGTATATGAAGTAGACAGGGTGAAAAAGAGTAAAAAGAGTGAGAGAGGTAGAGAGAGACGACGGTGCAGGGGTACAGAGACACAGAAGACCGTTAAAGCGCTATAGAGAGGAAGAAATACAATTGAAGAGGAAATTGCAAACAGAGGACGTCGTTGAGAGAAAAAAGGAAATCAGCTCAACAAAACTACTAGAAGTTCTGTGAGACGTTGGCACTCTGCTGAGGGTAGTGCGCTGGGCTCTCGATGCGCGTGTTGCGCCGCGCCGGGTTGTCACGAATAACAGGCGCGCCGGCCAGCTCAGAGGGCCGAGGTGGGTTACCGTAGGGGTTCTCGGCGTACGGGTTGTTGCCGCCATACTGGTTGTAGTAGGTAGCATCCGCAGCATTGGCGTAGCCGGCCACGCCACCATCGCCCGAGCCGTCCGAGTGAGCACCTGCACTGTATGAAGACGAGGCGTTCGAAGGGCCTCTGCGGACATCAGCGGCGCGGTTGTTTCCAGCTGACGGGCCCATAGCACCCAGAATCTCGCCCTCGGGGGACTGTGTGCCGTCCGTATACGCAACGTCACCCGAACGGCCGTCCGAAGGTCCGCCGCGCGTAGGCGAAGTAGCATCCGAGAAGGCGGGACCGCCAGCAGCGCCACCAGACATAGTCGTCGAAGCTTTCCGGCCAGTCGAGCCAGCAAGAGTCGTAGTGCCCCAGCCGCGGTAGCCGGAGGAGTTGGCATCTTCCTTCATCATCTCATAGCCGTTGGCGCCGGAAGCGCCACCCGCGGCCAGGGCAGCCAGGTCGCGGTCGCCATTGGGATTGAATGTGTAGTCCTCGACCTCCTTGCGACGCTCCTCTTCAGCGTCCTTGCGCTGCTTGCGTTTCCGCCAGAAGTAGATGCCAGCAAGGAGCAACAGAGCGACAGCAGCAATGGGGACAACAACAGCGACGGCGATCTTACCGCCGCTGGAAAGACCACCGCCAGAACTGCCCGTAGGGCCAACAGCTGCGCCGCCAGAAGTTGTGCTGGCAGCGCCGGTTGTCGTGTGCGATGAGGTGCTATGGGTCGGCGCTTGCGTGACCTGTGTGGTCGTGAAGGTGCTGGTACTGGTACCCGGGTCCGACGGCGTCACAAATGTCGTGCTGTCAGGTGGCGTCGAGGAGGTTGTCGGCGGCGGGGGAGGAGTCGAGGAGGTAGTAGGCTGTGCCGACGATGTGGTAGGTGGTGCATGTGTCGAAGACGACGTTGGCGGGGTCGAAGTCGGCGTTGCGCTGGTGGGAGTGGTCGGTGTCGTGGGATTTGAAGGCACAGATGTTGTAGAATGGGTGGTAGGCTCGCTGACCGTCGTCGGCGTAGAAGCTGAAGGAGTGTTAGAAGGTGTAGTTGCATCACCACCACCATGAGAGCTAAACGATGCCGAGGGCGTGGTAGCCGCCCCCGGATCACTCGTACTGTTGTTGGTAGACATCGTGATGCTACTCAATCTCAACCTCAAACGAGCCCTATACGCGAGTGACTTGTTAGCAGGTATGCTTCCCGACGACATGATAGCAGCAAAGCGTTAAGATGAATAGAACGGAGGAAGCGATGAAGGGTTGCAATGTGAAAGGGCAGGTTAAAGTCAGTGTACGGGGAACCATTAAAGAACAGAGCATGGAAGACCGCTTGTCCTGTTGGAGGCCGGCCGCATGTGACAGAACAAATCAGTGCAGAGACGGAGAGATTGAGGAACGGAAGCGCGCGACGTTGAGAGCGGGCAGATGATGGCACAACAGCCTGCGGTGGTACGCCAGTGCACACGAGGTCGTGAACGGAATCTCACTGCGTGCTGCCCGTTTGGCCACTGGCCGCTGTGTTCCTTGCATCTTTGCATCACAGCATCTCGAAGCGCCGGGAAGACGACCAGAAACGGTCAAGGTAGAGCGAAAAGAAAGTCGAGGCTGAGGGATGCCAAACTTACTCTGCAAACTAGATCGTTTGTGTAGAAACGACGG
Source organism: Sporothrix globosa (assembly GCA_001630435.1). Classification (NCBI taxonomy): domain Eukaryota; kingdom Fungi; phylum Ascomycota; class Sordariomycetes; order Ophiostomatales; family Ophiostomataceae; genus Sporothrix; species Sporothrix globosa. The sequence goes on from LVYW01000002.1 coordinate 2,091,697, forward strand.
TCGATAACAATCAAGTAATGGGCAAGAGGACCACGCGCAATCGAGAGGCTCTTATCAAAATGACAACGAAATCCCGAGAAAAGGGTTCGCTGTTTCGGTACGAGACCGGTCGGGCTTCGAACGAGAGGGAGGTAAAGGACGGAACAAGCAGGCCTGCCTCAGCTGCTGTTTGGGGTTTGACAGCGTCGGAGACAAAGCGACGCAGTGCTCGATTGAGTGGCTGAGTGCGACTCGTTTCTCTTGCGAACACAAAACAGGGGTTGGCTGCGATTTGTGTGGCGTATGTGCGCGTGGCGGACGACCCAAACGTGTGGCCAGGAGAGCCAACCGCAACAGGACTCGCAGGGGCCAAAAGATAAAAATAGGGCAATTGGCCGAATGAACGAAAATCTCCAACCCAAAAAAATCGAGGAAGTCCAAGAAAACAAAGGTCCCGAAATGGATATCCAAAAACAATTAGGTGCCACAAGCCACCACCAAAAAACAAACTCAATCTCTAAGTTGTCTCTGGAGAGAGGGAAGGGAGAGAGAAAAGCCAGGTCGCTTGCGAAAAAAAAGCGGGCGGGCACGACCAAAGTTAAGTGAGAAAATAAAAACCGTTCGACCGTCGTCGGAATATTGATTGTCTCTTGTAACTGCAACGTCGTCTGCGGTTGCGAGTAGTGCGTGTGAAGTTGTGGCGCGCTTCCAACGCTGGGGTCTGGGAGCACCAGGTGGACAATAGGCTCAAGTCAAAAGAGGCTGGAGAGTCGGGGGTCGTGTCCAGTTTGTTGGTCAAGCTGCTATATTGCGGGTGAAATGCCCAACAATGACAAGATGAGGTGGGGAGAGGCAAAAGAGACGCCTGGTACGAGGTGTTCGTGACGCAATATAACGAGGCGAGATCAAAAAAGCCAAGAAGCAACAGTTAGGCCAAGTCGGCGGCCCAAAAATCTGGTTTGAAGACGAATTAACCGATGCGATAGGTCGCGCAGCACAGCAGAAAAGGCGAGATCGTTCTGCAAGATGGGCTGTTCTTTTTTGAGCTTGACGAAGGCGCACGACCTGCTCGTGTTTCCGTTTGTGTTTCCGCGCTTTGTGTCGCGGAAAGGACGCGGCGAAGAAGGGAAATACACTCGTTCGGAAGAGCGAATTGGGCGCTTTCGCCGTTCGTTCAACCGCCTGTCGCAGCAACAGGGAACGACTGCGGGTGTCGTTCCGTTTGTTGTGGGTTGCAACGGGTGTCGGAATGGGCGTCGGCCCTGGATGCGTAAGTAGCCTCGTAGAAGAGGAACAAGAACAACAAATTGGAAACCAGCTGTCGATCTTCGGTTTCCAGCTGTTGGACACGGGAGAGGGAGGGGAGGGAGAGCGACGGAGAGGTGCTGGTCGTCTCGTCTGGAGGGTGTGTTTCCGCAGGAATGGGACGACAGTAGGAGGAATTGGTTGTCGAAGAGAGAACCTGGGTCGGGCGGAAAAGGAAAAAAAAAAAAACAAATAGGCGTTGTCGCACGGGAGTATTTCCACAACCAAGGAACTCGGCTTTACCTGAGGGAGTAGAACAAATGAAATGATAATAGTGGCCGAAGAATTATCATCAACAAAAATGAATGTGAAGAGGATGAAGCCAAAATGGAAAGCCTCAATTTCGCGTGATGAGAGGTGAGACTGTCAACGTCGGCAAGGAAGGAATGAAGGAAGAAAGCGAAGGGGAGACAGGGCCCGGGCATGCGAGGGAAAAACTTCAGGGGGGTGAGAGACCTTTTCGTTGGAAGGAGCGAACGTCGTATTAGCTGCAAACTGGGACGGGGGACAATGCCTCGACTGGCAGGCGCATGCCAGCAAATTACTCCGTACAATAGCTCCTTTTCGGCTGGCTCCAGCTCGCAATACGAGAAAAGGAAAAGTGAGGAGGGAGCGGCTCAAGGCAAGTTTGGGCTGAGAGCTAAGCCGCGCGAAAAAGAGCGAATAGCGCGACGAGGTGGCGGGCCCAACACAACATTCAGTCCGCCCGGTTTTGGCGCTGGATATGGTATTTTTCTCGTTTAATATGGGTTCCCACAGTGGGTTGAGGCCTGTTTGACACTAATGCTCAAGAAACGATGTATCTCTGCAAATAAAATTAGTGCATAAATACATGCAATTTTATCTTACCATCGTCTTTACTTCGGGGTTACTTTTGCTCGTTTTCATCCGTTCCTTCCTTTGCTCGTGAGTTCCTTGTGACGGTGTATCCTTGTGACGGTGTATCTTCCGGCGCACCTTCCCCCTTTCGCACATACGACAGCGATGGATGCTTGCGCCTCTTTCTCGGAACGAACCTTTGCGATGCCCTCAGGCCCTTCTTCCACCTCACTCCAACCGCACCTTCCCCATCTTCGTGACAGAGTCGTGCTCGATGATTGACCTTCTCCGTAACCAATGCTTTATTCGTGCACCAAGATTACCTTACACAGATGCTACCTGCAGCACGTCGCGACTCAACTGGGTGGACAGCTATGTCGTCGTACTCGTTCCCATACCCGCCCCAAGAAGCCAGGATCTGTCAGCGCCGAAATAGAAATCCATCTTTGATCTGGTCGTGTTTTTCCCTTCCCCGCCTCTCTTTGTCCATCTTTGTCCATCTTTGTTGATCTCGGGTCGCAGCGAAGGATTTTCGCAGGGACGCGTCTGTACTAAGTCGCCATCTCCAGATCTGGGAAGGAGAGGCAGGGGCGGTCGGACATGCACAGCCGAGGGGATCTATCTTTGCTGCACGGCGCGTCGTAGACTTCCAGGATTTCAGTGCAGGACCCAGCGGGACAGCAGATAGGGGAAAGGAATGGAAAGGAAAACAAAACAAAAAAAAGGTGTATTGCAGTGGAGCATGGTCTACGACAGTACTCAGTACGGAGTACGACATACAGGTGAGTGTAATAGGAGAAGCGAGATGTGAGACATGTTTAATGGGAGACAGAGAGGGAGCGGAAGTGATTGGTCAAAGAAATGGAAGACCGAACACCAAAAAATAAATATAAAATGAAAATAATAATCAGATCAACAATCAAGCAAAGGAAAACTGTGCAGATTCCGTCACAACAGCGGTCCTGGAGACTTTACAGGGCAAAACGAAATCGAATCTCGTGACACAGAGGCGAATACAGTTACGATGAAAGCACATAATCCTCAAGACCATTAGGAATCGGAATACGAGATACCGACGACAAGAGGCTCACTATGGTGTCAGATTGAAGTAGTCAAAGTAGAACAGCACCAAATTCAGACGATAGGTGGTGGTGAGATACTTGCCAGTACCAACCAACATCAAAAAAAAAAAAAAAAAAAAAAAAAAAAAAAAAAAAAAAAAAAAAAAAAAAAAAAAAGAAAGAAAGAAAGAAAGCCAGGATCCAAGGTACCGTCATTAGGCTGGCCGAGTTTGGTCAACCTTGGGGGGCGACATCTAGTCAAATCGGGCTGCAGGTGACGGGGTTATGCGCCTCCTTTAGCGCAGCCCAGTTTTGCTCCAACAACGACCTTCTGGCTGTTTGTTTATTTCCCTAGTTTCCTTCGCCCAGGAGGCCGTCGGGAGGGGTCATGTTGGCATATGCATGTCTTCTTAAGTGCGTGGATTGTAGAAATTCACGGAATGCAACATGGTTTGCATATGCTATTCCTACGGAAACGGCCTATGGCGAGAGCCACATGTCGAAACACGCAAAGAACAGAACGGCCAAGCCGCTTATTCCACTCCAGTTAATGGTTGACGGTAATTGTCGCAAGTCAGATCAGAGAGGACATCCCCGAGGAGGCAAACAACAGTCCCTTATTTGTCCCTTCTATTTTTTTTTTTTAAAAAAAGCCTCTTGCCTGATGCGATCGGATGGTGAGCAACTAGTTGGCAATGCTAGTTAAGAGCACGCTTCGGTAAATCAAGGTCAAGAGAACGAAAATGCCCACGACGCAACATTGAACCAGCTCACGGGGCATACAGGAACGGGCGTCCTCCGGACACCCCGGAAGCTCCGACGGGGTCCCGCTTTACGTGGGTAAGATGCAAAGAAACGATGCATGCTTGCTTGCAAGCTCTCACGATTCATGTCCGGTGGCGATCTCGAGATGACGGAGCGTTCGATTAGAATGGGATATAGAGAGAAACTAACTTACAAAGAGAAGGCCCACGAGAAGGGTAACAGTCGGTAACCGCACATTCAGTTGATTTTGGCACAAATGCTGACATGTTGCACAAGCAGCTGCTGCAGTCAACTTGGCGTGTCCTGTTAATAGGTGATTGGTAAGAGAGTGACAGTTTCTGACGGGTGGCCTACAGGGTCATGGCTTTTGGACAAATGAAATCTATGCAGTGACAAAGATATCAGAGCAGCTAGAGACGCAAAGGCAGCATAATGGTGCCTCTAAACAAGATCTACAGCGGCTGTGCCTTGTTTGCAACGTTTCGCGCGGCTATATGTCTGTACGCTTTTATCTTTGGCCTGGCAGCCTTGTATGCCGTAGCCACTACTCCATCCGGTTTACTGTTTTCTCTTGTGATCTCAGCATCATCAGTGGCTATGCAGTTATCAAAAAGACTGATCATACGTAAGCAGAGACAATTTTCGTCCCACTAAGAAGCCATATTGAAGTAAGAATGCTTGTCGGGAGATTCCATCACGGTTGATAAAAGCATTTATGAGGCTGGCCATGGTATCTATAGCATCATTATGGCACTATTGCGTAGGCGTCTGTCTATCTTGCCATTGGGTAGACACCCGGCAATGTGAATGATAAGCCTTCGTCTCTTGGAACACATAGTTCTACTGGACTTCAAACCGAGAGAGTGCGCTGATATACGCACGATATAACCTTGTGAGATAAACATTTGGCAAACTGTGTTTTGTTCACTGAGGCTAGATTATAGATAAAAGACACCAGTTAAAATAAGCAACACAACAATAAAAGATCCAAAGGATCCAAGCTTTCCCGTCTATATGCAACATCGGTTATGCGTGGGCAGCGAATGAAGGGGAGTTTCGTCTTGCTGGTTAAACTGTGAAACCAAGTACGATGGACGGGGCCATTATAGTTCAACTAGTGGACATGAGATCAACCCGCCTTCTATTACCGTTATCCTGAAGAAAGAATGCAAAAAGTAGTAATCTTTGTATTTTCACATGTATAAACAAAGATGGGTAGGCTATGCAGCGCAAGCAAGGTGTGAAAAATGGAGAAAAGAAATGTGGTCGAGAAACAAAAAGGTTTGACACAAACCATAGATTTCGCCTTCCCTTCATCCTCGTGAGAGAAAGAAAAAAAAATAGAAACAAACAAGATGTAAGTGCTGTATCGAGTTCATGCCTTCTTTTCACTGAGAAGGATTAAAAATAGAGAGTCCTCCCAACGCCGGAACGGATGCAAAGAAAAATGACAAGACATTAGCCAATTGAAATTACTGTCGCGCAATATGGCATTGCGAGAAACCCTGGCTGAGGCCGAAACCAAAAGCATCCAAAAATGATTTTGTTCAGATACAGCGTCAGTCGAGGGTGGCAAGGTCGAGATGTGTTGTGTGTGGGCTTCGAGCGAGCAGAGTACTCTATGGACGGAAACCCCAAGTGGGCTTAAGCTGATCGGCCAGGGCAGCCTGTGTAAACACGTTGTCACCTGGCAGGCGGCTCACGCGGCCCGCACCACTGCGGATCGCAGCCTGGTTCATGGCGGAGATACCACTGCGGTTACTGCGGATACTACCCGCATCACTCATCGCATCGTTGTCCTTGAACTTGCGGGGCGGCGCAAAGTCGAGGCCCGTAAATGTGCTAGATTTACGGAGTAAGTGACTGAAAAAGCAAACGATGTTAGTTATCCAGTAGAGGTTGACATAGCATACAGATAATAATGGTACTGTACTTACGGGCTTGGCAGGGCCGCCATCTCGTCGAACGAAGACACCAATGGTGAAGCAGAGGGCACGTTCATCTGGTAAGGTTTGCGCTCGCCGAGAGGACTCTGGGACCGCCCACTAGTTTGGTCCTTGAAGGTAGGCGGGGGCGCAAAGTCAATAGCACCCATGAGCGCAAAGGAGTCATCCTTGAGCTTACTAGGCGTGGGCAACGTGATGAGGTCTTCTGGGGGTGGCATCGGCTTGCGCGGGCCACCACCGAAGCGGCCGGACAAGTTAGACGCAGAGCGACCGCCGGGCATCTGGCGGCTCGAAAGAGAAGAGCCAGGGCGGGGACCCCATTGGCTGGACATGGACGATCCAGGGCGCGACATACCCATACCCATACCAGGACCGCCAGGGCCCATGCCACCCATGGAGCCATGGAACGGGCGAGGACCGCCACGAGGCCGGCCACCAGGGAAGCGCGATCCTGACGGAGGCGGCGTCATAGCCCGTCTCGAAACAGGTTGCGAGTACGGCATAACAAACGAGTTTGACTGCGGGTCGAAATACGCACCGTCACCCATATTGTTGTACGACTGGTCATAGTCCTCGTAGTACTGAGCACCGCCAGCAGTGTTATTGTAGTGTGGACCACCACCGGCAGTCTCACGCCATTCGGCCGGGACACCGTTTGGCGGGTAGTGTTGGTTGTACTCGGCCATGTCGGGCTTCGACTCGTCAAAGTACTCCTTGTAGAAGGAACGAATACGGTTGGCCCGTGTCTCAGGGTCTTCGGACTCAATCAACTCATCTGGAGGCAGGGGACGGAAGCCCACTGACAAGCGGCGGGTGTCCATCTGCGGCAGACCGAGAGCGGATTGGCGGACGGTGCCGTCTTGCGGGTACTCGGACGATTGCCGTTTGTGTAATGAACGGCCGCGACCATCATCCTCGTCTTGCCCAGGCTCCTCGGGGAAGAGCTCACCATATTGGTGTGATTCAACAATGAGCGGTTGCGAATGCTCAGCTTCGGAGGTAACAATATGCGGCAGTGTGGGTTCGTTACCAGTTGTCGTAGCCTGTCCAGGCAAGAAGGTCTCGTCGTCAAATGGCCCACCAAGTGTCAGCTTCGGCAAAGATGAAGAGAGCGGCTGGCCATGTGAGTCTCTGTCTTTGTGCGCGTCCAATTTCAGGTCAAAGTCGGCATAAGTTGATGAGTCCTGGCGAAGACCACGGTTCGGGGAATCATAGATGAAAGGCTCGTCCACAGTGCCAGTCGTAGAGCGGTGGTTGGCTGGTGGTGGCGCAGGATCTTGTGGCCGTGGAGACACCGGCAGGCCCTTGCGAGAGATCTTGGTAACCGCCGGCTCAGGGGCCTGAAGCTCAGCAACAGGCGGCACATTGCTGCCATCGGCCTCGACAGGACCTGTCTCAGCAGCCATCTCGGCAGCAGGAAACGCAGGCTCAAACACGAAGCCGGCCGCACCGCCGACAGGCGGCGGCGGGGAAGGCATCTGCGATGATGCCGACGAGAAGTCGCTGTTCTCGACAAAAGGAGCAGGTTTGGGTGATCCGCCACCAGGGGATTGGGGCCCAGCAGACATGCGGTGGGGTCGTGGAGGAGCCACCCGGGAACCAGCGGCACTTCCGGACCGGGAATTGCCGTTTCTGTCATCTAAAGCACTTGTAGCACCGGTGCGAATGGAAGCTCCATCACGGATGTCCTTCTGGAATGAACGCATCGAGGCGACGTCACTGCCGGCATAATGGGTAACTGGACGGTAAGGGTCTTCATTCTGGTGCAGCGTACGGGCAAGCGAGTGCAGCGACTCACGCGATTGCTGCAACTCGGGGGGGAGAAGGTAAGGGCTTGACAGGTTCATGTCCATGGAAAGCTGACGCGATTTTGGGTGGAACATATCCTTCTCGCCGCCGAAGAAAGAGCTCTTCCGCTTCGATTTGGCTGTCTGCTTTGTCGTGTCCATGGCCAAACCGAAATCCAGTGACTTATGGGGGTCCAGATTGTCCTCCTTGCGCAAACGCTTCACATTTCTCCGATGAAGATAAAACAAAACGCAGGCAATGGCCACGAGGGGAATCCTGTGTCTCGCGTGTTAGAAGTATTTGCTATTTTGCTGCAGGATAACGCATTGGAGCGTCCTGGACTCGGGGTAGCACTTACACAACACCAAGAACAATGGGAAGCGTCATGGCGTTGCCTCCTTCGGGTTTTTCGCAAAGGTTGCCTCCATCTTTAACACATGTTGTCGACGTGCTGGCACGAGCGATGATTTTGCTGGGGATGTCAAGTCCGACGACTCGTGTTGCACGCTCTGCGATGCTTTTCAGACCCATGGGGACCCGGGGCCCGAGGCGGTAGCCTTGTCCGAGAGCGCCCTGGGCGGCCGCCATCTCTCGAATGTTTGGACGTCGAAGGGCTTATCAGGAATGCGTATATTCGGTGGGTTTGTCAGGAATGGCGGGATGCTGTTCGGGATGTTTCGATGTCGTTGAAGGTGATATTGTCAGGGTCGATATAATAAAGGACAATGCAAGGCACAAAACGCCGAGTTAATTACTGGAGGCACGAGACAGAAGTCGTAGTCGCGAAATGTGGAAAGGGAGTCGTTGTGTCGTGAGCCAGATTGGGAAAAGACAAGAAGCAAGGGATGGCGCGTCGAAATGGCGTGTAAGAAGAGTCCAGCCTCTTCCGGTCTATTCGAGATGTAGTACAACAGAGAATAGACGTGTCATAGAATTAAAGGGGTGTGACGCTTTTGCAAACCTCAAGGCTTCGATTTCTTGTTCGTGTCGGGGCGACTTGGAAACAAAAATGAACGGAACAAGCCTGCTGGCAGGCTTTGGGTAGAGAGCGTGGGAGAGAAAATGAATGAATGAAAAATCAAAGCAAAAATGAATGGACAACCACCGTTTGTAAAGGTACAAACGAGTATGCTGGTCTATGGTAAGGAGCGTGAGGCAAGTCGAGAACAAAGAACACAAAAGAACGGGGAGGTGACGAAAGGAGAGGCTGAGGAAGGGAAAAGAGTGAATCAGTCGTCCTGCATCGTGAAAAGGGAAGAGAAGAAGAAAAGGGAGGAGAAAAGGAACACGAGTGAAAAGGGAGAGAGCAAAGAGCGGAGAGCAGGCTCAGCAAGAACACAGAAAGAGCGACCAAAGGGGAAGAGAAGATACCAGGCAGGCGTGAGCGAGCGACATAGCGCGCTCTCCGTTCAGTAGTCAGGAACAGGCCCCTCCGGAGCACTCTCCTCAAATTTTCGCAACCTTGGGGCTGGCCATTCATTCTTCCAGACCTTCTCGCTCTTTCCCAAATCGGATTAGAACCAGTATGCCAGGAACGGCCAGAAGCACACAAAGTGGGTCCAGTTGAGCAAACACAGGGGGCACTTCATATATGGTGCCATCGAAGGAGAAGAAACCCAGAGAACAGGGCGGCCCTCGATGCACAATCGTAGGATGTGGATCGCACGCGTGGACGCGATCCCACAATGTGGTGAAGTCGTGAGCAAAGTGAGTTCACAGGTCGCGCTGAAGCCATCAATGCGGTTCTGCTTGCAAAGAGCCACGGAGAGCCTCAAAGGAACTTGGTGAACGCATTTGAGTCTCAATGTCTTCCCTTCTATCTTGCGTTCTTCAGCAGCGTATCTTTTCCCCCGCTACATGCCAGCAGAGTGCATGCCAGCAAACCCTTCAAAATTAAGGCAGAAGTACGGAGGATGCTGCATGCGGCACGGAAATAGACTGAAGAACGCCGAGCCGGTCCTATCAGACAGGGAAACTGCGAACGCGACACCTCCTGCCCTGTCGCCTCTGTAACAGGTATCCAGGCTCCCTCACGAGAGCACCAGAGAGACATAGGAAACTCGATGAAAAACTTGGCTGTTGCCAAGTATTGCCCGGAAAAGGCTTACCAGTAACAAGAGAAAGAGCTAAGTGCAAACATGTTTTGAGACCTGGTGTGTGTTGTAAGAATAGCAACATTGCAGCTCAGAGCGGGAAGGTGTGCGGGCGGGCAATCGCTGTTTCCCAAAAGCAGAAGCGACGGGCGCTGATTGGCTGTGTACCTGACTACCACCACAAGGATCCACATGATTTTCCCCAAGACGGATTGGCCGCCGCAGCCAAAGGCCCCCGCTTCCATTGGGCGGCGCTAATCTCCTGGCGGGACCCAGCCAAATCAACCGAAATGAGCAGAACGGGCCAGGAGGCAAGCCCCAAAGAGCCCCCAGTAAATCAGGAACAGTGGAAAAGGCTCATGAGCCCACTGTCAACCCATGCAGCCACGATTTGGGCTCCCCCATACCCTGTCTCGTTGGCACACCCCTTTTCAGTTTTTCACTCGTCGGTCACCTTGGAACGGTCTAATTAGATAAGGCCCTGTTCTCGTCGCGCGATCGAAGCACCTCTTCGAGAGTCCAGTCCCATTTCGTCGCCGGCTTACCACCGTCTGTGAAACGGACTTATGTCCCAGGAACCCTTTGCCAACAAGTAAGATACAATTGAGTGCCGAAAAGTCGACCTCTGCACGTTCAATACGTTATTACCAAGTACCTACCTGTAGGTGACCATTTTGGTCGTTCCTGCAGAGCAGATGATGACCTAGATGAGGGGGAGAGCGATCGCAGCGTCTGCAGATGCAAGTCTAGATCCAGATCCCGACGATACTAGGAAACGGCTCTGAGTGTGCCTTGAACGCGTGCAACCTGAAAGTGCTGTTCAGCTAAAAAGGCCCAAGAAGGGCACGCAGAAATGGGAATACGGCGTACCTCGCTCTTACAATACTCCGTTGTGGACGAAGATTAACAGAAATGTTTCTTTGGATTTAGCTCTCCCACTTTCTAAACGGTGGATATACCCCCCTGGTTTACCGGAGTACAAATGGCTAATTTGCTTCAGCAGGTTGGACCTCTTTGTGGTCTGTTTCGGTGGGCCTAGCCAGCTGCGCCTCGTTCTAGATGCCAGGGGTTGTGGCAGCTTCGAGAGTGCGAAGACGTCGCACTTCGAAGTGTCGTTTTCCTGCACCGTCATGACGATTTATTAATTACCCCTTTGTCATACACGGAACACGGAGGTCGAGTGTCGCGCAATGTGCCTATCCTGAGGTATTTACAGGGCACGAAAAAGCACTCGGTGCTTCTTCCGGCCAATGTCAATTCACTTGGTAATACGATTCCCTCCCCTGCTTTGCTTTAATTTTTCTCATGGGCCAGAACAATGTGTATTGATGACCGGCTTTGTGTGAGTGCTGCGATATTCGTCTTCCAAGCCAATAGCCTCTAGTGCTTTGCACTCGGTTGAGTTTGTACATTTTCGTGGGCTAGTCTGGTTTTTCTTCTGAGCCTGGTTTCTTTTTCGTTCTTGTTACCGTGCCCCTGGAAAAGCCATGAAAAAAAATCAGGAGAAAGGCAAGAGGAAGGCAAAAGGTATGCCTGTGCGCCATTTGGGCGCATGAGAAGTGCCTTCTAGCAAAAATATAACACAATGGCTTTCCCTCCCTTGTTCTCCGTCCTACACCAAATAACGGCATCTTTCGACCGATGTTTCGAAATCTAGCAAGATCGAAAGGCGGGAGATAAGCCAAGGGACGGGAAGAAATAGCTATGTCGTAAATGAAAGATTGGACGGTTTTGATTTGAAAAACAAGATGAGCGACAACAAACATTTAAAGGGCGGAAACGGCCGATGAACCATGCAGTGGCAAATGCACATCCTTTGGTTGAGGCGGACCGTAAACGCGTCCGGAGAAGAAGGAAGAAACAAACAAAGAGGCGAAGCCCTGTCGAGCAACAGGGACAAGGGACAAACCACTAAACAGTCTAAGAACCCCTTGATTCTATGTAATTTAGGGAAGCTCTACTCGGGCATCAGATTTGACGGCTGAGATACCTCGTTCGTGTTTTAATGGATACATCAAACATGGGTTGTGTACGATACACCTTTCTTCATCTTGTAATCCAGTGTAATACTGTCGTACTCTGTACATCGCTATGTACCCCGTGTTTCGTGCCCTGTCTCCCCTCCCTACTTTCTTAATCGACCAGTTCGTTGTCGGCGACTTTTCAACAAACACCGTACGCCATGTTTTAACCCATGCTTGTCCAGCCTCCCTCATCTCTGTTCTGTTGTGTGGTAGAAGTCGGGGGCGTATTCGAGCAACCATTTCTTTTCAATCTTGGTGATGTCTCTGATGTATGTCTTGTCCCCTGTCTCTATCACCTCGTGAAAGATGACCCAGTCCGCATTGCGATTGAAGAGAAGTGAACTCGGGTGAGCGTGCAGAACTGTGCCGCCGGCTACATTTCGGAATGTGCCGTCCGTCTGCATCCTTGCTGCATGTGCAAAATAGCCCGTCGTAAGGCATCGCCGAATCTGCTCCGCTTTGTTGGCTGGATTTGGATGCGGTTGTTGCGATTGTGCTTGCCGGACATCTGGGATCTCGAATCCAAATCGCTCCATAAACCGTCTCAGCTGTGCTCGCACACTGACGGCTCTCTTCAACATCTGGAAATTCAGCCGATTCTCCTTGCAAAACTTCGCCTCGCCGTTGCCCTTGGTCACAAACGCCTGGAATACGTTGAGAAGCGTCAAGTGGTCACCCTCATCGGCCGCAAACCTGCGCTGTACCAGCTCGACCAGCTGTCTTTCTTCCCTGCTCCGGCCGCCGTCCTGGTTGTCGATCCAGACGCTGCTGTTGCCTTCACGGCTTGTCATCGCAGCAATCGTCAGCATTTCGCCAAGACAACCAAACTGCGGCGCGGCCAGCAAAGTTTTGGCCATCATCGGCTCGACGGCCAGCTCAGCCATACGCAGGCCGAGAGGCTTGGTCAGCTTGGCATAGTCATCAAGCGCGCCCAATGAGTACAACAACTCCAGTGCCTTGGTCATCAACTCGGTCGGTGGCGGCGTAAAGTAGGGAAACCGCAGGACATTGTCGATGCCCAGCGCCTTAAGCTGCAGTACAACCGGTGCCAAATTAGACCGCTGGATTTCAGGCACGTTGGCGTCCGGCAGGGCCAGATACGAGTCCTCTGTGTATAGGCGGAAGCATTTGCCGGGCTTTGTGCGGCCTCCACGTCCCGCACGTTGTGCTGCTGCGGCCTTGGAGACGGGTGTCGTCGTGAGCGTTTCGATGCCAGTGATGGGGTTGTAGGCGCGCTGCTTGACAAACCCGCTGTCCACCACATAGACAACACCGTCTATTGTCACCGACGCTTCGGCAATGTTTGTGGCAAAGATAACCTTGCGCGTGTCCTCGGGTGCTTCGTCAAACACGTACATTTGCTCATCCGCTGTAAGCCCCGCATACATTGGCAATGGTAGCAATGCACGTTTCGCAGACAGTGCGTCTTGTGTCGAAACTGCCTCTGCGACAGCTTGCACGGCCCGCTCAATCTCCTCACGGCCGGTCAAAAAGACGAGGATGTCGCCGTCCGGCTCTTCCTCGTGTATTTGTAGCACAGTGCCAATGGCCTTCTCCACGTAGTCCTCGACCGGCTTATCGACATATAGAATGTCGATGGGGTACGTGCGACCTTCAAGGCTGATAATGGCACCAGTTTTTTCATGACGCTTGTCGTCATCTTCGTTTTCGTCTTCCTCGTCCTCTTCACCTGCTCGGGTAGGCGCATCTATGGTTGCATTACCGCTCTTTGGTTTGACAGTCTTTTTGCTGCCGTAGGTCTCCTCGCGGGCGGAGAAATATGCGAGGAAATCCTCCGCTTGCAGTGTAGCACTGCTGACAATGATGCGTAGTTCTGGTCGCCGCTGGCGAATTTTCCTTAGCAGGCCCAGCAAGATGTCCGTACTGATGGAGCGCTCGTGGGCCTCATCCACCATAATCACAGAGTATCTAGAGAGCAGAGGGTCCACAAGGGCTTCGCGAATCAACAGTCCATCGGTCATGAACTTAATGCGTGTCATTGAAGACGTGACATCCTCGAAGCGGATGGAGTAGCCCACCTCTTTACCTATATCACAGCCATATTCCTCGGCAACCCGCACAGCGACGGTGGTTGCTGCAAGCCGACGTGGCTAACCGGAGTCAGTATGAGCAATCTTCGCAAATAAGGAAAGGGGAGAAGAAGACTGGTAACCTACCTGGGTTATAGCAATGACTTTTCCATCAGCACACCACCCAGCCTGTTCCAAGAACTGGGGTATTTGCGTCGTCTTTCCAGAACCTGTCTGGCCAACAACGATGACCACCGGATAATTCTCAACGAGATACAAAAGGCTCTCTCTATGCTTTGCGATGGGGAGCAACGCAGCCGGTTTGTGTAGGGCCGGGATAAAGGCCGCTGCCAAATTAAACTCGGCCATGGCTTCGTTTAAGTCCAGGGTGAGCTTTGATAGCCCGATCCTGCGATTTGATGTTTCGTCTCGGAGGCGCCCATGAAATTCTGAGTTGCGTTGAAGCCACTTCAAGGCATATTTGCTCCGAGCAGAAAACGTTGCTGCAAAACGGGTTGAAAGGTGAACAAATAGTGTCGAGGTACCACAGGATCTCCCAGTTACTGTGGTCACACTATTGTAGCGTCGGTACCGCAGCTCGACGCATAATAAATTTTATTGGCGGCTCTACTCGTCGTTGTTGTTGATGTTGATACCCCGTGTTGTATTGCTCACGTGAAAGCCACAGCTAAAAGATTGGTTATGACAACTGCACGTCGTCACCAAAATCGTGCACGTGATCTGCTTCAATTTCTTGCCGCCCAAACCTCTGCCTAATTTAGCAGCCTATTGGTCACCTTTCCAAGCATTTGGGTGCCTTTTCACACTCACACATCACAAATGTGAATATGTCACTAACCACTCGGGCAACCTTTCTCTCGTCCACTTCATCGGTTGCCCAACATCTAATCACCGGTGGTCAGGGTTGAACTGAACGAACCAAATCTCTCGCACTTTGGATATTTGTTGTTTTTCGCATTGTTTGCCAAGAACGGTTTCGTCTGTGCCTTTCGCTCGGAATACCGTCTTGTATTTCTTTTCAATAGGGAAGGAAAGACGCCGCAGCCTGTGCGCAGACAGACCGACCGTGGAGAAGGTGCATATCACGGGCATTCTTGCTGCCCCCTTGATGGCCAGTGCCACCGCCGCTTTTGGGCAGCCTCACTTTCCTGCACATATCTTGTGCAGAATCTTGTTTCGCTTTGCTTCTTCAGCCATCCTGTTCTCACCAATCCCCTCCCAAACTCTTCAACCACGCGGTGGTTGACGACTGGCGGTAGGCCGAATTTCTGTCACCCGTGTCGTCCGTGTCCTGTGTGCATACGTCCTCTGGAACTACCACCACCTTGTTTCTTTGCGTTGCATCCGATTACCCGTACCCTGCACCCCGTTTAAAAGAGCTTTTGGTCTATAAAGTCCACCATGGTAAGAATATAGTTGCAAAGGTGGTGCAAAGAGACTCGACAAAAGATGGGCCGCGAAAAGAAACACAATGGCCCTGGCGCGGCGCCAGGCGCCCATGCCAAAGAGCGGCATAAGAAGAGACTTCGAGCTCAAACCATAAGCAATCCAGTGGTTTTGAATGCGAGACCAGAAGTTCACAACTTGAAATCTAAACACCACTCGTACTACGAGATCGTCGAGAACAAAGACAAGAAGAAGAAGCTGGAGTTCGAGGTGCGCCATCCTCTCCGTCAACCACGTTGCGTCTCTCAAAAGACCCTCTGGGCATGTTTAGATAGCCATCGCCGCCATCGCCGCCATCGAATGCTGACTGCGGTTGGATATACAGATCACCAGCAGAAGAACGCCGCCGCCAGGGTTCGAATTCGTTCCCATCGGCAACCCCGAGTTGACAAAAGCTTGCAAGGAACTATCACGCGAGCATGACGCCATGATTTTCATCGTATCGGTGCGCCTGCCTTGTCTCCCTGTGCCAAGTTTGCTCCAAAACACAGAAAGAGGCTGACCTATCTACTTTACTGCATAGAATGGCACGGGCGGTGGCCTGTCCCAGCAAATGAACCGTGTCGGCCATCACATACGTCAGGGCATCGTTGAGGAAGCTCGCAGAGAAGTTAGCGACAACGGCAACTCCTCAGACGATCATGCTCAGTCTGGTCTACCAGAACCGATCCCCGAGTCTCAAGAAGAGATCAACGCGCAGGCGGATCTAGCGATAAGAGACCTATTTCCCCGAATTCCTAACACTGACCGACAAACAATCATCGAGCACTCTTTTAAAAAGGTATATTGGAGACGAAACGTAACGTTGCGTTAGTATTTTTCTTTGCTAATGCAAAGTTTGCTGTAGGGAGCGACAAAAAAGGGTGAACCTCTTGTCGGCTTGGCCCGAGACATTCCTCTCTCCCGCCGCGTGCAGCTGGCTGTTTTAGCCCACATCAGACACACACACACTCGTTATGACAGTCTCTTAAGGGAGACTACCTATTTGAATGCCAGAAAGGCCGTTGAAGGGCTCTGTCTGGATGTGCTCGTCAAGTGGCGGGGCGATGAGGAGACTGGCCGTGACCAGCTAGACGAAATTCTCCGGGAAGTGATCGTTATATCTGACTCTGAAGGTGAAGATGATGGTGACGAGGACGAAGAGGCCGATAGTAGCGGCGTTGAGTCTGGAGATCTTGCCGCGGAGCGTAGTTATCTCCCATACCCCGCGGTGGCGCGCAGGGACCCTGAGACAGCCTTGGAGTTGCGTCATACGCGGCGTCCGTTGGTCTACGGCGAGCGTGCGGCGTGGCGTGATGAGCCCGATTACAGTTATGCCCGCCCAAACCGCCCGTACATGCAGGATCTCACTGCTGCCCATCGTGCCAGGCGGGGTTTCAAGCGGTACGAGGCTGCGCTATCTGCGCGTTGGGGTGAAGCTGTTCATCGGGCTCGTCACCAACAGGACCACCCACAGGAAGCGCCTCCTCGCATAGTCGAGTATCGGAACCATCCTCAGCAAGGAATACTGCGCCAAGAACAAGCTCCTGCATCCAGTCTTGTTTACTATGCCAGCACAATACAGGACTCTCCGCAACTTAGGGGCGGCGACGGCAGCACCTTGCAGCCATTAGAATATCCAACAAGGGGGCCGATCCCGGCCCTGGTGGCCTCGGATACCGCACTCCAGAGAAGCCCTTCGGGTGGTTTATCAAGGGGCGCCAGCCCACTTACTGATCCACGACAGACACAGCAACCGCAGAGGGTTGTTGTACGATCAAGTGAGGCTCGTGATTTTTTGGTTCCGTCAGTCGAAGCTTTGTCTCCGTCCATTGAACACTTACCCACCGCCCCAGTTTTTGTTCGCACAGTATCCCCTCGGCAGGTATCACATCCTCCGAGAGGCCGTGTGGATGATAGACGGATTCAGTACGACTCACGCAACTCACCGGGCTGGGGCGGAGAACCAGTGACCTTGAAGCGCAGGCGCGTGGTGGACGATGAGTCGTATTCTCCCCCCCATGGAGCGCCTCTTCATGCAGCCCCCCCTATGCGCCGGCTGGCAAGCGACGGATGGAAGCGGGCACCGGCCCAATATGCTGTATCGCGACCCCATGAAGCACCGCCTCATATACCCACCGACCAAGACTCGCGCACGCATGTCGCTCTGCGACAGACGCACCGCGTTGCTAGGATCCCTGTGTCTGCACCTGAAGGACGGCCCTATTATGAAAGTCCCGGGCTGGAGCCGCCTTTGGGATCCGAACGTGCCCCGATTGTTTTAGATGACTCGGATATGGATCGTCCTCTGGCTGCGGCGACATTTCCAGTTCGGGACTACCGTGGGAACATCATCTCAGAGCACCGGGAGCAGTCTTATCGAGACGTTGAGATCCAGCGCAACCCGTTGGTTGAATATCGTCCTGCATTAACAGACTACTCTAGCCGTCCAAACCCTGAAGGTCCTCCCATGTATATTGAGAGCATGCCATGGCCGCAGGATCCACTTCCTATCCATTTGGGACCAAGCGCCATCGATCGGCCAGGTGTTTACGAGCGGCAGCCACCGTCACACAACGCACAGGAGTCGCGTCCTGTAGTCTACAATCCTCCTGTCCCTCCTATATACGAGTCTGCCCCTTCTCACCTACAACGCCAGGACGTTCACGAGCTTGCCCCGATGTTTATTAGACCTGTGGTACGGCATAGCCAACGTCCAGTGGCTGAGGTCCAAGGGCAGCCCCAATGGCACCACAATTCTGGTGCAACCCATGACTATCAGGCACATCCTCCAGCCGCAGGTTCTTGGGCGCAGTATGTCGGGTTGGCGTGTTCTCCTTGTCTCCCACTGTCCATCGCCATCAAAAGCTAACGTCACGTCTTTTAGATCGCCTCAAGCCAGTGCTTATGATGCGCCGGCAGCCTACCCACCCTACCCTCCACATCCAGCACAGCATCCATCGAGCAACTATGACTATGGAAGCCATGCGGAGCACAACAATCAGTATTACAACCAGCCAGGTCAATAGGATAGTCTTGGACATGGACCTCGTCGATCTTCTGTGGCGAGTTGCTGGTTTTGATATGGGCAAAAGGATCATGCTTTCGAGCAGCGACTTGTCGGTGTTGCTGTTGTTGTTGTTTTGGCTTTTGGTGGACTTTCATGGCTTGTGACTTCTGAACAGCGTGTGAATCGTGCGTTTTACTTTTTCTTGTAACGAGAATGCACGGTTTCTTGGGCCTAGGCGGCGGTTTGTACTTTCATGATACCCATTCATAGCGTTTATCTTCTCAGGGAAGAGGTAGAGGCCTAGCATTTTGACATAAGCGGTACAAATACTTTTCACTCAAACTGTTTGCCCTGGACTAAATATCCCGTGTGGGTAGTCATATGTTGAATTTATTCGCATTTTCAGTTTCGTACTTTATACGGACCATCATCAAATGGCCGTCACTTAGTAGTTGTCCCCCCTTTTCACATTTTTTTTTTTTTTTAAAAAAAAAAAGAAAACATTCAATTTTTATTCCACTTATATACAAGCTCTCCCCTTTCCAAAAAGCAAGTGAAAAAAGTTAAAAATAAACAGTAAAAGAAATAACGAAGCGACATAACATACACACACATATACATTCAATTCAAACATCGCTAAACACGGCGCAAATTTAAGTTAAACTGACATCGCACAACTCAAAGTAACTTAAACGGAAATGCAAAGGTATCAAGTTGGAATTGGGTGCCCGTCAAAATATCACGGTACACGTCAAGAGTTGAATAAAACAACAGAAAAAAAACATAAAAACAAGAGGAATCCAGATTCAGGGACAAGTTGGAAAGACAAGATAGAGAGGGCCGCCAAAGAACCCCAGTAGACGTAGATAGCAAAGCAAAAATCCCTACAAATGCATACACTTCCACACCGGCTGTTCCCAATGTCACATTGCCTACTTTGTCTTATCTTCAACCAGGCTGTCTGCCATGGCCTCTGCAGCTGCCTTGCGCAGTCGCTCAGCGTCCTCGGGCGATGTAGAGGATATCGACGATTTGGCGCCGCCAGCACTCTCCGTCGCGGCATCTCCCTTACTGGCCGTGCCGCTCTTAGCGGTAGCCGACGACGTGATATTGTCCTTCTCATCCTCGCTGTCACCCAGGCTGAACGGATCGTTGTCGGCCATGGGAGTGGGGTCGACGGACGACATGGGTTGCCACTTGCTGGCCTTGGCGCCACCTGCACCGGCCGCCGGTGATGCCGCGCGGTTGCCAGGGCCGTCCTTAGGCGGCAGCTTAGGCGATGCGCTGTACATGTCAATGGTCTCATCCTGGTCACGGAAGGCGACCTTGCGCTCAGAACCGGGGCGGGGGGAGGTCGATGACGGAGGTGGACGGAAAACGTTGGGGTTGTGTCTCACGGGGGCTAAAATTTTGTCAGGAGGAGGCCTCAATGATATTGTATTCGATTTAACAGCAGCAAAGCTAATGGGGAGGGACTTACTGCCATCGCCGTGCAGCTGGATACCAGCAAAGTCGTCGCTCAGCACTTCCGGATCGGCATCGTAGTCGCCGCTGCGGCGCTGGGGCTGACGTGATCCGTAGCGAGCATAGCTTGTTGAGCTCTGACCTCCGGAGGGGCCGCCAGCGCCGCCCTGATGGTATTCGCCGTCCTCGTTCTCGCCGCTGTTCCATTCTTCATTGATCTTCTTCTTGATGCCCGTGAACCAGGAGTTGAACTTTGTCTGTGTCTCAGCAAAGCCCTTGCGCAGGTTCTCCTGAATCACAGGAAGGTCGTCATCGATGAAGCTGTGCTCCTTGTCGCCCCACAACTCATTGGGTTTGAGGTTCTGTCCCCTCTGGTAGCTGCCACGCGACCGACCACCATCAGCACCATAGCCAGAACCATGGCTCGTGCGTGCCTCATAGTCGCCGTCTTCAGCCTCGTAGTGTTGCGCCAGCCGCCGCGCGTACTCCTCGTCGGCCACCAACTGGCTATAGGGAGACAGGCGACCGCCCCCACCAGGATGAACGGGGTTTTGCTGGACGGGGCGGGGTGGCTGTGGTGGTGGTGCAGGCTCTTGCTGGGCGGCATCGGGGTCGGTCATCTCAAGGAGGGCATGGAAGGCGGCCTCGATGTTGCCACGGCTAGCGGTGAGGACGGCCTTGATGACGGCCGCGTCCACAGCCGGAAATGCTTCCTTCAGGGTCTGCTCATTCTTCTGCTGCTCAGTCAATGGCCGCGGCGGCTTGGGGGGCGCAGCCTCGTCAGCGGCCGGAGCAGAGGCCGGCTCTGAGCTTGCCTCGGTTTTGGAAGCATCCGCGGAAGTAGCAGCAGCAGTAGTATCCGCAGTAGCAGTACTGGCGCCCGTGGCCACAGCACCGTCGCCGGAGGTCGTCGAGTTGGCAGTCGAGGTTGCTGTCTTGGAGACGGGGGTCTCCTCCGGGTTGATGCTGGCCTCCTGAACGTCGTCGTCATCCATCTCGAGAGGTCGGGCCGTTGTCGGCGATTCTGGGGTCGGGGACTTCTGGGGTGGCGGCGGTTAGTACGGACTCGGAACGAAGCTTGCCAGAAGACAGATGGATGCAGAGAAAGTAAGATGCAGAGGGTGAGAGAGCGCGATCGAGAGCTTTTCTAGCTCGTACCGCATAAACCACCGAGGCAGCTCATAAAAACAAGGGGCGAAGCCGCAAAAAGTGGGTACGGAAAACATACAGGATCAGCCGCCATTCTGTGTTGGTTCTGCTTGCTTGCGGGAGCTCGCACAAGTGGAAGAGTGGGTGGAGGATGTGGTCGATGAAGGAGTTCTTATGCCGCGTCAATCGGGGGTGTCGAGGCAGTCGAGCGGAGGGCGGTGGAGTGCTTGCGTGGAAGAGAGAAGAAGGTGACTTTTCGTGAAGGTCGGAAAGGAAGCCTAGTTTTAAAGCATAGGCCCGTAGAAACGTAGGTGATACGTCGTCACCCTTACTACGGGCGTGCTAAGATTAGAGCTGGGAGCTGACTAGAGGCATTACATTTTAAGGGAGTTACAGGCGTGGCGGGGGGAGACTGTGCCGCAAGTTCCTGCTGGCAGCGCCACGCTCGTGGGCATTTCTGTTGCTATCGGATCGCCTAATCCGTCACGAAATGGTGGGGTCGGGACTCGTGGCCGTCGTCTTCCTCGCTCCTGTATCCCGTTTCCTGAGCTGTGTCTAGCAGGATTCCAGTTGATGACGGAAGGTGCTCTGCCCCTCCACTGCAAGGCAAAGAACAGGCTGCCAAGTTACGGTGTTTAAGCCACACGTCACATGCACAGAGGCGACCACGTACGTATTTTTGTTACACCATCAACGTACGGCGCTGTGTTTCCGCCAGTCGCCACTGTACCTGAGTACCCTGTCGCCGTACCAAAATTAGCCCCGCCTTGTAGGTACTCACACATCTATTTCGTCACTCCAGATAGCGGAAGGCTGTCTCGAGTCGCAACCAACATTTTCCAGCACTGCAGCCAAAGCACGAGCATTCGCATAACAGAAATCGATTGGACGGCCCGTCCGGTTAGCTGCGATAACCTTTGACGACATCAACCATTGACGACGGTTGACAACAGCCGGCGTCCACGATACGGCCAGCAGCTCGTTTTGCTTTTGACCGCTCTCTTTGTTCTCTTGCGCACGACAACGCCTCTTCGGGGCACTGCCACACTGATCGATCTGACAGCGACAGCCTTGCTTCTGCCGGCTAAGCTCTGCGATTGGACGATCTCGACGACGTCAGAGACCATTTCCCGCGACAGGGTATTGTGCGAACAACGACTTCCACGACTGCTGCCTTATGGCGCTTGCGCACGCATTTTGAAGACGAGTAGACGACAGGGATCGACTGTAGCCAAAGCCCGGCACACCCTCCGGTGCTGTATCGGTGCTGTCGCGATGGGGAACAATGGGAGCCGGGTTACGGCCCAAGATAAGTACGTCGTACCGGCCCGACGACACAGGCAATGGAAGTGGTCCGACGGAAGGTTAACAGTGTCTCGCCCGCAGGGCCATCCTGGACCTCAAGATCCAGCGCGACAAGCTGCACCAATACCAACGGCGCATCACCGTTCTGACGAACCGCGAGACTGATATCGCCCGCGAGATGCTGGCACGGGGTGACAAGAAGCGCGCTCTGCTGGCCCTGAGGCGAAAGAAGTATCAAGAGTCGTTGTTGGCCAAGACGGATGCGCAACTCGAACAGCTCGAGAAGCTGACATCCAATGTCGAATTTGCGCTCATCCAAAAGGACGTGGTCTTCGGCCTGCAACAAGGCACGAAGGTGCTTCAAGAGATCCATAAGGAGATGGGCGGTCTTGCGCACGTGGAGAAGCTAATGGGTGACACGGCCGACGCGATTGCCTACCAGAATGTAAGTGCAGAGCGCTTTTCTCTTGTATTGTCATCATAAACACCTTATGCTAATGAACCTCTCCCCCTCTACAGGAAGTCAGCGAGATGCTGGGTGGCAGCATGTCCAATGCTGACGAAGACGAGGTAGAAGACGAGCTGGCCGCGCTGGAGGCCGAGGTGGCACCCACACGGCCGACCCACGTCTTGCTTCCCAGTGCACCAGACACACAGCCGGTGGTGGCACAAGACCCGATCGTGGCTGAAGAGAACGCCGGTACAGAAGAGCCGCAGACAGAGCGGCGACAGCTGGTGCCAGCGTGAGCACGGAGGGTTAGGGAGGCGTTTGTGATTTGTACATATGCCAGAAATGACTCTGTTGGATTTTTGCTATACAAGCGTGTTTCTTGGTCTCTGCCGTTTGTTTTGTGTAGTTTCTCTCATTTTAGTATAGCCTCGGTGTTTGTCGTGTACCTTTTTTGCTTCAATTTCACATTTCAATCGATTTCATTCCCAACGGCCCGGCTCACATTGTTTTCTACCACCGGCACATTACGTTGCCACACCGTAAGACGTCTCTGGTATCCCGGGTTTTACCCGTGGTACTTTGAACCACAGGGCATACAGGATCGGACTCGGTCTGAGCAGATGCAGGTGATAGTCAGGTACCACCAACCTCCATGATCTTACTGCCGGCTGCCGAACAGCCTTCGTGGTTTGAGCAGTCTTTATGCGTTCTTATTCGCATTGTTTTCGCGTAAAAGACAGCTGTCTGCGGTTAGCTCGTCCGTGAACCGTATCGGATAGCGTCATTTTGTGTACAATTTTTGGGCAGTTTTTTTGCCTTGATCATGTCAATCTCGTGGCATTTTGCGGCGCAATTGCGGGTTGTAACGGGCCCCTCAGCCTCGTGGCCGGAAGCAATTGGAGTGATTTACGGCCTAGGCAATGGACCACTCTCGGGCCAGACGACACATGTGTCGTATCTGTCCGCTGATTGGACCGGTAGGAGCATCCTTTTGCTCATAGAGCTAACGCGCCGAGCTGGACCAAGGACCTACTTGCACTTGCACATCTTAGAAGGGTATTGTATCGCACGACGGGCAACTCTGTGCCTGCCCATTCAGGCCTGTGAATGACCTACAAACCGCATTCCATGTCGCTCGATGGGGAAAGAGCGGCGGACGAGGGGACAAACGGACGGCGCCATGAGTTTAGTTTGGGAAGTACTCCGTAGAAGGGCAAAACGGAACGAGGACACTGAGCACGCTGTGGATATGTGGGAAGTACCCCGTACGGAGTACGTTAAAGACAAAGAGGAAAAACGAAAAGAAACAATGACTAGGCGGAAGACGAGCGTGAGAGAGGCGACTTCTGCCCAACCAAAAGGTTTCCGTCGCTGAGCCAGCTGCCATTGGGCATGCGGCGCCTGGCCTGCGACAGCCGCCGCTGCCGTCGAAGCTTCCGGCCGCGTGCAGTTACGTCTCGTGAATCAGAACTCCAAAAGGGTGACAGGGTCCCAAAGGCGACGATGCGTGGACAGTGCAAAGAAAGAAAATCAACAAAAAGCGGAGCTACACTGTACCAGAGTCATAAGTCTAGTCGCGGCTTCCTACCCAGGATGTGGTTTCTGCGAAACTCGAACCCCACCAACCTATTTTCGGGGCAAGAGCTCTTTGCCCACGCGCGAGGTCGCTTACCACCCCTCTAGTCCCCGTCTCTTTCTCTCTCTTTCCTGAATTCTTTGTTTTTTCTCGACACTTGTCTCACTTTAGTCTTTTTGAAGCTTCTTTCTTCTATTTATGCGACAATGGCTATCTGTGCCGTTGCGTGAATCGTTGATCGCCATCGCCGTTCTGTGAAAACCGTCGTTCTGATACGATAACTGTCCAGGGTATCGAGCCAGCCACACTGTGTCACAAACTGTACAACACCAAAACACAGCGCGCCGGAGACAATTGACGAGGCAGCTGCGACTCCAAAGGTATGACGGCACACCTTCCTTTCTATCTCCCACCAGCACCGAGTGCGTGCCTTCCACATTCTTTTGCTCCCAACATGTCCTCCCTTCGTCCCTTCCTGACCATGGCCTTTTCATAGGGCTATATGCGGACACACCTTTTTGTTGCGCGCCTGCCGTCCATTCCCCTAAGCATTCCGACGCAACGCGGAAGAAGAACTCAGCTTCGTGTCTGAGAACTGACTGCTTTGACAGCAAAAACCTTTTGCCCTCCGACGACGACTTTTGCTAGGTATAACCTAATACGGCAGATAACGAACGACGTGGGCAGCTGTGTGACTGGCCTGCACCTGCGTTGAGCTTGCATCATCCTCCATACTCGGTAAGCAAGAACGTCACCCTCCGCAAATCCCCGCGGGCGCTTGCCAGCTTGGATCACCGAGTCCAATGGCAGGCCCCTGTTGCTTCTTGACTATTCAGTGCGTCGGTCCTGAGACCTCTGTCTATCTCTGAGTGTCTGTCCCTCTTTTCTCTCTGCCCATGGTCTGTCTCGTACGAAGTCCTCTGAACCGCCACCTCCACGGCTTGTCACCACTGTGTCGATTACATCGGAACATTACATTTCGCACCCACTGGCTAGCCCAAAGGCCCTCGTGATGTTCTGTCGACCTGGCCCTGCGCTATCTCTCCTATGGGTGCCGCTGATCGAGACATCGTCACAGTCTGGCCATCGCTCGTCGTGAACGTACGGGCAAGTCTGCGCGTCTGCCAGTGCTGCATTCGGATTCAGGAAAACAGAAAACGAACGGTTGAAAGGGGGCTGGACCGTGTACCAGACTGGCCGATGTCAAGGTGGCCACAGCAAGCGTCCGCTTCTTTACCGTCGAATGCCTCGACCCCTTCACTATCGGCGAGCCCAATGGGGAGATCGACCTCGGGTTGTCGACCCCGCCTCTCAGCTCCAGCGTCCTTTTGTCCCTCACCGTCTGCCTTCTTTGGTTTGGTAGCAGTTTGCTTCTCGGCAGAGATTTACCAATCTAGTTGTGGATTTATACGATTCTCTCCGCATACCTGCATACCCGCATGAGGGTGGACTGCCTGATCATGCGAGGTCCTAGAACAGATCCTGTTGCTTAAGAGAAGGGCAATTGCGCACCTGCATACACCCACATACTGCGCATATGCGCAAAGATACCATTGGACGATACAGAGAGAGCGTGTTGCCAGATAGCTGGAAACAACAGCCCTCACACACAGAGTCTTGCAGCAACTAGTCGTTACCTGACACTTCTGTTGGACGGGGAAGAGCCTACCTCCACTGGTCACATTCTGCTCATCACAAAGACACTTGCCTGTCGTGTCCCGAGATTTCAGCCTTCTGACCACCCTTTATATCCCCTCCTGCGCCCACACCCTCCAGCGTCAGCGTTGTCTCGCCCTTGTCCTACCACACACCCACGTGGCGAACACGGCCATCTAATTGTTCGATCAACCGCCAAGGCAAGGCTTGCAGCTGGGATCTTGCTTTCGATATTCCAGCGCACACGACCAGCACGATTTTAACAAACAGCAGACCACAGCACAAGAGAAACAAGACAGGGGGGACAGAAGCAGGAATAACCAATGGCACGAGAAGCCCGTACATGCGCGGAAACACTTAACCAGGGTCAATTCTGACAGTATCATTAGGAATACTACTCCGCAGAAAGAGACTCACCGTATTGACATATCCAAAACGGACGGCTTTTCATTTTTGTCTTTTTTTCCGGGGCGAGTCCCCACGGCCTTTTGGCTCGACAGATCTAGCTCATCAACATGTAAGCCAAACCCACCCACGGGCCATTTTGACCCTTGGACTTTAGGCAGCTGACAGCTCTGTCTCTTCATAGGAAGTTCGGCAAGCAGATCCAGAAGCGGCAGCTTGAAGTGCCAGAGTATGCAGCTAGCTTCGTTAACTACAAAGCATTGAAAAAGGTAAGTTGATATCAGGGAAGGGGATATGAAGGTGGGAGAGGACCGCGGATCGGGCCGGTCCTTGATTTAGACCACGGATCGGCCGGCATGGTCTCTTCTCCTTCCCGGGTTTGGCACGTTCACTAACGAGTGGCTCTGTCCGTCTTCATAATTAGCTCATCAAACGCCTCTCAGCTACTCCTGTCCTCGGTGCGCAGGATGACCTTCACCGCCCGAACACCCCTTTAGATTCCCAAGCTGCGCTACAGGCCAACAAAGCAACTTTCTTTTTTCAACTTGTAAGTCGGACACCTCCACTCAAACCCTCGCTGCGCTCCGTCTTTTTTCTGAGTATGCGGCTAATCACAGTGGAACAGGAACGTGAGCTTGAGAAGGTTAACGCCTTCTACTTACAAAAGGAGGCCGAGCTCAAGGTTCGCTTAAAAACACTTCTCGATAAGAAGAAGGTCCTCCGCGCACGAGGCAATTCCATCTCCCGGCGCTCCGCCAAGTTTACCACCCTCCAAGAAGGCTTCCAGCAGTTCGCCAACGACCTCAACAAGTTGCAACAGTTTGTCGAAATCAACGGCACGGCCTTTTCCAAAATTCTGAAGAAGTGGGACAAGACATCAAAATCCAAGACCAAGGAGTTGTACCTCTCGCGCGCGGTCGAGGTACAGCCGTTCTTCAACGCCACCGTCATCAGTGAGCTGTCCGACCAAGCCACAACAAGTCTGCAAGAGCTTGGTGCCTGGGCCGAGGGTGACCATGAGATCCGTTTCGATGGCCGAGCGCAGCCGCCGGACCACATAGTCAGCAGCCAGCATCTTCTAGGCACCGACGAGGGCGATGCTGACACCCTTCTTTTGGACACGGTTCTCGCGGGCCACCTCGACTCTCTGCGCGATCTCCTGGGCCGCATGCAGGCTGCTGTCACAGACTCCAGCGGCCACGATGATGGGAGCAGCAGTAGCAGTAGAGATATTGCCCTGAAGGAGCGTGTCACGCGCACTTTCTTGGCATCCATCAACGAGGGTTCCCGGGACGCACTGAAGGTTCTCATTGACACCGGTCTTGTCGACGTTCAGAGTGAGGACGACATCAACGAACGGAATTGCTTGCACCAGGCCACCATCTACGGCAACAATTTTGTACTCGATTTTGGTCTCTCGAAGGATGTCTCTGTTATTCGGACGGATGTCTATGGCCGTGTCCCGCTGCATTACGCCAGCATGCATGGTCGCCTTGACATGCTTGATGCTCTTCTGGAAGGTATGTAACGACGAGCTTGTTTATACTTGTGTGTATTGATGCTGGCAGATTTTA
Source organism: Sporothrix globosa (assembly GCA_001630435.1). NCBI lineage: Eukaryota > Fungi > Ascomycota > Sordariomycetes > Ophiostomatales > Ophiostomataceae > Sporothrix > Sporothrix globosa. Next base: position 2,119,543 of record LVYW01000002.1, read on the forward strand.
ACAATTTTGTGTTCATGCAGTTGGCCCGGAGGCAATCGACCTGATCGACCACGACAACTTCACGCCCTTGATCCATGCAATCATCCACGGCCACCTTGACTGCGTCAGTCGTCTGCTCGACAAGTTGGCCCGTGTCGACCCCATCTCCGATGCAGACCATGTACCCTTGAACTTGGCCTGCGAACACGGCACAGACGCCATTGTCGAGCTTCTCCTCAAACACAGTGCAAACATTCTCCCGGATGCCGAAGGCCTGTACCCGCAGCATCTCGTTGCACGTGCTGGTCGTGCCCCTACCCTGCTCCTTCTACTTCAACAGTATGGAGCCGACTTAAACCAGATCGATAAGCTGTACGGCTGGACGCCGATTGTCCATGCCGCCAGTGAGGGCAACGTTCCCTGTTTGAAAGCTCTTCTCGAAGCCGGTGTTGACCCGAATATTCTCGATGAGAAGGACCTTCCGGCCATGTACTATGCCGCATGGGAGGGCCACTTGGAATGCATGAAGCTCTTGACGCCCTACAGTCGTAAGAAGAGCAGCAAAGTCAAACGCGATAGCCCGTTCGGTCTCAAGCCCACTCCGGATATTGGAACGCTCGACGGTTTTGGATCGCATGGCGCCGGAAGTAGCACGGCACCTGGTCCCATGGCTCTGGACCCCGACGCGATTCCCATCCTCGAGCTCCCGCCGCCGATCATCCCGCTTCGCCGCTACGGCCACAACTTCCTTGACACCAAGACCGTGGTTCAGATCAACTTTGAAGACCAAAACGGCGAGCCACCACTGGTCTTCTTCCACGACGGCAAGTATCCTGCTGCTCGGTTGACTATCTCGTCCAAGGTCGCCGATCTGATTCCCAAGAACATTATGCTACCTTTTCAGGAAGACACCCGGCTGGTCTTCTTCCAGGTTGATAACCTGGACTCGTTCGTGCTGGACTTTGACGTGTTCCCGACGTACGGTGCCAAGATCATTGCCAAGACAGTCGCCCTGCCGAGCACGTTCCGTAACCTGTTGGGCAGTTCGGGAAGTAGCTGCTGCCTTCCCCTGTTTGACCCCCGTCTTCGCGCCATCGGGCAGATCAGCTTCCACATCCAGGTCATTAAGCCTTTCCCGGGCAAGCCACTGGAGATTGCCGATTTCGAGACGTACTGGAAGGCGACCAGCCAGCTGGAGGGCCACCCCAGCAGCTTTGTTGCCGGCTCCAGTTTGTCGGGCGACTATGTGCGCCTCTACGTACAGCACACCAGTGACGGTGTCCCCGTTCTGTGGCCTACGTGGACCGTACGCTGTGGCGGTGGTCGTAAAGCGATGGTCGAAAGCACCGATACCATGGACGACGCCGCGGGCGACAGCAGCGTCATTGACGTCCCTGTGGCCCGTATGAACTACGCCCAGTTCCGTGCTGCCACCTCAACGGCGCCGGGCCGGCAGCACCTAGAGGCTCTGCCGTCGTCTCCGTTCGACGCCGTGTCCCACGTCCATCGCGTTCTGGCGACGTCCGGCGTGACCTTACGTGATGCTCTCGCTCTGGTGCCTACAGGCATGCATGTCAACCTGCAGATCCTCTACCCTAGTGCCGACGAGGAGCGTGCGCTGGGCCTTGGTGGCGTGGGCAGCGTGGATATTAACACGGCCGTGGATGCCATTCTGGGGGTAGTTTTTGACCATGCGCGGGCGCAGCGCGTGCACACGCCTGATGTGGTGCGATCGGTCGTCTTCAGCTCCTACAACCCCAGTCTGTGCACGGCCATCAACTGGAAGCAGCCCAATTTCCCTGTGTTCTTGTGCAACGACCTGGGTCGGGAAGACGACGCCACAGTGGCGGCGGCGGTACCGGATGGTGTCTGGAGCACGGGCCGGAGAACGGCCTCCGTCAAGGAGGTTGTGCGTACCGCGCAGAGCAACAACTTCATCGGACTGATCTGCAGCTCGCGTCTTCTTGTGAGTTTGAATTGTTCCCACTCTACTTTCTACCCCTAGCATAAAGCGATCTAACCCTCATGTATAGGATATGGTTCCGGCTCTGATCGAAGCAATCAAGTCTCAGGGTCTGGCACTGGTCATTGATAAATCAGCTGAGACGTCTCCGGACTCTACCCCCCTGGCTGATCCCTTCCCACGGCTACCCGAGGGCATTGACGGCGTGCTGAAGAGCAATGGCGTTTTGCGATTCAATGAGTCTATAGACATGTGATTTTTTTTGTCCTATGAGAGAAAACCGTGGACGGGACGACGGGATGGAGAGATTTGCTGCGGCAATAGCGGAGGTTATACCAAATGGAACAACAATGAGAAAAAGGGGAAGAAACTAGGATGAAAACTCAAATTTGGAGGAGGGTCGCAAGGGCCACGACGATGAGGATTTCATGATGGGAGGACGCCACTGTTTTAGTTTTGTATTCGTTTCCATGCTTTATTTAATGGAGATTTAGATCAACGGCGTTGCCATCGTATATATAGGCCAAAAACACAAGCATGTATCCCGAACAAAAATTTGTTTAGTGTTCTGCGCCTATCTTCCATGATCACTATACCACCTGTGGGACTATGCAAGCAAATCCTTCAAGTAGCCTAAGTAAGGGGCTTGCAATTACGTCACTAAGATATGAGAACAACTTAATTGAATTTAGAGTGAACGACTTTAAGTTGAAAGATGTTGGAACATAGTCAGGTTATAACAGAAATTGTGAACTTGGAGTGAACGCGAACCTGTAGCAAAATGACACCCAAGAGTCGTGATGAACAGTGGCTCAAAGGCGGACTCGAGCAGCCGAAGAATTCTAGACCATCCAGTCCATGTGGCGGCTGACCTGCTCTAATTTTAACGGCTTGGCTTGTCTATTTGACGTTGATATCGCTGTTCTTGTCGGATGCTTGGAGCCAAGTTCGTGGTCTTGGTGTTGCTAGAGTCGAGGTTCTTTCTTGACGCTCAACTCTTCCTCCAGATTTTTTGACATCTTCTTTGTTGTTTTTCTCAAGTCTTGACCTTTGAAGAGAGGCCATCGTTGAGGCACTGCCCGGCAACATCGACGCCAAAGATCACGCACCTTGCCCACAAAACAGGCAAGGAACAGAGACAACACATGATGTATGGGGAAAAGAAGAGGGGGAAATATACCCCCTAATATTTCACAGCGAAGCTGTCCATCCCATGAAACGTAAAACAGAAAATGCCATGGAAGCTCGCTTGGACTCGTCTCTGCAGTCCTTCTGGCGTCCGCTCATTTCTTTGGTCTCCCTGGCAGTAGATCGGCACCAAATGGATCTTGTATCTTCCGAGTATAATTTCGCTTCCTCGTTCACCAACCATCGATTCTAAACCGAGAAACAAAGAACAACACAATATGGCACAGAGCTATGGCATTGATTCAATCCAGAAGGTGACACACGACGCGGAGCACCACCCACAACATCCAAACGCCCACTTTTTTCAGAACCATAAGCCGGTGTGAAAAATCAGAACCAAAACGCGGGGGATAACCAAGAAGAGACGTCGCGAGATGTTATCCATGAAGTAGAAACCCGGAAACGAAGCGAGCTGTATAAAAGTAAAAAGAAACGTAAAGAAAAAGGAGTCATGAGAAAAACAAAGAAATCGAAAGCTAGGCTAAGTAGCAAATGATAAGAAAAACACCCAAACCATTTGGAGCGCAAAGGTTAGGAGTTCCGTTTGTCGCGCCTGAATATGCGTGTTCGTCACACAGGTTATCGATGAAGTAAAGCCGTCGTTTCTAATGCTCTACCAAACGGTACTAGTTGACGCCATGCTCAGAGACGAGGAGTGGTGGTTGAAAGTGGAATGATACGACATGATGAATGCCCGAAACGAAAAAGTAAGAGAGCGAATGCCGCAGCTTGGCAGCCGTCAAAAAGGTCGCTCTTTGCAAACGAACGCCGATCACACGCCGAAAAATTCGTTCATCTTGTCTTCGACAATAGTCATGTTGGCCTTTGCTGCCGTAATCGCCTCTGTTATCCGGGCTAGACAGACGCTCTTGTCCGGCTCGGGGGTGCCGTCAAGCGTCATCTTCTTTCCGTACTGTTGGATGACCTGGCAGTGGTCCTTCACCTTGTCGAAACCGAGTGCTGCTGATGAGCCCTTCAGGAAGTGGCCCAAATCCGACAGTTTTGCGAGGTCTTCGCTGGCCCTTATGAGTCTTAGTATGAGCACCATACGGAACGCCAAGAAAGTTGTATAAGGCAGTGACGTTGACTTACACTGCTGCGTCCATCCCTTGGAATGTCTCCTTGGCTTGGTCGAAGTAGTCGTAAACAAGCGTTTTGCTAAAATCGCGATTTGACGGGCTGTCGTCCATCTCAAGAATTTGCTCGAACGCCGCCTCGCTAACACTGTCACCGAAGTTGAAAGACATGTTGGGCCCTGAATCTAGGTCTGTTCGCTAACCGAAACGTGGTTGATAGGGTGTGCTATGTTGCTAATGTAGGGTGCCTCGCTCTATCTAAATCTGTTAGTGAACGAGCTTCAGGTGCAAATCACAAACAGAACATGGCGCAAAAAATCGTGGCGGTAGCAGCATAACGGGCACAAACTTTCCAAATTCAGGCCGAAGGAGAAGTAACAAGGTGAAGCAGAATGTGAGTGGTAGGGTGTGGCAAGTGGAAGGGTATCAAAGACGCTGTCTACCCCGTGATGTTTGAAGCGATGCATGAAAAGGCTATTTTGCAGGAAACGCAGAGTGGTAGATAAGAACGAAGAGAAGATAAAGGTAATGCTGAGGGAGGAAAAAGAAACACGAAGAAACAATATAAACAACGGCAGGCCGTGAAGAGGTAATCCCATGGGCCCACCGGGAGAGTCCGAACATATACGTATGCACTTGCCATCAACCCTGGCTAGTGGACCCATGCCAGACGGGTGGAAGGGTAGGGGTAGACAGACGGAGGGAAGAGAGGGGTGGAAGGGAAAGGGTAAGAAAGCCAAAAAACCCCGCGTTATTTAGGCCACTGGACGCAGATATTGCGGCAAGAAACGACCATAGGTCCCCAGTTAGATGGGGGCTTGTTCCGGTGCGTATCATAGGACGAAAGCACACGCCAAGGCGCGCAGGATGACAGATGGCCGGGGCTGTTTCTGCGCCTGCACCTCTTGCAGATACACAGGTGTCATACCGAGCATACTGGGGCTCCGTTCCTCTCCCTCGGAAAGAGAGAGACAGAGCGAGAGAGAAAGATGCATCCCAGGCAAAAGGGAGCTAGAGCAACTATAAGCAGTTGGGTACCCGAATCGGTAATCAGAGGTAGCCACTTGGCAGGAATCGGGGCGGAGGGGCGGGCATAAACAGCACAAAATTACCACCAGCCGAACTGAGGTTGGGTTCAGTTTGCAATCGAGGGGGCCAAGTTTTGTGCCGGAGAGAAATCGCGTGAAGGTGTGCAGAACACGTGCCCAGCTGGCGTGTTGATACTCACATTGGTCGAAGCAAGCCGTTTGCTGTCGTTGCGCAGGAGGGAAGCGGTACTCGATATGATTGACGAAGAGACAGACTTACAATCTCCGCCGGAGAACGATTCCGGAATTGTTGATGGGATATGATGCGAGAAGTGCCTGTTGTGCGTGCAAAGATCGAGACGCTGAAGAGATATGGTTGCCTGCCGTCGTTTTGAAGTCGTGTGAGGGTCGTGTCTTGATATATAAGCGCGGTTTCTTCGGCAAGAGTGTTGAGTAACTGTTCCTGTGAACGTCGGTGTGGCCACCCGGGCTGGCGCCTCTTTATAGGACAGGTAATTGAGCCGGTGCCTTGCTTTTGTAGCACAACGGCGCCTGGCAGGACGCTTGCAGCTTCGAGGGAGAAGGAGAAGGAGGACGGCGAGGATGGAGGACACGGTGAGATCGCGCGGTGGTAGACTTGTAGGGTTTCGGTTTGGAAGCCGAAGAAGATAGAAGAAAGGAAAGAAAGAAAAGAAGAATAGGAGGAGGAGACGAGAAAGAGTGGAACGGCACGCGGGCAGCTAATGGGAAAAGAAAACGGTAACTGGAATTCTTTGGGGTGCACACAAACATAGACGCTCCTGGCGGTTAAGGCCGAATAGGGTTTGGCCTCGTGGTGGTGGGTGGATGTCGTCGACAAGGGGAAGGCGAGCGAGCTTCTCGTTGTTATCATGAGCAATTGCTGGTATGTTCTTGTGGTTGTTGATGAGGACAGGCGAAAGAGCAACGTTTCTTTGATGGAAGGATTTTTGGTGTAATCGGACACTTATTTGGGAAAGGCCAACGGCGCGGCCAGACGAGTTGGCGGATTTTGTCAATCATAGGTATGGGGTGGGGTGCAGGAAGGCTCCCCTTTCTTCCTCCCCCCACCCGCAAGAAATGCGCGCTTCCGTTGGGCCAACGTCAAAACTCCTGCTAGTGAGCGCACTACGGGCCAAAATGGTATGAGGAAGGCACGACCGGCCATAAAAAAGGGGACCACTCCACCAGCGCCAATGCACCGTTGACCATAATTTACCACACAGTGTGACGACGAGAGTGCTTTTCGAATATGAGATACGCTGTAGGTCTTAAAACATTGGCCGCTCATTTGACACTTTGTAACATTTCAAGTGGCTGTCTACCAGTCTGTGTTGCCAGTCGTTGCTTCCAAATAGGTAAAAACTAGGACAGACGAATGCCTCCGGTTGTCCTTGCTTCTTTGGGGGTTCTTTTGTCTTGGAACGGCAGGTGCCAGCTTGGAGCCTCACTCACTTGTCTCTGTATATGATCAGGTTGCTGAACTAGGAAGGAGTGTTCCTTCTCTTCTGTAGAGCCGCATACGTGCAACAGCAGCCACCCTTTCGTTTCTTTCTTTACCAACTGGACTCGTAGAGATGCACTCGCCGACGAAACCCAACAGGGCTGAAAGCTATAGTATGTCACTGGTGACGGATGCCCTGCTATGCCAGCGTCTCGAGATGAATATGTGGTCTTTTATCTTGTAAATGAGAAGATATCTTCTTCGATCCTCAGTGGTGCTCGTTGGCCGTTACGCCGAGCCCACTGTTGTTCGCACCTGCTGGCCCGCATACGGACTATAGCGGTGCTGGTCTTGCCCCTGCCTGCCGCTTCTCGTCACTTTAAAATTCTTCGTTTGTCGCCCCAGTCTGGGAAGTGATCGTCGCTGCAGTTCGCTGCTTTGCATTCGTCAGAGCCTCCTCTACTGTTGTTATTACGGTCCTCCCTGACTCTGCATGCCGAGCTACCACCGGTCACATTCACGTACATATTGGCCGCCGACGGCTGATTTTAAGCGATTTTATACTTAAGTCCTATTTTACTCTTTTTCCCTCCCTTCCGGTACTTTATTTCCTATGTCCAGAACGGGGTTGAAAAATCATTGCTCCTTCCTGATTCTTTTGTTTTTTCGCCTTCCTCCCGTCTGATGTGAATGTTGGTGCCCAAATAAAAATGACTTAGGATGGAACAGGATAGGCTAGGTCGATTAAGCCCCTCCAAGCCTAAAAGGACTATGACGCAATGGTGTTCCACAACTCAAATGCCACGCGGAAGGAAGTACCTACGGTGGGGTTGTAATAATACGACCAACGCTACGCCAACGAACAGCGCTCAAAATTTGAAACCGCCTCCAAAGGTATGGCTAGCACCATGTACACCGTGGTTGTTGCACTTTTAGCAATGCGCGTTCCCATCCTTGCCATCGTCGCATGGCAGGCAGTTTGTCGAAGAAGGAGCGATACGCACAGAATAGGGGGCTCGAGGGGAGCTACCAAAGAAGTAAAAAAAGGAGAGAAGCTCACATTTTTATGTTTTTTGAGAACATTGTTTTTCAATCCCCTCGCCTATCTTCACATGCGCCAGAACAAGCCCGTCCATTCTCTATCATACTCCCCGTACCCATTCCATCGGCTGGGCCTGGACTTGCCCACCGGCCCCGTCTCCTGTATGTTGAATCCCTTCCCCATGTCTTTGGCAGTTCGGTAAATATTGTTTGTACGTTGTGCCGTTCTCTCTCTTTATTTAGCCCGAGATTATCCTCATTTCGTTCTCAACCGCCGGTACAAATAGGTCTCCTTCATTGACAGGCTCGGCTCTGTCGATGTTCACGATTATCCGCGACCGTCCGCTCTCCCACTTCTCTACTCAGCACTACTCCATCTCCACGCCAATGCAGACAGTGTGGCCATGAAAACTCCTTTGCCCCACACTAGGCGAGAGTCAGACAGGCTTGTGTGCGACGATGAAGAGCGGTGAGTACTCTCCAGTTCACCTTCTCTAACAATTCTGAAAAGAGAGAAAAAACAGCCACCGGCTTTCCTGTCTTCAGGGTGGGGGCAAAGCGGTCCTTTTTCTACCCTCTTGGCCTGGCAAGGCAACTCTCGAGAAGCCTCAGCCGAATTTGAGAGGTTTGGGATGCAGGGTCCAGGCCGGGTGCCATCGATAGCGCTATCCTCGAACAATCGGCGGCAAATGGGGCCATCTCGTGACTTACGGCCGACATCCCCTTGAGATCATTGTTGACAATGCTCCAACTGAACCAAATCTTCGGGTGAAGCAGAAACACACACCTACGCATTGTGCCACGATGGCCTCTTCTTTCCACATGCTCCCTTCCTAGAGCCGCGGACTGGTTAAAGGAGCAACCATGGAGTCGAAGATGTTGTCCGTTTTCATGGATTCAGCGTTGCCTGTCGTTCCGGCCCGTCTGCTTTGCGTTTTCATAGTTCCTTTCCTCTTATCCTTTGTTTTCTAAAGTGCGTTGTCGTTTCCTCGGGGATTCCCCCTTTGTGCCATTGTATAAATACATTCACTGACCGACATTATTGTTTTATAGTGTTTTTTGCTTGTGCGATACAAGCTATCAGCTGCCGACGCAGTGCAAAGGAAAAAAATGTCGACCATCTTAGCGGCACAGCCCGCAATAAAATACTTATGTGGTGGTGGTTGTCTTCCTTGTTTTCGCCCCATATTAATTACGTCGTGAGCTGCAGGAGGAACAACGACGTAAAAGCGCGCCCCTCTTTACGCACAGAGCATCCGACCGACGTCATAATAGCCTAGTGCTCGGCCGCCCAAGCGTGACCAGCCGTTCCACTACAGGCGCAAGGTCAGGGGATCACTTCCCCACCACACTTGCTGCTACTACGCCAATCAGAGCCAGTCGGGATCTGTCACTTTTCTTCCAACGCCATTGCGGATTTAATTTTTGTCCCCCAGCGCCACTTCCAGCAATCTCACGAGGCACAATTACCACACCGAGTTGGTTTGGGTATGGTACGGCGCTCTGTGCCCATTTCTCCTCCCCCTATGAAGCACAAACATACACAGTAGGCCGGAGCGGCTGGCTGCTCCGGGGGAAATGAAAGAGACACCTCTGTCCCTTTCCCTCGAAAGTAGAAAGGTGCCCAGGATGATTCTTGTTAAGCCCCAGCACAATCCCATATGAGCCGATACTGGTCCACCTCAAAAAGGGGCTTCAAAGTTGTCCAAGTCGTTCTTAGATTGTGACGCTAAATAATGGTGCATTTTCGCAATTGGGTCTACGACGGTTAAGGTCAATGAGTTGAATTTTCCACATATAGGTTTCCTACCCGACTTTTTTTTTTTCCCCATCTTGTGAGTTTAGTCTAGGGCTTTACTTCAAGTACGCGGATTGTGAGTCTTGCCCCTCCACGAAGTCTACCAACCCGTTGAATTTCATAGCTTCACGACACCCAAAGCTATCTGGATTCCTTTTTCGGGAGTGTGAGAAAGAAGTGCGAAATCATTGCTTTCAATACAGTGCTAGTCGCACATTGGTCTCGGAAATCGGCACCACTGGCTTCCCAGAACAGCTTTTGCCAAGACCCTACCATATTTGCCTTTTAGAGCTTTTCTTCCACGCTGTCTCTAAAAGGTCGTGCACTTGGGCAATGAAGCCTGGGTGTCCCCTGTCTAAGAGGAGGTATCTTACAGATAATAACGCATTGGAACCAAAGAAGTCTTTGGAGGGGACTGAGCCTGTGAGACTATTGACAAGATCGTGAGGTTTGGTCGAAGTATGCATTGTGGTCTTTATGTTAGTACTTATGAAGGGCCTGCCGAAGCGGAGCCGGACCCTTGTGCTGTTTAGGTTGGGTATCCTCCAAATAATGGAGCTTTGTAAACACAGAGCCCCGGCCGTCCCCAAGCAGTAAATACAAACAAAAATATTTCCTGAGTTTTGCTTGGCTATTTATGCCCACTCCTCCTCTGTTAACCATTGTTTGTCAACCATCATTGTCGTTCGATATTTAAACGTCACTGACAAAAGGAGTTATGGTAGCTGGATTTCATTTCCAAACACCTTAGCAATATTGAGCATGCGTATTTGAATTCATCTTGTCATCAGATGCCATACGGCCATCAGAGACACCCTTTAATCCTGGAAGAGTGTATTTCTCACGTCATGTGGTAGGAACCGCACCTTATTTGCTGTTCTGTCCTCGTCAAATGTAGACAGCGGAAACAGCACTTTGGCCAGATCGGACGAGTACTCCGCGGAACACATAGGTGTATATAAACTGGAGCATATCGACGAAGAGAGAACCTCCACAGTGACGCCTCAACCTGCAGCCTCACCTGCTATGTTCAGTCTACTTCCGCATACGATGAGCCAGGAGACAAGCACATATTTTCGAGGGATGTGCTTGTTAGTCGCCATCGGTTTTCTTATTTCTTCTTCTCCTCCTCCTCCTTTTTCATCGTTATGGTTTTGTGGTCCAATCCGAAAGCACACGACCGCATGGCGTTAGACTCTGCTGGACCATGTAAGAATACCCTCTTTCTTGACACTCTTATTTTCTTGTAGGGTAAGCAGGGTAAGGCAGGGAAGCCTTGCCCCAAAAACCTGTTTTTCGTACATATGGTCGTATATGGTCGCGCATCAACGTCGGACGGGATCCCTCTTGCCCTCTCACATTTGGTCTCTCCAAGACCCATAGGCCTGGCCAGACCCTTTAGGGTCGTCTTGCGGCGGCCGAAGGAACGGTAAGAAACAGAAGGGATTTTTTTTTAAAAAAAAAAAACCAGCAATGTTGTGGACCAGAAGATTGGGGGTCCTCTTGGCATATTACCTAGCACTGAATATTCATTTGTTAAGGGACAAAGCAATGGCTTGATATGTGGAGATTCTGACCAGCTGCACACAGCCCGAATGAGAAAACGTATCGACCGCAGAGAGAAGGAGGTAAGAGGACGAAAAGAGGCCTGGGCGGAGCAATTTAGCGAGCCAATCGCATCCGGTCTCTCTCAAAGTCCTCGATTCGTTCACTCTGTATCACTGCACAATATTTATCAAGCAATGTTAGGAGTCAACAATAATACGAAGAATGATGTGGATGGGTAGATATAGAGTAGAATGTCCCAATGTGAATGTTTGGTAGCCTGATAGTTTTTAAGAGAAACGAATGAAGAGGCATCAATATGACATGTCACAGGAGGGAAAGGGTTGCAGTATAATGAGGTAGTATTATTAAGTCCTCTAACACAAAAAAACAACACGCAGGCATTATCTAAGGGTTGGTCATGTTTCTAGTTTCTGCTCCTAGCTTCCTGCTCTTCCCTCGGTTACAGAATTACCTTGGATGCCACACTGAGCAGCCAGGCAGCGTCCTGCCATGTGCCTTCGTTGGAACCGGGCGGTGGCGGCACAGGTTCCTCGGTAGCATCGCTTTCGTCGCCCTCAAAGCGGCGTCGGTTGGCAGCCAAGGTCGGTCCCTGCCGGTTCCAGCCACCGACCGAGCGCCGCTTCCGAGACCGCCGCCGCCGGCCGTTGGCCGCTGCCTGGCCATCCTGCCCGACAGAACCTTCCTCAAGTATGCCGTCGCTACTTCTCTCGGTGCCGCCAGCCTCCGTATCGTCATCATCTTCCTCTTCTTCCTCATCTCCATCCTCCTCATCTTCGTCGTCGTCATCGTCGTCCACCTCGCCCTCTGTTTCTTGAACAGAGAAAAGCGACCAGCCAAACACGTTGCCCAGCCACGACCCCATGACACCGCCAGCCTTCTCGCGCTTGACGAGTCGCCGGATGTGGTCCTCGTCCTCGAGACTCATGTCCCGCTGGTGGAACTCAATGGCTTCCAGCGCCTCGTCGAGGTTGACAAAGTCAGGCCCTGCGGGCGTCGCCAGATTATTCACGCCGTCGTCTTCGACAGCCTCCGCATAGTCAAAGTACCCGGCCTCGCCCGTGGCCGACATGCCGTTGTAGTCCAGCGAATGACGCCGGGTGTCCATGGGTGTGAGCAGCTGCACGCGGCTCCCAGCGCGGCTATGCGTGCGGCTATTAGGGCGACTGCCCAGGTGGCTACCTGTGCGGCTTCCGAACCGGCTGCCCGACCGGCTCGTGGGGCCATGAGCCGAGGCAATGGGAGACGTGACGCCGTGGTCAAGGCTGCCACGACGGCTTCCACGGCAGCTGTTGCCCGAAATGCGGTCGAGATACTCGCGCTCGCGTGCCAGCTCGCGCTCAAACGCGGCAACGTCTTCGGCCTCTTCGGCGCTGCGCAAGCCCGACAGGCTCGTGGAGCTAGCACGTGCTGTTAGCCAGCTCTGGCCCTTGGACTCGCGGGCCTCGCTCGCAACGAGAACAGCGGCGCGGAATAGCCAATCGTCGCCGCCGCCCTCGTGGTGGCCGTGGTCCGTCTTGCGGCGGCGGTGCTGCCGTGCGCCACCGTTGCCATTAGGGCGGAGATGCTGGTGATTCCCGTCAATGTACAGCTGTGTCGTCGACAGGCTCTTTGCCAGCGCACCGGCATGGACCTTGCTGCTGCTTCCCGTGCCGCCAGGGGTGCGGGAGCCACCGCCTGCCATTTGAGCGCGACGGCGGCCCTCATGGGAGTGCGACCGAGACGCGGTCGGCGACTTGGAGAGCAGCCGCGGCGTAGCCGGGGCCGAGCGACCCTGGATGTACGAAGGTATCCGCGCAAGGGCAGCGCTGTTGCTGCCGGTGTGGGCATTTGAAAAGTAGGAATGGCTGTCGATGATGTCGGTGCCGTCGTAGTCGTCGCGTAGTGGGAGACGTGACGTGAGCGGTGCGAGCGAGAGGTGTTGCAGGTTCGCGGCCGACCGGTTCTTGCGGCGTGCTTGCTGCTGCTGGGAGTACGCGAGATCCATCTCGTTTCGTGGACGGTGTCTCGCAGGCGTTGCGTGCGTGCAGCTCTATGCCCGGAAAACTGTTTTATCGGGACTCTTCCTTAGTCGGGTTTCCTTTATCAGGTCTGTTTCCAAGAGGATTGGCCAATCGGCGAGATAGGCTGGCTAAATTCGACGAGAAGCTTCAACGCGTGCAGTAACGAGCTTTGGAGGGTAGCAAAGAGATGAGAAGAGATGGATGCAGTAGTCACGATGGAGCGGTGGAAAGGTTGAGTTTCGTTTTCTGTTGGGGAAGGTCCAGAACCAACAGCGTCTTAGGAAACTCGAAAGTGTGAGGAGAAATGAATGTCTCTCAGAGTTTGTCTTTGGACAGAGCTAGGGAGCTGAGAAAAGGGAGGGCTAGCAGGTCACAGGTGCGGAGGTGGTGGATATGGGGGATTTGAAAGGGGGCCGAGGAAAGGAATGCCGGGGCTGTTGATTGGGCGCGTGGAGCAGCAGACGAAAGACAAGCAAAGCAAGGAAGGTGCGAACAAACCACCGCCGTCACCACCCGCTACAAGAAGTACGCACCAATCGCACGCGAACAACAAAAGACAGGAAAGGAAAGAGGCGAAGGTGTACGCAAAAGGAAGGCGAGACGGCCGAAATACGAGAGACAAAAGTTCAGAATCAACGTCACCCAGCAGGTGCGATTGGCGGCGCATTTGTGAGTCTTATATTGTGGTGCCGTCAACGGTTCTTTTGAAAACTTGCCTTTCAGGTGCTTCCTCGGCCAGGACAGGGAGATGTAATACTAGGCGACGCCACGCGCAGACGAACAAAAATCGGAAAGGCTGGGCGAACGAGACAAACGACCGGGCATTTACCTACCGGTTCAATTCTGTGGTTATTCGCGTTGTTGCCTTGTTATTCAAAAAAATCTTCTATCTTTCAACAGGTATCTCACCTCATCATCTTACACTGTCTCAGTTGAACGGTATGGCGTATTCGTGTCTCTGTCTCCGTCCATCGTAGTTTCCCTCATGCCGTCTCCGAACCTGCCATGTCTTACAACAAAGCAGTCCAAGCCAAATGAACACGAAGGCAAGAGCTTGAAAACCGTTCGTTTGGCGTCCTTGGCCGAGCTGTCAGCTACGAGGTCAGCCTCAGAAGTGGCCGGTCATTTGGGTCAATCGAGCCGAGAAGAGAGGCTAAGCGCTCACTTCGCGTTGCATCGTTTCACGAAAATTTCCTTTCGTGTGTTCTCTGAACTTGACACATATCAGCTCGCCTTGCAGCTTTTGTTGCTGTGCGTACGTGTAAATCTAGCATGTTCGCACTGTGTTTGGTCTCGAATAATGGCCTGCGTAGAGGCTCAGTATGCGCTGTTCACAACTGTCGGCGCCGCCCCGCACAGTGCCACCAAATTACACAGCACCTCACCAATAGGCAAACTTTTTTTTCACTTCGATCGTGCCTTCCCTCGGAAGAATCAGACGACGCGAGTGACTGCAGCCCCATCCTTAGAAAGGTCACTGCCAGTCCTCACAGTCATCATATCTTTTCATCCGACTAACCAAGCCCGTCTGGTCTCTCCAAGACCGTTTGCAACCCCCTCACCTAAGCTCAACCACACTCGTCTTCGTGGCCCGGGCCGATTTTGGACGGACCGTAACGGCTGCCCGCCATGCGGAACCTCCGTAACATCCGCTATGATGTGTGCCACGATGCTACCGGTGCCACAGCGGCATGCTGGGATGCCGGACAAGACGAAGTGATTACTGCTTTCGGCCCTTCGGAGGACGAGCCGAAGGTGCGGCTAGGCCGCATCGTTGACCACTCCGAGCTGTACGTGCTGCGTCTTATATATTTGTCCGATTGTGTTCTGACAGTCAATTATTTGGGTATGCTAACATGTCCTCTCAGATCTTGTCGTGACATTGCTTCATGGGATGCTCTCAGTCCTAACCCGGACCTGGTCGTGGACCGTATTGTGAGCCTGCACTATTTTGGTGACCTGGCCACGATCTGTGTCATCATGGCCGGTGGCGACATTGTCATGGCCCGTGAAGAGACTTCTGGGTCATATGACCCTGTGCACGTTGAAATTGTCGGCTCTGTTGACCCGGGTATTGCCGCCGCCCGCTGGTCGCCCGACGAGGAGGTGCTTGCGCTTGTTACCACTGGCGGTAACTTGATATTGATGAGCCGGGCCTTCGAGACGATCGGGGAGACGCCCCTGACCCCTGCCGACCTGGCTGCCTCAAAGCACGTCTCTGTAGGTTGGGGAAAGAAAGAAACGCAGTTCAAGGGCCGTGGTGCTGCCAAGGCCATGCGCGACCCGACAATACCCGAGATTATCGACGACGGCACCTTGAGTCTAGCAGACGATACGTCTGCAGTGACCATCAGCTGGCGTGGCGATGGCGAGTATGTGGCTGTGAATGCAGTTGAAACAATCGTTGATGCCGAGGACGAAGCAGCAAATTCGCCAGAGACAAAGCGCCGGCGGGTCGTTCGTGTCTACAACCGCGAGGGTGTACTTGACAGTGCCAGCGAGCCTGTTGACGGCTTAGAGAGCTACCTAAGCTGGCGGCCGTCCGGAAATCTCTTATCCACCGTTCAACGCAAATCTGGGGGGAGCAACCCAGACCAATTCAACATCATCTTCTTCGAACGGAATGGCCTGCGGCACGGCCAGTTTGAGCTCCGTTTGCCATCAACGGGAGCTGCTACGGGGCCCGTGGGTCTTGACTGGAACACCGATTCCACGGTGCTTGCCATCACATACGGAAGTGTAGTCCAGTTCTGGAGTATGGGCAACTACCACTGGTATCTCAAGCAGGAGATTGTCACGAGGTCACAGCGACCACTTACAGTGTGGCACCCAGAAAAGCCACTGCGCCTTGTTACCTCCACTTTCGACGGCCTCGCCAGTGCTGAATATGTCTTTTCTACGGCCCGGGGAACCCTCACGCCGCCTAATGACCACGGCTCTGTCGCCGTCATAGATGGCAAGTCTATAAAGTTGACACCGCTACGTGCCACAAACATGCCCCCGCCAATGAGCCTCTTCGAGCTTCTTATCAGCCTACCGGCAATTGATGTTACCTTTTCCCCCAAAGACGATGCCGTCGTCGTATTGACCTCGAGTGGGCTTGAGGTGTTCTCCTGGACATGGCTTGCCACTGCGAAACGGCCGCCCCAGCCAACACCAGTGGCCTCGCTCTCTTTTGCGGATAATGCCAACTTTGTTGAGTTTGTCCCCCTGCAAGTGTGCTTCATCCAGGGCTCGGAGTACGCCGTCTATGTCCTTGGTTGGGATGCGTTGTCTCAGACGCAGATACTTTCTTTTGTATTTGACCGAGAAGGTGGCCAGTTGACTCCGACGGACCCAGTGTCAGTTGCACGCGGCTCAATCCTGGCAACTGCCCACCAAGGCCGCGATCTATATACTCAAGATCCTTCAGGAGCTTTAAGTCAACTGAACACTGAAGCCCCCTCTGGTTTCCCATTCCATGCGAAGCTACCTAGTCTCCTTCCTTGGGTCGAGGTCGTCGAGTCTGGCGAAACCGGACCTCGGTTTGCCATCGGCTTGTCGAGAAACGGACACCTCTACGCCAATGAGCGTCAGTTGACCAAGAACTGCACATCGTTCATTGTGACCGATGACCACCTTGTCTTTACGACAAGCAATCACCTCCTTAAATTTGTTCACATGACAGAAGTCCACGATCTCGAAATCCCACTCGACGATCCTGAAGTTGATGAGAGATGCAGAAGTATCGAGCAGGGTGCGCGTCTTGTCACGTCGATCCCATCCAACCTGTGCGTCGTCCTTCAAATGCCTCGAGGAAACATAGAGACCATTTTCCCTCGAGCTATGGTTGTGGCCGGCATCCGGAAGCTGATCGACGCGCTCGACTATGGTAAAGCCTTTGCCTTTTGCCGATCCCAGCGTGTCGATATGAACATTCTCTACGATCATACACCGCAGCAATTCCTTGCCAATGTCGACTTGTTTCTTGACCAGCTTAAAGACGTCACGTCCATTGACCTGTTCCTGTCCTCCCTAAAGGAAGAGGATGTATCTCAAACCATGTACAAGGACACAAAGAAAACAATTACAGCCACACCATTTAGACTGCCGCAGGTGGTGCCACCGACCCTGCCTCCCGCATCGACTTCATGCACCAAGGTCAACACTGTTTGCGATGCTGTTTTGGCCGGTCTGGCAACACGGAAGACGACCAACCTTCAGAACATCATCACAGCGCATGTGTCCAAACTGCCGCCGGCCATTGAAGACGGTTTGACTGTTGTTGCACAGCTACGTGACGCCAACGGTACGGCTGCAGCCAGAACCGTGTCGGCAAAGGCCGTAGAGCACATTTGCTTCCTTGTCGACGTCAACCAGCTATACGACCACTCCCTAGGCCTGTACGATCTGGATTTGACAATGGCCATTGCACAACAGTCCCAACGAGACCCCAAGGAGTATATTCCATTTATTCGGACACTGCACGAAATGTCACCAATCTGGCGTAAATTTTCCATTGACGAACATCTCGAGCGTCACGAGAAGGCGCTTAGCCATCTCGCCGACTTTGACGACTTTAACGAGTTCCTACAGTACACCAACAAGCACCGTCTATACAAGAAGGCTCTTGGGATCTACCGCTACAATACCGAGCGCCACTCCACCATCACCAATGCATATGCCGAGTACCTTGTCACCCAATCCAAGTTCCGTGAGGCTGGTCTGGCTTACGAGTCACTGCAGAACTTTTCGAAAGCGACAAGCTGCTACCAGTCTGCAGGCGTATCCTGCTGGCAAGAATGCCTCTTCGCCGCACAGAGTCAGACTCCGGCTTTATCCAGTGAAGTTCTCAGCGAGCTTGCCTCAAATCTTGTCGATGCCCTTCTAGAGGCGCGCGATTACACTGCTGCAGCCAAAATTCAGCTGGAATACCTCGAGTCTGTCGAGTGTGTGCGAACCCTATGCAAGGCGTACGAATTCGCCGAGGCGATGCGCGTGACGGCGCGCTTGGGCCGTGCGGATCTACTACAGACATGTGTCGACCGGGGCTTGGGCGATGCCCTGTCTTCGTCGACGGAACTCTTGGCCGACTGTCGGTCTCAGTTGAAGGCACAGGTGCCTCGCATTCTCGAGCTCCGGCAGAAGGCCATTGTGGATCCATTGGGCTTCTATGAGGGCGAACGGCTGGGTGGCGAAGACGTACCCGACGATGTGTCCATTGCGGCCAGTTCACGCATCAGCACGAGTGCCAGTCTGTTCACGCGCTACAGCACAGGCACCACCGCCACGGGCAAGACTGGCGAGACCGGCGGCACCGGGACCACACAGCAGCACCGGAACCGCAAGAAGCGAGAAGAGAAGAAGCGCGCCCGCGGCCGGAAGGGCACCGTGTACGAGCAAGAGTACCTGATCAACAGCGTGAGGCGTCTTATTGAGCGTGTGGAGCGGGCGCGGCCGGAGGTCGAGCGCCTTGTTGTGGGCCTGACCCGGCGTGATATGGCCGAGCGGGCGCGTGCCATAGAGGCTCTGATGGCCGAGCTGATTGAGGCATGTCAAGCTGCCATCGGCGAAGTGTGGCAGCAACCAACCTTTGTCGGTGGCCAGACAGCGCCTACGATGGCCAATCTCGGCGTGGAGAACGCCAACGGCGGTCAGAGCCAAGACAACGGTGATGCGGCACCTGCCAACAACAACACGAGTCCAGTGATTGCTAGCTTCGAGCGTCTGTCGCTCCTCGGCTAACTGGGCATCCGGCACGCAGTGCAAAGCGTATTGTCATACAGCGAGTGGCCATCGTTTGATGCTGCCCCACTAAACCGGCCGCACTTCGTCACCGTGCCAAACGGCCGTCGGATTTACCAAAACGGCAGGAACGACCCAGCCCGGCTCCACTATCGCACCTGCCCTCCGGAGGACATCCGGCCACGCCCTCGCACCCCCAAAATAAAATAAAAAAGGCGAAATGAGGGCTGGTCTATGGTTTATAGCTTCGCAGAGCGATCTGCCCCTCAATTCAACTGGACCATTCTATTAACTTGGCCCTAATCGATTGGCCCAGTTGGATTAACGAGGGCCTCCACCGGGAGGTCCCTGGTTCGACCAGCTGGCGAAGTATTTCACCGGGGATACTTCGTGCAAAAATGGCCCAGTGCAGTTTTCGTAACCCTCGATTCCATCTACAGAATACTATGGACGCATGGTAGCACATGTAGGTGTGTGTTGAGGGTGAGCTTTTTGTCTGTCTTGACTTTTTTATTTCTCTTTTTTTCTGTTGTATGTGCCCTTTTGATCCCTTTCAGTGGCCAAATGGAGCACGTAGACAGCGATACGCAAAATACCGTCAAGATAGATTTTTTTCACTGTTACAAAGTGCATGCAGCTGGGTAGAACAAAAACTCTATTTGCAAAGGCGCCAAAGCGGCTAATATTATGTACTGTAAAAAAATTAAACAAGAAGCAAAGAGAATCTGAAATAGAATGCAATACTGGCTGCAATACGACCTGGCCCTTCCTCGTATAAGACAACAGCAACATTCACTTCCTCTTTGTGGGCTTGTTGCCAGCTGCCACGGGCGAAGTCGACCGCGACACGACGACCTGTGGCTGCGGTTGCACGGGTGTAGCATGGCTGCTGCCGTGGCTGTCACTTCGACCTGCTGCTGAAGGCGGCACCGACGGCGGTGCCGACGACGGTATCACATTTTGCGCATACTGCTCCGCATCCCGTGCTATACGTTGGATGTCGATGCGGTTCTGCAGCGCGTCGTTGACGCCCTCAATCACGTCGCGTTCCTCCATCGCCTCCGCCACCAGCATCACCTCCCGCGCCCAGTACGCCTGCGTACGCGCCCGCAGGTCTGTGTCCCGCAACGCCGTGTTCTTGACAATCGCGCCGGCGCTCAGTTTGCTCTTGACGCCCGCCAGGCCGCGCGTCACGGCCGTGACGCGGTGGGCCGGCGAGGGTGGTGGCAACGCGCCGAACAGGATGACCCCGAGAAGGCCCAGGCGCGGCGAGCTGTGCCGGCCGGAGGCGGCCAGATACAGAACGGCGGCAAGGCCGGCGAGGAGGCCGCCGCAGGCGATGGCGCGGTACGTGCGCATGGACCAGTAGAAGAAGTCGAGCTCGGTAAGGCGCGTGGCGCGAGCGTTGGGCTGTCGGTTGTACGAGGCCACGAGGTACAGGTCGAGGGCGGCGAAGCACAGGGCGACGAGGGAAGCCGGGGTGCGCCAGCGCCGAATGTGGGTGGCAGCGACATCGTAGGCGTGGTCGGCGGCGGACTCGCCGTGGGCGTCAAAGTCGGCGTGGATGGATGCGGTCCCGACGCTAGCGGACGCTCCGTTGCCGGACGACTTGCCACGACGGCCCAGTAGGAGAAGCGGTGACGTGACGAGAGCAATAATGACGAGGTTGGCAAGGTGGGAGGCAATGAGGTCGGCCATGGCATAGTACAGGTAGTGAACGGCACTGAAGCTGCTGGCGGCATCGACGCCGGTGCCGCCACAAAAGGGGCAGTTGGCCAGCGCGTCTGGGCCGTATTGTAGGTACAGCAGGCGCGACTCGAGACTGACGAGTCGCAGACGCAGAGCCTCGTCAGCGGCCGTCAGCGTGTGATGGGGGCGTTTGGACGCAAGGCGTGTGAATATGACGTCGGTGGGTGCTTGCAGGCGGGACTCGGTAGCGACAAAGACATTCTCCGGCATGCGCAGCGCTGACGGCAGACGCAGGGCGTTGCTAGCCGAGGCGGGCAGGATGAGGCCACCCGACAGCAGCCAGGCCAGGGCGGCCGTGGCCAGTAGACTGAGAACAAGAACAGAGCGGAAAGCCAGCGTCCGAACTATTGCTGCTGCCGGGCCGCTTTGCTGGCTCTGCTGTGCACGCACGCCTGCCTCGGCCTTGAGCTTGCGGTACATGCCGATGCCGCGCGGCAGCAGCATCGGCCCAAAGAAGATGAGCAGGGACTTGAGTCTGCATCGAGCGGCGGAAGGTGAGCGAGTATTCAGGAGGAGCCACGGATAAAAAGAAAGACATGCCGACTTACGTTCCCCATGGAATCGCCATGGCTGCGGATGGCAGAGCACTGTGGCTCTTAGACGTCGTTCGTTGGTGCAAATGTTTCCTTTCTTGATGCTAGAAAAGGTCGCTCTGACCTTGAGGCCAAGAGCTGAGAGGCTTTACAAGGAGCAAGGAAATCAGCACAAACAAAAGACACGCAAAAGGCCAGAGCGGTGTCAAGGCACGACGTTGTGCAGCAGCGTGTCTTTGACGTGAATGGGGTGCTATATTAGGACAAAGCTGTCCTTCTGCCTCTGGCGTACTAAAGCTACGTAAGGGACCGGTGGTGAGAAGTGGGTCGCGCCTCCCTGTTCCTGAATGAAACAGCCAATGAGGCCGTGCCTTGTCCAGGCATGCGAGTTCGTCACAACCAACCATGATTATGACTGTGTTAAAACAGGCTGTTTGGCACCTTTACAATAGATCCCCTGCTTTTGTCGTATAGTGAAATTTCTTCTCATCTGAATTTCGACATTCTGTGATATGACTTTGTACCTGCACTTGGACGAGTTCTCGTGCAGAGCTGTGGTCGAGATGTCAGCCGGCAACACGTGACCGCAGAGCAAATGTGGGTCTTTTGGATGAGCACATAAATTGGCAGCGCAAAAAATAGCTTCGAGAAAATCTCAATCTCTGGCTCTTTCCTTCTACGAGACAGCCACGATCTCCAAACACTGTCGACACACAGGCTTCGCGACAAGACACGGGCGTGGGTGCGACGCACTACCCGAACGACAGCTACGTTGTACATGCAGCACAATATAGGATACTGGCCATGGCGGACACACGTTACCTCCCCATCAGTGGCGCCTTTCTTCCAAAGGTTTGTTCGTGCTGCGTTTGTGCGCGTGTGTGTGATCTGCCTATTCTGTGATCCTCTTCCGTGATCTCTCCGTGATCTCGCCGTGATGTCTCCGTGAACAACGGGCACTTTCGAAGCTTTGGTGGCCCTCTACTCTTCCATGGCCGCCACAGTCAATCTGTTGCCCAGAGCGAACCCAAGTTTACTCTGCCAAGAGTCATCTCATATCGTGTTGCAGGCCCTCCCTCTTTTGCCTCTATGGAGACCAACTGCGTCAAATTAATGAGAGACATGTGTGTTTGAAATTGTTCTTGTCGTTTCCTATGGTGTTTCGGCTCGGTTCGTAGAGATGCGCATCTTCGCTGTATTTGGTGTATTATACTAAGCAAAGTAAGCCGGCCGTAGATATGCTTGCAACCGAAACGCCGACCGTGATGATCTATCCTGTTATATACGTTTTCATTTTGCGCCCGTTGTTCTTGCTTCCACGATCCACGATGTCCTCCTTACATTCTCATCGTGTTGCTTAAGGGGCCTCACCCACGCAGCCAGACTTGTACCGGATCCTATAGTTCGTCTTTTCCTGCCGGTGCAGCCTTCGTCTTGCTGGACGTCTCTTTGCTCGACGCACCCTCCGCTGCGACGGCTGCCTCCTTTTGCTTTTTCGACGTCTGCTCCTTTTCCTGCGACGGTGTCTTGACTCTTGTCTCCTGCACCAGCGCCACGAGCGCCACAAGGGTGTCCTTGACCAAGACCAGCACGCCCGTGCAGGCCAGCTGCCACGAGGTAATGCTCACGCTGCCGCGGGGCGCGCGTGGGAAAGCGACGAGCCACTCGGCATAGCCAGGGAACCAGCCATGGGGCAGCCAGAACATGGGCTCGCGGGCGTACCAAAAGGGCAGCAAAAACTGCAGGCCGCGCGTGAGGGCCAAGCGGAGTACGGTGACGGCCGTGTCAAACGAGCGACGGCCCGTGTCGAGGGATTTTTCTAGACATGTCAGCCAGCGATCCAAATCCAACCCCCCCCCCCCAAAAGGTATTCAGGAGCGCAACAGAGAGGACGTACTCTTCTTCTCCAACTCTTCCAGTTTCTTGTCGTGCTGGCGGCGCAGACGGGCCCATTTGGCAAACTCGTCCTGGCTGCTGGTGGCTTGGAGCTCACGGCGGAGGGCGAGATACTCGGTCTGGGCCTTGCGCTGCTCGGCGACGGCGGCCGATTGCTTGGACGGCACGATGTTGTAGATGCGCCAGAGGAAGTCGGCTATGGTGGCGGCGCCGAGCGAGTTGACGACCTGGACGGCCAGCTCGACGAGGAAGACGACGAGAAGGAGGGACGGCATCGTGGGTGGGCGGCGTGGTGTTTCGATATCGCTCGCGTGTTCGGTGCGATGAAGTAGGAAAGGAGGGTTTTGTCGTGGCGGTGGGAATGTTTAGCTGTAAATCATGGACACAACCACTCCGTAACATAAATTCGTAATTTACAGCGCATCTCACTGGGGGGTAACGCACCGCCACAGGTGTGGTAAATCTGCCACAGTGAGGTCAGCAGCACTTAAACCCAGCGACTGAGCCCACTAAAAGGGAAAGAGGGGCTAAGCTCAAGCCTCCACGACGAATGACATATTGGTTATCGACCGACAGACATAGCTCCTGGAGGTCCACGGAGGACGGCGCCTTCTACGTAAACACATGCACACAACCTCGCTTGATTCATCTGTTTATCAAACCGGGCCATGTCGCGGGCTCTCGACAAGGCCACGGCGGCGGCCCTGCAGTCGGGCGACCCCGAGGCCGCATTCTGTGCCATCGCAGATGTCTTGACCGAGACAGCGGAACGGCAGGAACATCTTGAAATCGAGTTTCTCGGTCGCGAGCATCCTCCGTTGCCTGACGGCAGCTACATCCTGCGGGATGGCAATGCCGTGGCTGTTCCCAAGCTGGCTCTTGTACAAGCCTTTACAGTCGCCCGGAAGACGCTGCAAAAGCACAGAGGGGCGATGTTTCTGCCGCCCGCGACCGACGCCGTGCGCAAACGCATCCTACGCGCCACGGCGGTGCTGCTGTTGATGGACCCGGAGCACTTGACGGCCGCCAACACGCGCAAGCGGCTTATACATGCGGCCATCCTGTCGGCCAGTGCTGACGCCGCTGCGGACGTCAATGTTGCTTCACTCAAGTCGAAACTCCTCGAAGGCGAGCTCCACCTCGTCGACAGCCTTCTCACCAGCCACCTGCACCGGCACACCAAGTCGCCGACGCTCTGGAGCCACCGGCGCTGGCTGATTTTGTGCTTGGCGAACCCGGCGACCGACCGGACTCATCTGCTCCAAGATGTGACGCACGTCGTCACGGTGGCGGCTGTGCGGCATCCACGCAACTACTACGCATGGGAGCATGCGCGGTGGCTTGTGCAGTGGCAGAGCCAGGGATCCAAGAATGGCACCCCGAAGACGGATGAAAACGACGACGAGAAGCTGAAGCTCGTCGTGGTCGTGCGCGACTGGTGCTACCGGAACCACACGGACACGTCCGGGTGGTCGTTTCTCTTCTTCCTTCTTGCCTCGCTGCCGTCTTCACCGCGTCTCACAGACGCTGCTCCGGCACAGCCATCGCCTCTATACGAAGAGACGGTTGCGCAGGTCGAGGAGATGGCCATGTCGCTCCGTTGGACCGGTGAGGCCGTGTGGGTGTTTCTGCGCACGGCCGTGGCCTACCTCGAGCACTTCCGGCGCGCAACCGGAACCACCACCAGTGACGCTACGGAGCAGCACAGTCGGTTTCAAGCAGCTGCATCGACGCTACTCGCTACCGTTGATCCAACGTCCCACGAGCACCAAATTCTGACGAGGGCGCAGGCGTGGTGCGCAACAAATACAGCCGGACAATCCAGCACCGAGAGCAACGCCCCGTAAGAGGACCTCTTTTGTATGAAGTATGCAAAGACCGGTGATATTAAACGATTATTGCTACCATGGTTTCCTATCTATCCCAAAATATATATACCCAGATATGGCCAATACGAAGAGAAAACCAAGGCAAACAAGGCAAACAAGACAAAACGAGACAAGCAGAAAGTCAAAAGAAACCAAATGGTTTACAGCTTGCTCGACGTGCTCTCTTCGGCCACTGGTACCTGCAGAGGCATCATACTGATCCAGAGGCCCTCGCACGTCGTACACACGGCGCCCGTGCCGTCGAGGATCTCAACGTCAAAGTATATTTTGCGGCCGTCGATACGGTTCAGCGTGGCCGTGGAAATGACCACGCCGGGTGTGACTACGGGTTTGCGGAACTTGACGTTCATGCCTGCCGTCATGGCCAGCCCGCCCGAGATCATGTCGACGACATTGGGCGCGCGCTTCCACGCCGTGCCCGCCTCCTCGGCCTCTTCCTCCTTGACCGCCTGCAACTCGTAGTTGGTGTAGATGAGCGTGCCCATGACCTCGTCGACAATGGTGCCCAAGAACCCGCCGTGCGTGTACCCGTTGAACCCCCGCACGTTATCGCGCAAATCCAGCAACAGCGACACCGATGGGATGGGGAACCGCAGACCCTGGCCAGTGCCGAGGCTGGCATCGCCGGGCGGCGCGGGCGGTGGGGGCACACCCGGGGCGCCGTATTCCTGGTAGACGACGAGCATATGGGGCACGCCGTCGTCGTTGTTGAGAGCGCGGTAGAAGAGGTTGTCCTGCGAGAGAAGGCGGCCGGTGGTGTCGTTTTCGCGGGCATAGCGGGAGCTGGGCATGCTGCAGCAGATGCCGGGGCTGGCAAACAGCTTGGCGCACCATGGCTGCTGGCTGAAATGCCTGACAGTGTCCTGGATGGACTGACTTTGTGGCATGATGGCGGTGGGGAGGCTGGAACGGTATTGAAAGGGGATGGGACGGCGGCCAAATCAGTATAGAGAGAGCTCTTCCGCAGAACGCTGGCGAAATTTATAATTTCACGTGAAAACCACGATGTCGACGATGAAACAAGAAACAATCGAGACAAAATCGAGTTACGCGCCCGTCATGGTAGAATTGCACAACAAATGAAAGAGAAAGAAGGCAGGGTTCCAAGGACATCCAAAAGAAAGCACGCGAGAAAGATGGCCTCTTCACATGGAAACACGCATGAAAGAGAATGAAAACGACAGAAGAAGCTATTTGGATGCCATGTCCGAGAGGACCACATGCGCCGAGTGTCACAAGCGCCAGGCCCAGTTCCAAGACTGCACAGATTTACTCCGTACTGACGCCACAGGTACACCTGCCCTCCAATCCTTCTGGGAAAGGTGGTACACAAGGTGCACAAAGGCGATGGTTCAGAGAAAGACAGGAGCTTGCCTGTGGAGGGGAAAAGTGGGACATTGCCTCGGCCGAGCCGTTCCAGTGAACGCTGTTTGATCCATCCCCAAGGCTGGTGCCGTCCCTGTGGCTGGCCCCAGGAGCTCAAGACTTGCCGGCGGGGCTGCGGGATCAAATTAAAAACACCGGTCGAGGCGATGATAAACAAAGTGGAATATGGATTTTGGAATACGATTCGTGAAGACACGGTGATGTGTTTGCCGGTTACATAATACGATGCCGAGAAGATGGGATTGTTGTCCAGTTCCCATGGCGGAAACTGCGAAGTCACAAATACATGACGAGGAAGGAACGGAGCACCACGACAAAAGGGTGCAGAGGATATAATGTAAAATTATTCCGATAGGATAATCAGTAGGCGAAAAGCGACAGCCATACTGACATGGGGTGTAAGTCGGGACCAATAGTCACCATCAAGAACGGGCGCGAGAGCGAGCAGACTCGAAATCAAAGCGAGGCACGAGTTGCATCACACGTCGACGTTCCGTGATCTGCCATCGCTTCTCGCTCCTGCGATGTAGCTTTGAACATTTGCACCGTCTTTTTCGGTCGTCGGTTTAACCATGCATCTTGCTTACGTACCCCGTCATTCCCGGTGGTCAGCTTCAGCCTTGTGTCGACAGTAAGCACTATGCCGGACGAGTATCAAACACCAATACAACAATAATCCGCAATTACGACGGTAAGAAACAGTGCCTTACAATGATACGGCGTCTTCTAGATTCAAATATACGAAGAATAAGTGGAAATACCGTATGCATGAGAGACTAATGATGCCGTATCTGTTGGACGGACAGGATGCAATGCTAAGAGATTCCATTTTCTAGGTTCCCAGATCCTGCCTCCAGAGCCTCGTGGCAGGTGCCTACAATGCTGAGGCACCTGTTCGCTTTGAGCCAAACCACGTAGCCCTTGGCTGGCGCCGCTACGTGCGGTCAGTGTTGTCCACTATGCGGTGGTATGGGTTTGCCCTGGAATTGCCGATGCCAGGCCAGGCCAGGTCCAGTCTGGACTCCTTGGGCGCCGCTTCTGGCCCTATTTGGTCCCCTTCCAGTTTATTTCTCAGTGGGAGTCACTGCGGAAATCACCGACAGGTAAAAACCTACAGCGTCTGTTTGGGCACCAGCGCCCAAATATTTCCAAAGTCACACCACAGTGGCTGGGACCATCTGAGACCCCAGCCTGGCCAACGGCCGCTTGTCGAGGCTGTGTAAGTCAGCGCGGGCCGCTCCACTTTGCGTCTGCCCTAACAACACGCGACTGCCACCAAAAACCGTGTGACATATCGAACTACTTCTCCTTCTCACCACGGCGACTTCGCGGCGTACACTCTCCTACTGGGGAGGGCACAGCAAAACATGCCATTTACGGTGGAAACTCACGATTCTCACGACGGCCTCGTGCCGTTGGACGCCGGCAGTCGACCCGTACAAGGCGTAGTCTAGCTATGCTGTGCCTGTTTTTGGACAGAATGAATGACCACGAAAATGGTCGGAACCGCTACTGGACGGTTCTGAGGGTAAGGGCGATGAACAATATAAAAGGGAGACAGTCATGATAATCCAGTTTCTTGATACTCATATCACGGCATCTACTTTGCAGAATACTTCCATGCATTCATCAATCCAACATCAATCTATCAACAGGAGTACTTTTACCATATAATATAGTCAATACAAAATATCTCCATACTCCGGACAACCCTTCTTGCACGACTCGACATACGGCACACTGCATCCAAGCAAGTGCATCACCACAATACACCATTCACATTAATTTACAATATACATCATATTCATCATGTCTACCTCTGTGGCCTCCAAGTCAGTCAAACCAACCAGCATCAAAAAATATCAACAACCGTCTGTTGCCCCCCGCTAACAGCCTGCAGAGCCCTCGGCTCCGTCGTCTCTCTAGGCGTCGCCTCTGCGGTCGCCACGTACGTCTACGGCCAGCTGCACACCGAGTCCAAGACATTGGACCGCTTCTTTTCCGCCTACAACACCCCCGAGAGCGAGGCTTCACGTCAGCGCGTCTTTGACGGCGCCATTGAGGACCCGCGGAACAACCTGCTCAACTTTTTGAGCTGGAAGAAATAGGCACGTGAGCACGTGCAGCAACACACATGGTGCAAAGTGTGAAGAACACGATAGGAGATTTTCAGGAGAGTTTCGAGGTGCATTGGTTGCTTTCAATTTCTTGAGCCTTTGGGGTTTTGCCGTTTGTTTTATCTTTTTTTATTCTCTTTCTTCTTCTTCGCTTCATTTTTTTAGTTTCTACTTCTTGTGTATATCAGCACCATGCCTGCAAGTGTTTTGTCTTATCGACATGCCCAAGAAACATCATCCAGCCATTTTTATACTTATTGACGTCTACCGGCTCCATTTGCTAGAACATAGACAGAGAAATTAAAAAAAGCCATCTGATTGACCCTATGGATATCTCACCGCCTCGTGAATAGCCTTCTCCGAAAGCACAATGTACACGGAGCACGCAGAGGCAACAGCTTCTCTTTCCCCATATGATGCCCTCATGAGCTTTGGTGTGAGAAGGTTTCACAGAGTAGCTGGAGAGCACCGAAAGGAATCGAAAACAAAGCCCCGGCGACTGTCAGCTGTCCCACAATATATTCTCCGAAAGATTGTGATATTGGTTTGACACTGCTCATTCCAGGCCCGGAGTTATGTTGTATGCTTTCTTTGTCGATGTTTTCCTTTCCCTATCCTTTATTTCATTTCCGATTACATCTTCAGCGTTTCACCCGTGATGTTCTATCGATACAAAAAAAAAAAAACCATTATGCCCACGACTGGGACTACATCGGACAAAAACGTTCCCTGGCACGATTATCCGTGCATGCAAAACAAACAGGATGTGCTGTCTGACAAGGTCAAGGTCCAGGATGGCTTACAAACAAACAAAACTCCTGCAAATACTCCGCATAGAGCCTCGGGAACCCGTGTCGCACCGTGCAACTTGCAGCGGATCCCGCGTCCTGTCCGTATATATCCTACTTAGTCACCTTTCCGTGTCCGTGCGGATGGGAACACAAAAAGTCAAAACTCAAAATAAGGTCGTCCAGCCCATCGTTGCACCGAACAGGGGGGTCAAAGGAGTGCTTTCTTGGGACAGGAACCTGAGAAACAACGATACTAGACTTTGCAGCTTTTCGTACGTCGTACCTGTTTTTCATCCTGCGGCGATGCCCGCCATGCTGCAGATACGAAGAGGCGCTGGGGCAAGGAGAGGCAGATACACAAAGAAGAAATAGAACAATCAGACAGACACTTGTCAGAATAACGAGAGCAACTGAGCTCAAGGCGAAAAAAGACGAGACGAGGCGAGACAAGACAGACCCAGACAATGTACTACGACGCAGAGATCCGCTGGATTCGCCTGGTGAGAGGCGAGGTTAGTTTTCAGCTGCTCGTCTTGGCCGTGATTTCTTTCTTATTCTTGCTTCTTCATCACTTCTTTTCCACCCTTTCCCCCCTTCTTCCCCTTCTTTTCTTTCTCACCTCGCTCTATTTGACGCATGCACGCACTCTGGAATGCATGCACTATGCAGGAGATGGGCACAGAGAGCACCGGAGAGGATTCGGATTGGTCGCAGTTCTCTTTGGCGAGATTCTAGACCACCTCCATAGCCAACCAAACAGGGTCAAACCGAACAAGGCCTGGCCGTTGGGCCACTGGGCCAATGTGGTTGGACCCATGCCTCACTTCAGACGACGCTCCCGATCTACGCATTGCAGCGGTTGATTCAATACAATTGGATTGGCTGTCGTAGACAATAGAAGATAGAATAGTGAAGACAATGGAGAACATGGCTAAGAGGGGTGTTTGGCGGCGAGGAGGCAAATCTGGCGTGAAAGAGGCCAACGCAGCGAGAAAGCAGCGAGGCCGACAGGTTGCGGTGCAAACTCAGACACGTCGTGCATTGCCCTGTAATCGGAGTGGTTGTGCTGGATACAAGCCACAGGTGCAAAAGAAGAGGATGATAGTGAAGTGTGGCCAAAAAATAAAAGGACAAAAACAAACAAAAACAAAAGTACGGTGCAGATTGTAGCGATGCTAGAGACAGATTTTGACAGAAGAAACGCACATCGCAAGCATGAATCAAATGTAAGCCTGTGCAAGCTTTCAATTGAGATGAAAAGAAAACAAACAAAAGGTGAAACTGGCCAACGACCAAGAGTTGGATAATCGGAATGATGATGGACAGAGCAACTCCATGTAAAGAAAGGCGGTGATCTCCAGTATGCATGCACTAGGTTCGTGCTGAATGAACGGGACCCCTGGCTGAAGATAAAATGGACCGGGTGAGACAAACTGATGCAATGGGTCAATTGAAGGGAAGAGAAGATTGTGAGCAGCCGTTATGTGCAAGCTCCTCCGCAACGTGCAAGACACGGAGGAGTTGTGAGGTATGTGCATGTCCTCTTTTTCTTCACAGGCATGTACGCATGTTGCATGCAGCAATCGCCCATTGTGAAAGGTGGAAAGCCAACAAGAGAGTGAGAAAATGAAGATTGGAGATGGGGCCTGACGATCATCACGATTGGCGCCAGGGGCAGTTTGGGAAGTCCTGCTGAACGTCTGTTGTCGTTCGTCTAGCTCTTGGGAAGCGCCTCGAGCGCCTTCCCCTGCACGCAGCCTGCCATCATTGTTTTCCTGGTGGTGGCCTCCTTCCTTCCTCTTATCTATTCTTTGTACTGAGGTGGTTGCCTTCCGTATTCTTCCCGCTAGCAAAACAGCACAGGTCGGAAAGGCCCGCTTTTGGCCAACTCCCCCTCTTGTAGCCCCTGACGTCGTGGCCAAGACAGAAGTGAGGAAATGGGAAGAGCGCTCCTCCCCGGCCCCTCTACTCTGTAGTCGTACGACTGCACAAACATAGACCATTGTGCCATTGCGCCACTGTGCCATACAGGTGCCAAAGTGCTCCAAACGGCGATAGGGGCAAAATGACTGAGATTCTGAGCAGCAAGATTGACACGAGGCTATCTTTCCCTCATTCTCCCTCTCATCAGCGGTCTTATCACCCGAGTCAGTCGCCGTGTGCAGGGGTGAAGGAGGAATCAGCGGAGAAGGTTGCAATAGGAGAGGAGTTCCTGGTCGGCCATTTAGCTGACAGCCAAACAAACTTGCCATTTTGTGAGCTTTTCGCAGCGAGCTGGGGCCAGCATGTGCTGTTGGCGATTGACGCCAAGGGCCAGGGGGTAATGCAGCTTCATTAAAGCAGTTGCCCTTTTGGGACTTGTCGGTCTTTTTCCCTGGTCTCCTGGTCGCTCTTTCCCTCTAGATGGCGGTAAACGTGGGGCAGAAGGAAGTCACGACTCTCCGAAACCTGGTCGTGCTTACCCCCTGTTGGTCCCCCGTGCTCACAGATACTCAGTACACTGGCAAGAAGGAAGGGCAACATGGCACAACAAAGGTGATCTTTCAGTCCGACCAGGAAGGAGCTAACTTCGTTTTGCAGGGGGATATTGTCTGCCCACCCTATCCTCTCCCGCACAGAGCTTTTGTTAGTGGATGGCACTATCGTGAATGACGACAGTGGCCGACAGAATACCGCCCGCCGCTCTTTCCTCCAATCTGCGATATCCGCCATCAATTAAGATTGAGAGCGGCAAAAAGCACTTTAACCTCCCCCACGATATTTCCCTCTTTATCAGTGAAATCCTCGACATGACCCGTTTGCCATGCATTTTGTCATGAGTTTCTTACCCTCTTTAGCTCTCGTTTGCTGTCAACTGGCTCTCTTTTTCCTGTTTGAGCCACTCTCCATCTCGGACAATTGCACATCATGGTCCCCTTTCTTTGAGCTTCTCCAATCTATTTCGCCGTTCCCCCTCGTCAGCACTCCTCTGTCGCCGTCCTCTCTTTCTCTATCGGTTGCATTTCTGTTGCGCGTCATCTATGACTTCATCTGCGTCTGGCCTCCCTTTCCTGCTGCACTCTGACGAGACGGGATCATTGACATTGCGACTGCTTGCTTCTCAGGAAAATACAAACCGCTGCCTCCAGACCGACCGGTCTAGCCTCTTCGCTTCGGGAAAGAGTATGAGGTCCTGCGTCGAGCACTATCCAGTTATCCCGTCGGCTACTCAGGAGTTGCATATCGAATAGGTTGTTTATGTACAACATATGTTGTATCTTACTTCGTACAGTAGTGCGTTGGACGTGCACTCTACTGCGTGCTCCATATCTCACAAAGGCATGTACGACATATGCGTTTGTGGATTGCCAGAATATCACCCTCACCCACCTGCCATTAAATCGCTCCGGCCTTTCTCTCTGTTCTTTCTGTGGTGCTCCTCACTCCGTGGCACTCTGGCCCCCCTATGTCATATGGGGTGGCACTGGCCCCGCCCCTATTTTTTCCCGCTTTTATTCAGACTTTTCGGAGGTTTGCTGTGATCCATATTCCGTGGTCCGGTAGCCTCAGCAATTTTCTCGTATTCCTCCAAGCCATGCGTTAGCCTGTTGTCTCTCTATGTTTTATATCTCGTCAATCTCTCGCCTCTTTATACAACGTCGCAAGATCCTGCATGCCTGCTGATCCCTCCATGTCAGTTTCCACAGCTGCCACATCAAAAAGACAGGGAAAGCGATAGAAACTTGGACAGCTTGGGGGAAGGCGCCGTAGCGGTGAAACGAAACTATTGCAAAAGGACAAACAGAAGAGACGGAGCTGCCAACAAAATATCCAGAGAACAGAAAAACAGACAGACGACAACCAACCGCCTGCCGACTCAGTCTCTTGGCAGAAAGCTAGGTCCACAAGTAAATATGGGAATGGCAAGGGTCAGACGAGCACAAGCCAGGCTCAAGTCAAACTCAAGGACACAAAACGAGACGGAAGAAAACAAATGGCCACAGGACATGTGAAGCACAAACAAACGCCCAGCCGCCCAGCTGTCCCCGGACGATCCGTCGTTGCTTGTTTTCCAGTTGATACGACCTCGATCTGGCCGTTCCTTCTCCATCTGTGTTCTTTTACGGCCAACTGTATTTGTTGTAAGATTCTGAATGTCGTAACCTTAATGAGTCCCCTCCTCCCTTCCTTGTCATCCGAAGGTCTCTCCCGCCACAGTTCTGTTCTTTGTTCTTGGTCCCCGCCCTCTCCCTTCCGTATCCATATTAATTATGGCATCGTAAGATACATCGTATGCTGTGCCCTTGGCCCCATTGCCCAGGACCCCTTTGCTCGCGCCCTCCGCATTCCAGCCGGAGCAGCAGTGTCCATTCACTCGCCACCACGGGCTACTTCGCTACTCCTCTTGTTTCTTTTTGTCTCTCTGCCCTCTGCTGCAGGTTGCACTCTGTGTATTAATATTTAACACCATTTAATTATCCACTCGACGCCTTCCAGCGCAGTGTCCTGCAGCTTTCATTGGGTTTGCGCTCGTTTCTATTCTGAGTCGTTTCTTTTGGATCTTGCAAAGGTCTTTTTCATTCTTGACCCCATTTGTCTTTGAAACCGCCGCATTCTGTTTTTGTTGATGGCATCTCCACCATATCTTCCCTTCCTAGTCTACTTTCCCTCCATTTCCACCTGTACTTTTGGTTTGGGCGCTCCTATTCTTGTTTTTTTCTTGGTTCGCTCGTGTTCGTCACCTGTGTAAGATCCTGCGTTTGTTGACATCTAGCCTCGGAGGCCAGACAACACCCCAAGTTTTCTTTTTTGTTTCCTTCGCTCGTTTCGTTTCGCCGTTTCCTTTTTTTCAATCCAGAACCCACAACACAAAAACATGTTTTATTTTTAATTCACAGAGAGCAACCGCAAAGCAACACTGGTGCATACGGGCGGTACGTAGAATGTGAGATGCAGGAGAGTCGTCTCCTGCCGCTACACCAGCGCTACGGAGTGCAAGGCTCTAAGATACTACCCATGCAACGAGAAGAGACCGCACACACACTCAACGACGCAACTCCACCTCCCTACCACTCCACTCCTCCCCCATTCCTCCTTTTGTCTCTCACTCATCTCTGTTCCTCTTTCCAGTCTTAATCCTCCCCTCCGCCTGTTCTTCTTGCTCTCCTTTTTGATTTCTACTACAAACACCTCTTTTGTGTTTGCTATCTCTCTTTCCTTTTCCTTTTCCTCTTTCCGCCTTCCTCTCTCTTCCTCCCCTCTGTCCTCCTCCATAACCTCTGCAACCGTCGAAAACGGTTGTCTTGTGGAACAAAACATCACTCACACACGCTCGAGCCGGATAACTCACAACATCGGAGCAGTAATACCTCATTGGATAACCGCCAGTTCTGCTTTTGTTTAGTTTGCATTGCCTGTCTTGGTTTTTCGATTTTCGTTTCCCGGGTTCTCGGTTTTTTTTCTAGCATCCGCTTGCATTTATTACCGTCTTTGAAATTTCAATACCGAGCCTGAGCGTCTGGAACCCTCAGCAGCAATAATAACGACAAACGATCTTTCTTGGATCAGCCGATTTGTGCAAGCAGCAAGTCTCCTTCAGTGGACGCACTTGCTCTCCACCGCATCGATCGAAAACGGCGCAACTACAGCTTTCCGACTTACAACAGGAGGGAGAGACGGGCGACAAGGGAAGATCGGCCCCTGTTAACTCACAAACTGTCCGCCCATCATGCTAGGCAGTGCAGCTCTGCTGCCATTGATCCTATGGATAACGACAGTTCATGCCTTCTTCCCTTGGTTCCCGCCATCCGTCTGTGTCGATGACAATGAGCTTTGCAAAGCCCAGCTCTCTTCGAATCTCGTCAAAGAAACCACCACAAAAGATGCCCGCCGGTCTCTGCCGGCCAAGACGGCCGACAGCCTGACCTTCAAGATTGGCCGAAGGGTTGCAGCACACCACCGGGTATGTTCCGATACTTCCATTTGCAGAGCTGCAGAGTTTGAGCTCCTTCCTCCTGCCTTGTTTCTCCTTGTTCTCGAGCCTTCCCTTTTTGGCCATACATGGCCGTACCTGCACGCCTGCTAACGCACCTTCCAGATCGAGAGACATGAGCCACTCAAGGCAAGAGTTGAGCGTGTGGCCCACCGCCTCGCCCGCAAGTACGCCCCTACCGCGGAGCACGCCCTCGAGTCACGGACACCAGCAACAGCAACAACCAACGACAATGCGGACTATGCTGCTGTGAAGCGAGCCAACAACTTTGATGTCATCACCGCCACCGCCCCGTCCGCCTCCAACGCCGTGGGCATCGACCAAGACGGCACCGACTTCTCGTACTTCATCAAGGCCGAGTTTGGGTCCGCCCAGACGCCCCTGTTGATGCTGCTCGACACAGGCGCCGGCACCACTTGGGTCATGGGCTCAGACTGCAAGTCCCCGGCCTGCGCCTTGCACAATGAATTTGGCGCCGCCGACTCCAAGACGCTGCAGACGTCGAGCAAAACCTTTTCCATCGCCTACGGCTCGGGCACCGTGGCCGGTAACCTGGCCAGTGACACTGTCACCATTACGCCTGCTCTTAGTTTGACCATGTCCTTTGGCATCGCCAACACGACCTCCGGCGACTTTACGCACTTCCCTTTTGACGGTATCCTGGGCTTGAGTTTGAGCGAGGGCGCTACCGACAACTTTTGGAAGACGGTTCAGGCCGCCAAGACGCTGACGGCCAACATTTTCGGTGTAGCTCTGTGGCGGGAGGTCGACGGCGGCACCAACAATGGTGAGATTATCTTTGGCGCCACCAACCCAGACAAGTACACGGGCAGCCTGTCCTATACGCCCGTGTCCTCGTCCGGCGGCGGTGACTGGGCCATTCCCATGGACGACGTGGGTTACAACGGCGGCAAGGCCGGCATCACGGGCCGCCTCGCGTACATTGACACGGGCACCACCTACGTGTTCGGCCCCACCGACGACGTGGCCGCCCTGCACAAGCAGATCCCCGGTGCCAGCAGCTCTGACGGCGGTGTCACCTACACGGTGCCTTGCACCTCCAACCAACCCCTGACCGTCTACTTTTCCGGTGTGGCCTACAGCATCTCCAGCAAAGACTGGATGGCAGCCGCCTCAGACAACAGCGGCAGCTGCACGAGCAACATTTATGGCCATGCGGTCGTCGCCAATGCCTGGCTGCTGGGCGACCTCTTTATCAAGAACGTCTACGCCGTCTTCGACATCGACCAGAGCCGAATCGGCTTTGCCACGCAGGCAATCAACGCGCCCGCCTCCATGGTGGCCTCGTCTGGCAGCACCGCCTCCCAGACCGCGCCGTCCTCCAGCGGCAGCGGCAGCAGCAGCAACACCTCCGGCGGCTCGTCGTCGTCTGGTGGTGGCGGTTCTTCGGGCGTCGCCTCGAACGCGCCGGCCACCACTACGTCGCCATCGTCCTCTTCGTCATCCTCCGGCGGCGGCAGTGGTAACAGTGCATCGCTGCCGGGCCTGAGTGGCCACGAGACCGCCGGCACGGCTGTTGCCGAATCTTCAGGTGCTCCTGCGCCGAAGTCGACAACTGTGACGTCGCCCGCAGATCAGCTCGAGAGCGGCGGCGTCTATGTGTCGGTCGTCTGCATTGTGGCCGCCATTGCCATGGTTGTGTAATAAAAACATACCAAATAACAACCATCCAACATCGCCCTCAACATCTACACCTTCTACATACATCGCATCATTCCCGATATTCGTTTGTAAAGCGAAGATTCGATTCAGCATTTTGTTTCTTGTCAAAAAAGCTCTTATACACAGCATATTTTCCTGCATTTTTGCATATCTGCTGTTTACCCACTATACTGCCACATCATCCTCATTTCTTTTGGACATATTTCCTTATCTCTTTCATTTTGAGCAGCACTCTTTCTCTGTACGGCAGGCATTATTCGGGGCCGCCATGATTTTCCTTTTTAATACTTTTTCATTGTGTTGTTCCTCTGCTGGATTAGGAAACCACCAGCAAACACTCGGCTTTCTCCTTATCCGACATCCTCATCTCTGGAGAGTGACGAGGACGAGGATGTAGACGAAGTCACCAAGTACCAACTAATAGATACCCCGGGGCAATAATGGAGGCTTAAGGGCGAAAAGATCAAATGCCGTCAGAGGGACGGTTTGCGTTCAGAGAGAGCAAGAAATGGTTCTTTCGACGCTATGCCTCGCCATTATTTTCCTTTCGCTTCTTTTTGTTTTTCTGCCATCTCGAAAGAGTATGCAAACAAAGGTCAAGCAAAAACTGTAACATTACTTTTTTAGCATTGTAACAATATACAACAAGATCGAGTCAGCCTTCCTTCTTTAGGAAAGCGTATTGAATTCTGTTCACTTTCATTGAAAAATATCCTTGATAGGAACGCTCTTGCTGTGAATGTGGCATGTGATATCTGGATTTAGAAAATGTATCCTGAAGAATGCGGTAACCGGCAGCGAAGAGGGGACTATGGAATGTGCTGTCTCACAACTAAGCCATCGTCACCACAGTGAACGTTGAATTGTGAATATTCACAAAGAACGTGCCATGTTTTAATCTCGCTAGCAATTACATCCCCCAAACAGCCTTAATATAAACAGGATATTGGCTCTAGGTACAGCTGAGATAGGGATAACACAATTGTTCTAAACTCGCCTGCAGAGATATTTACTGCTAATCCACAGAAACAACGAACGTGCCCGTGAACAAAGGCCAACCAGAAAAAAGAAGAGAAAAAAATTATGCCCGCAGGAAGATACAAAA
>LVYW01000002.1:2826578-2924216 GCA_001630435.1 Sporothrix globosa
AAAAAAAAAAAAAAAAAAAAAAAAAAAAAAAAAAAAATACAGGAAACAGACATTTTATGCGATTTTTCTTTTCTTTTCATATTTTTTGTCTGTTCCTAGGAAGAGCGTCGCAAACTCACATGAGGGTTGGAGTCGTAGGGGTTCGGGGCGTCCATGCCGGCCGTTGACAGAAAACTGTAGCCCATGTTGTACGGTGCCATGGTCACAGCAGCGGCAGCCGCCGCAGCGGCCGCGGCCGCCGCTGCTTCGTCGTCCCGCTTCATCATGCCGTCGGTAAAGTGGTTCATAGACGGCAACGTCACGGGCACGCTCGCCGCCGCCATGGCCCACTCGTTGTACTCGTACGCAGACGCGTCGGTGCGGTAGTTGCCCTGCTGGTGGTGCTGGTGCTGGTGGTGTGGGCTGTGCTGGCTGTGGTGCTGGGGCGGGCTGTGGCTCTGACTGTGACCGTGGTGCCCGCCGTGGTGACTCGCGTGAGACGCGCCGGTGTGTGCGGTTGCTGTGGTCGATCGGCTGCTGCTGCTGCTGGTCGTGCCCATCATGACGTCCTCGGGTGCCGGGTAGGACGAGTAGGCGCTCGCAGCGAACATGTTCGGCGGCGTGTGCGAGCGGTCGCGGCTGTGCGTGGCGCCGCTGCTATCATAGGCGCCGCCAGCGGTCTGCGCTGCAAAGAGCATGTCGTCCTCGGGGTTCAGTGGCGGCGTGAACTGGCTCTGCGAGATGCTGTTCTTGTGTGGTGGGGCCATCTGGCTGTGCTGGTTGCTGTATGGCGACGTCTGTCTGTGCTGTTCCTGGTGCTGCTGCTGCGCTGCCGCCAGAGCGGCCTGCTGTGCGGCGGCCGCGGCCGACAGGGACGAGAGCGTGTGCTGCTGCTTCTTGGGCTTGCCGTTCTTGCCAGTGCTGCCGCCGCTGCTGCTGCTCCGGCTGCTGGCGGTCCCAATCGCCGCCTTGGCCCCAGGGATGGGGAACTCGGACGACCCGGCGCGGCGCTCCAGGTCCTCCAGCCGGCGCTTAAGCTTCTTGCCTGCGTTTGTTAGAAGTCGTGGTCTCACTGTACCTCTCCCTCTCCCTCTCTCTCTCTCTCTCTCAAAAACACGCAAAGGACGAGTGCCTACGGTAGTTCCGCTGGGCGATGCGGTTCTGTATCCGGCGGCGCTCGGCCAGGTCGGAGATCTTGGTCCAGTCCTCGTCCGGGTTTGCGGAGCTGCTAAAGGCGCTGCTGTTGCTGTGGTTGGCGTACTGTCTTGACGGGCCCGTGGCCACGGGTGCGGCGGGAACGACCTGTGTGGGCATGGGCGACGCGTACGCGTACTGGAGGTGTTGTGACGACATGCTGTACATTACGGGCGGTTGTGGTGTTCCAAGCAAGGAACTGTGCGTGTGAGGATATGTGCAAGTGAGGAAGTGAGTATATGAGGATGTGGAAAGGAAAACGTTTGAGGTTGACGAAGAGATTGGCGAGGAAGAGGAAGGAGGGCGAAGAGGATATTATATTAAATGGGAAGGAGCGAGTGGCTTGGTGTCGAAAGCGAGGTGAATGTGTGGGAGAAGAGGAAGCAAATCCAAGAAAGGACGGGGGATGTCTCGAGTCTTAAATGTCAAGGACGAGGAAAGAAGCTCGACCAGGAAGACGAGGAAGCTTTATGGAAGATAGAAAAAGAAACGTAAAATATGGGGTGTATGATATAGGAGGTCCAGGAAGAACGCGGTCAGTACAGAGGGGGGATGCCTGGTATTAAATATTCTCCTCCAGGCCTTTGGACAGAAAACGGACATGCTACGCCATGCCTCGAAGGATTAGACGAACCCGAGCAAGAAGAAAGCGGATCTGGAGGAGAGATGGCACTTGGGTTGAGGGATGGGCTTGGGCGGTGGTGCTTGTTAGTGGAGGCGTGGAGGCACTGACACTGGGGCGGGCTTTAGCGGGTTTGGAGGGGGGGCTTGGTCCACTGAATGCTGAGCAGGCTGTTCCTGCCCTACGGGGACCGTTTACGAACGTCCCAAAGTAAGGTACGGTTTGGAATTGCACCCCCCTCTGCCGCTCCTTCCTTACGCCCCCTCTCTCCTATTGACTCGACATCCACCTTACACCCCCCCTCCATTCCTTGCACTTGGTCCTGAGAAATGTCCTCGCTGCCTTTTCCCTCATACCTTGTCGCCTTCCTCCTCCCTCCTTCCTCGTTTCCTTTTCCTTCCTTTTTGTTTTATTCCTTTTGATTTTTATATTACTTCCTATCTTAAGATCGTCTTCTTCCCAGTCTGGAAGGTTTTCTTTGTTGCCGATCGTTCCTTCCTCAACCCGTCAAAGCCACTAGCACTCTTCAACGGCCGCTGTTTCCTCCGTTGGAACCAGTTCGTTTCCTGTTCCATTGCTCTTTCCTTGGCTTGGGCCACTACGACGTACACCTGCCCCGTATGGGCCGTATCAGACCAGTCCGTATTGGATAGACCGTATTGCATACGTAGAGACAAGACAAGTGGACAGAGCACAGCCAAAAAGGATCGACCTCCAAAGGTTACATGCAACCCAAGGCACTGGAAAGCTCATTTTGTCTCAAACGGCCCATAACCACCCTCCCAAAAACTGTCGTTACATGCACTGCGGGCCAGCAACGAACCGGCGCATGCACGCCCCCTCCCCTTCCCGGGAAACACACAGCATCACCACGGAGCAGTGCCTGTCCCCGCCTGAAGGCGAGCCTTATGGGCCAGTTTGGCCGTCAGATAGGCAGGAATCCGCCTGTAGTGTTGCGGTGAGTGGTTTTCTGCGACGGTGCACAGGGCATTCTACGGCCGTTTCGGGCCACGGGGTTTGCGGCTATACGGGCGATGCGAGCGCGAGGACCGGAGGATTGCGAGGGCATTCACGCAGCAAGCAAGACGGCAAAACGGAAGACGTAAACGCGAGTCGAAGAAGAGGCCAAAGTCAAAAGATGACGACTGGAGACCAGTGTTAAATCAAAAGCATGGAATCCGGGAAACAGACTGGAAAGGGCATCTATGAGCCCATATGCATGTCCGTGTCCCAGTTGTCGTTTTACTTGACCATTCTGCCTTCTTCTTGTCTTTGTCGAACAGTGAATGCGATGGGTGTACGGAGTTACAGATACGAGAAGCAACGTCAACTGCTGCATACGGACGCCGGATGTAGGCCGTTGTTCCTTTCTATGCCGATCGTTTGGCGACATGAGAGGGGGAAAAATAACGGAAATGGAAATGGACAAGGAAACGGAAACAAAAGAAAAGAATCCGAAGCGAGCAATGCCCCCTATGCCCCAATGGAGCAAGTCAAGAACCCTGGTCCGTTTCCTCTTTTGTGGTCTTTTAGAGCCTTTGAACGTTGGTCGATCGGTTCGTGTTTGGGAACGACAGGGAGGGCAGGGAAACCGCTGTAGCCAGTGAAAAAGAACGTATGAACAGGGAAAACAAAAAAACGGCATGGAACACGAGAAATATCGTCTCTAGATCGAGGAAGCGCCAGGGACATGGGCTCGAGGAACTCAGTACGTCGTCGTACGTGTTGGCAGACGTGAATATGT
Organism: Sporothrix globosa; assembly: GCA_001630435.1. NCBI lineage: Eukaryota > Fungi > Ascomycota > Sordariomycetes > Ophiostomatales > Ophiostomataceae > Sporothrix > Sporothrix globosa. Next base: position 2,830,118 of record LVYW01000002.1, read on the forward strand.
GTGATTGGGAACGGCTTTTTTATTTACGAGCGTGCATTTCGCAGACACGAAAGTGTTTTATTATTGCTTTTTTGTAATTACGACCACTTGGTTTGGATTCAATGTCAACTTTTGTAAAAATGTCTAATCTTCACAGAAACTCCTACACAGAAACGTAAATTTGATTTGCAAACAAATACTTGGCAAGACACAAGCTGGACGCAGACGTGGCCCGGCGACAACAAGAAAAGCGTGGCCTTGAACCATTGTAGTCGTTGTCGTTGACGACACTTGTTGGTCGGCAGCCGGAGGTAAAAAGGTTAAGAGGTTGAGTGAGTTCTGTCAGTGCAAAACAAAATCCGTTGTAGGAACGGACCAGTCCTTGGGCTCTTTGGGCGTCTCCTGTGTCCGCCGGCAAAACGGTGATAAAGACACTTACAGTCAGAAACGGAGCCAACCTCGAAAGGAATAGAGTCGTAGTGGGAGCAGTGGGGCATTTGGGAGCGTGGCTGAGGCGCTTCTTCTGCAACTGCAACCTTGCGATTGACAAGTGGAAAACAAAGCAGCACAGCACGACAGCGTGGCTGAAGGCCTGGCCGACGGTTTTAAAGTGGGCAGCAGATTGGCAACTCTGGCTGTTCTAAATTTGAATTTGCCTACAATTAGAAACGAAAGGCTGGGAAGAGTCCCCTAAAATAAAAGTTAAAAAAATCGGCTGCCGGCTAAGAAGAGAACCGAGAGAGCTTAACCCAAACGAATGCGCAGCAACAACCGATGAACCCAGAAGCGCGCAGGCGCCGGAAGAACAAGGAGCATGCGAAGGTGCAGCTTGACTCCATTCCAAGTGCTCTACGATTGGCATACGCACGATACCGTCTCCGGATCGGTTTGTTTCCTGTCATCAAGTCTGCCCTGCAGAACCCGGGAGTGTTTTGAGCCGGAGAACCTAGGCGTCCTGGACAGGGAAAGGATGAAGGAGGACGCCAACAAAGTCCTAGAAATGATTCCAAGAATAAGTCAACGGTATTTTGGTCGATGAGAGTGTTGGTGAGTGTTGGCTTGATGTACTTTGTTATGATTGTCGACAGGGTGTAATCGACAGGGTGTAGTCAACATTGCTCGGCAGATTGCAACTTGGTCAACGGCAAAAGATTCCAGACCACCCTCTACGGAGTTTTTGGTGACGGATTGTCCTGCATCTAGTTTGGGACATGCATATTTGACCACAACTAGCCAAAACAGACGCCGACTACACAAGACCACACAAGACGGCACTCCGTCATGGCACGGGACTTTGTTTGTTTTCGTTTGTCTGCTTTCTCTTCTTTGCCGTTCACGTCCACCAGACAGAAAATGCGGTGTCGTCTCGCTGCCGTGCCATGCAATGCCATGCTGTACGAGCAATTCTTCCTCCTTACGAGGCGAGCAAGTGCATCAAATGCATCATTCCAAGAATGGTACCCAAAATAAACCGATCCTGCGGACGCAAGCTAGGTGGGCACGCTATTAAGCGAATGCGTACTGGCTCTGCACATTCGTCACGGAGTAAACGAATGGCCTGGGGTTTTAAATCCGTTCTTCGCATCGCAGACGCCAACCACATACGACTTTCTGCCAGGTCCCGAGCTACTCTCGTCTGGATCATTCGTCTTGATAGCCGACTGTTGCTGCTGTTCACGTTTTTCTTCTTTTTTTATGTCTTTCGTCTTTACATCTTCCCTCCTACTGTGGTCCGTATTCTCGAATCGGGTGGGATTTCCGCTATTCCCCACACCAGCTTTCTTGACTTGGAACTTGTCAATTGCACATGACCTAAATTGTGTGGACATATGAGCCCAGAAATGCGGGAACGATGCAAAATGAACGCATTGGCTACGTCGTAGAATGACGGCGGAGACAGGGGACAGGCCATCATCGTTTCGCCCGATGCGGGCACGAGGTTAGGAGAGCGTGGAGATGCCAAAACAGTTGCACGGGCAAGTTGTACCCTTGTCATTGTCGTGTGTTTTTTAAGGGCTCTATTGATACGAGTATGGCAGGACGACAGGGCAGTACGGCGTATGAGGTCATTCTTTGGAATTGTCAGGATTTTGGGAGATGTTGGAAAGATGCGAATTGGCCGAGAACTCGGTTCCGAATAACCCCCCAAAAGCCACCAAAAACTGATCGACAAAACCTGCCCTGTGGAGGCCGTCGTCACAAAGTATTGTTCATTGATCCCATTGATCTTCGTTTTTATTCCCTTCGCTTTTATTCCCTTTATTCCCAGGCCTTTGTTTCCAGACGGACACGGACACGGCGGTCACGTTTGCCGCGCGACGGCGCCTTTTGTTTGACAAATCTCCAGCGGTCTGGAAAATAAATGTTCGCCTTACGTCGTATAGAGAACCTGGTTTCGCTTAAATTGGGCGCAGAGTGGATACGAGCACAATGTCCAACCCTTTGCTGTCTTCGCAACATGTCGTAACTACCAAATACTCCGACCGGAGGCAGGACAGGTTAACAAGCATACGCCGTAACAGGAAATTTAGGCGCAAGCGTCGTAGGGCAGAGAAAGATGGGGTTCTTATCACGCGCTTGTTTTTGCTGTCCATCCATCCGTGGCGAAACATGTGGGTTGCCTTTGTGGAGGCAGGCGTGAGACCAGAAGCGCGACCGTGTGAGTTACTCAAGCCATTTACACACGAATAGAGAATCCATCGCATCGAACGCCTGTTGTAACACCAGATGGAGAGACTTTCACGCCCGTGCCCGTCAAATTCCCTCATTTCCTCGTCTTTTTTTTTCAGTAACGAAAGTAAAAAAGACTCATTGTACAAAATCCAAAAGTAAGACGCGCATGGCCATCTACCTTCTCCAAGTCTCACTGTAGTCGGCCCTTACAACGATGCATGTGCCTCTGTTTGCTAATAGTGGGTATGTACATAAAATGTGGGAATAGTTGGAGTCACAGGGCGATGCGATATGGAGAACATACTTCGTATGCGGAGATGCTTTCTTTAAAAGCAAAGAAGATACTAAGTGACAAAAGTCATGACCACACACATAAGGCGTTGAGACACAGAGACAAGATCCATTGTGCCTTCTTGTTAGTGTACGACGTATTACGACAATAACCATATTGAGTAATGGTCTCGGGCCGCGGCATATCAAACACACCGGACCTGCTCCGTAATTTCTAGTTATGGAATTATAAAAAGCGGAGAGCACACTATTCAAACTGAACGGTAAGCCGTTTTGCCTAACTGTTGACATAACAAAGTGTACAAAATCCTGGGGCCCAAGACAGGAAGACAGTGAGAAACATAAAGAGAAAGAGAAACAGAAACAGAAAGAGAGGAGCATGTCCCATGTGCCTGTTTCGACTTACCCGTTTTCCAAGTCTGTCGGGCTCGCCGTGAAAAACGACAAACAGTCAAGTGCCAAAAGTTGGGGTTAGCGGTTCCACGTACTGAGTAGTCCACTGTCAGTCGGTATTAGTTCGTGTAAGGGCCAGGGGCTTCGGAATCTACGACCTGTCATGCATAGCACATGCGGTGCAGTAAATACGTCGTAATGTTTGTAGAGGACGCAGGGGAATGAGGACGTGCTTGCGGTAATGGGTCGTTCACCAAAAGAGGCTGAAGGGGTGAGCACGTGAATGAACTGCGAGAACGACGAAACGAACACTGGCTGGGGCACAGCAACTGTCAAGCCACAAATACTACAGAGACGCTGAAAGACGATACAAGTGCACAGAGATCTGAAGGAGAAAACACATGCAGGGCCAGGTCAAGGCCATTGCTTTACGCTACTTTCCTTCTGTTTTGCCCTCTCTTTTGCTATTTGTCATTCTTTTCCTGCCCTCTGTACATCTTCCGATTTTGTGCACCGAGTTTTCCTTTGGGACACAGGGGAAGGCAAAAGCAATCACAACAGGTAATACCGCGTGCATGGATATGTGTTGGCTTGCTTTGTCCGGATACCGTCCCTGTTTTTGATCGACAGCGTCTTTTATCTTCTCGTTAATTCAACACCGAATTCCGTAAGTACTTTGCCGACATACTTTGGATACTTTTGATACTTTACAACCGCAGATCTCGGGAAGTCCAGCCACGCCATCGATCGACGAAACGTGACTTTTGTCTGGAATCGGTGTTAATATTCCACCGATCATCCCCAATTTTGTCGCGCCATTCGACTATTCTTACCTTTTTTTTGTACCAGCAGACCTGGGTAGTACAACATCCTCTCGGTATCTTCAATAGTGTCTACAACATATATTATATTATTTAACTTTACGTTTCGAGGACCTGGAAGACCTGGACGGACTGCTAACCTGTTGCTTGGTGGTGACTGGTTTAGTAGCTTGGCGTCGTCTGGACCTGTCGTAAGAAGAAAGACAACGAGGCAGCTGCGAGAGCCGTGCCACCGGCCCCGATTCCCGGGGACCCTGGCAACATCGTTGACGGTTGCTCTTGACGTTGTATGTCGTATTTTGATTATGTTAAGAAAAAGGGAGATTGGAAAATGTGCAGAGTATTATGAAGTCATTTGGTAAGTACTTCGTACAAAGCTATGGAGTACTCATCCTGAATGTTTGGCTCTTTCCTAAACTGTGCACAGACAGGCAAAAGTCCAATGAACGACACTCCGCGCGTGTTGCTTCGTGCCGTCTCGCCAACTCTAAACCAAATTAAGTGGGGAAACAAACCACAGTAGGAACGAAAACGGAGACTGTTTGCTGGTGCAAAACGGACCACTCCATGCAAGTCTGGATGCATGTTGCAGGGCTGTGTACGCCCGGAGTTACGGGGGCCGAGTCCCCGGCGTAGCGATCGCTCTTTCCTACATTTTGGGCGCAAGTCGACGGTTGCAGTATCGCGTACCTGCCAGACTTGGTAATTCTCCCAACACAATCTCCGTACTCACAATTACGGCGTGCAAGAGCGGCAAGCCAACAGCGCTCGCTCTCGGATTTGCGTCGCCTTCGACTAGGCCTGCAGCACACGTGCTTGTTTACGAAAACCAATCTCTGCAGTACGCCGTGTGTTGTCGTACAATTTGAACGTTTGGATCCAACAGTTTACGTCTCTACCCCTGGACTAGCTCTCTTTGGGGCAACGATGGTGGTTTCCTGTTTTCGTTTTCCAGAATGTGTGTCTCTTCGTTCCAGCACTTTTTTGTTCGGTCCCAGCGCCCTGGGAGAAGTTGCGAACCCAGCAGAAACAGAGCAACAGTGCATTCGCTCTTTCCTCATTTTTTTGGGCCTGGAGAACTATCCGTGTTGATCCACTTTACGCGATATCGTATTCCTCCGCCCCCGACTCCTCCGCCCCCGACTGACTCTAGCTTTTGGTTGAAAGAAACACTTACTCCGTTTGTTGTACGCCGTTCCAGTGTCCGACGAAGAAGCATCTCACCTCCTCCCTTCCAAGCTCCAACGGCGCGCCGTCAGCAACACATCCTCGATCTGCAAATCTTCAGCCCTGAGCGATGGCCCCTCCTATTTCTTCAACTCGTCGCTCGATTTTCTGACATTCGCTTCTTGTTAGTAGCTGCTGACTGTCTGTCGCTACTCCGTATCACTTGTCCGATTTCGCGCGACTGATAACTCTATTATGTACTTTTGCGGCCTCTGGGCCTCTGAGACTGTGAGAATTTGGTATTGTGCCAGCATATCCCCTCTCTTTCATTGCTTCGCCCGTTTTGCCATTTTACCGGCGTGTCTTTACGCTAACAGGGCCTGCTCCTACCCAAGCTCCTAAAGTCTACTTGCTCCAATGCTACGATGCGCCCAATAAGGTCTAGCATCGAGACATGTGAACATATTGCCCGGTACTGAATAGTCGACAGGGTATCGGATCCGGAGCGTTTCTCGTACTAAAACAACAACCATGAGACTGGCACCAGCGATGAAAAGAAGCACACACGCCATTTGTCTCCAGTCTTTCCAACCAGGGCGAAGCATACATAGGAAGTAGCATACGACTTTTCTTTTTGGTCAGGTCCAGCTTGATTAGGAGGAGTTCTGGTACGCAAAGGTGCTTCGCTTCCAAAATGAAACGGCAGTGCTCCTGTTCCTTCACGCCATGCCGCTTTGCGCCAAGGTCCTACTGTTCCCATGAGCAAGTTAATGGGATCGAGACAGAGCCCCAAGGAGCCCCCAAACTACTTCCGTGCAAGCTCCAGTGACGCCCCAACATAGCTTCGTTTGAATCCTGTTTCTCCGTTGCCTTTTCTCCTATCCTCCCTCAGTTCTCGTCCACCTCTCTTCGGCCCAATCGGTTGGGCTCGCACGAACGTTTCAACACCCACTAACACCGGCTGGGAATAGGCCATTCCTTCCATTGTCCACAACATGCAGCCCAGCCTTGCCCACTGGCCTGTGCGGTCCAGACGCCCAGACAATCCTATGAAGGAAGCCGCTCCTTCTTCGTCTCCTGAATTGTTTCAAAGATTGGATAGTTCATAGGAACTAAATCGCCGTCTTAGCATGAAAAAGGCCCTGCAACGTTCATAAAAAGGTGCAAACGCACACATACATAGACCGTTGCCCACGTGTCCTCGTCCTCTCCCCATCACTTTTCTCTATCTTGTTTGTCGATCCTTTGTTTTTGTGTTTTTTTTTTAATATGACAGTGGCCGACGGCAGGACGGATATAGGACACCAGACGGCACAGGGGGAGCAATTCGGCTCCGTCAGCCAAATTGCCAACATTGGGTTAGTGCATCGAAATGTATCCGGTCCTCATCCAGACATGTGTAAAATGGCAACATCCTGAGATGCAACTGCGTCGTTCTCTTGATCTTTCCTTTCGGTCTTGTTTCGCGTACAGTTGAGCATTGGCTCGTTTGGGAAAGAGCGCAGGGGTGGTTTGTTCTCTCCATTCCAAATTACTCCAAACGTAGCAACCCGTATTCGTGTGAAATTAAAGGGAACGGTGCAGAGACCGCACGCAAGAAATGGAAATGCCCCAATATGGCTACCCACATACGATGACAGTATGGGCAACCACTCAGCCAGCATGTAGCGGGCCTGGTCGTCATAACCACGCTTAGCCTACAAAACGGCAAAGAAGTCAAGGAAAAGAAAGCAAAAAAGGCCAATTGACGATACCAACACCAGAAAACTGGAGAGTTAGGGTGGATGTCGTAGAGTGGAGAGTGGAGCACTGCTAGGGGCTAATCTTTTGCCCTTTTTGCCTTGACACTTTTGACAACGGACAGTCCAGTCGCTCGCCTACGCTATAGTCGCCTGGGAACGAGGAAGACTACTTCCGGTCGCCTTTACTACCGTCATTGCGCTTGGATGCCCCTAAATTCGGGGGGCCCATACCGCAAAAATAGTGAGGGTGGCTCGTCCACCATAATACCACAAATAATGTGGGCTTGATGGGCTTGCTAGGCTAGCCCAAGGCATGGTGTGTTTCCGGTACTGCCAGTTTCACTGTACCTTCGTTTTGCGCAGGACGAACCAGGAAAAGCCAAAACCATCACAGAAGTACGTCGTACGTTACGTTGTAACATCGACCCGTTGTCATTTAATTTCTTGGGATTTTTGGCCCCCAAATGGTCCCGCGCCATGTCTCGCTCGCTCCTTCCCTGTCCTGTAGATTTACATGGACAGTGCTGGTGCCCATAAGATGGGCGGTGCCTTCTGGCTGTCTGGGAGGCGCGCTTCTCCTCCCATGGAAGGTACCATCTGCCCCTTCCCAGGCCCACTTAACTCGCGTCTGTCGTCTGTCTCTTCCTCAGTTCACACGCGCTTTGTAAGGCCCTATTTTTAACCGCGCCCATTACCAAGCTGCTGTGGCTGCTGTGATTGGACCCAGGATGTCCACCCTTGAAAGCTCCCGTCCTGCCAGCCCTTGCTCTCAACGAAAGGACGAATGTAGATCCCTGCTTTCAATCAAACGGCAATTTCTATCTCTCCGTACTGCGGACGATATACTCTCCAGCCCAGATGTTGAAAGCAAAAGGCACAGACGAAGAGGAGGGCCCCATCATCACGACAAGGTCTTGCGCGGTAGAATGCAACACAGTTTACGCGGGCAAAGTTTCCCCATTCGGTCTTATTTTTCAACGACAACATGAGAATCTTCACAGGGTGAACCAGAACCGGCCTTGAACAGCAGGTGCGGCGCAGTAATTGCAGTACAACCCGTCGACGTACGGGTTTTCACCGTCGTGATGGAAGTCCGGCGGCATTATCCGTCCATGGATCCTTTGTGCTCCTTTTGTTTTTCTTCGTACTCATTTTGATTTGTTGTCGTGGACTGATTTGCCAACGGCCAGGGTGCACGGCTGTGCGCTGGCAATCACATTCCTATGCTTTGGCCGCCGTACATTGGTCTTCACCGTGCATGCTCTGATTTGTATTGTTTTATGCGGTTTGCTTCTGCTTTGCTCTTCTTTCCTGCCTGGCAACATCCGAACGTCGCCATCTCGCCTTCCTGTGCTGCACGATGGACGATAAGACGATCGACGATGAACAAAACTAGCAATGGATGGCACTGCCGTTCTGCCGTCGGCTTTCTGTGGTGCACAGACAGGTTGCACCATCTGCAGTACATGTACGCCACGCTCTCTCCGTATCTCTCTTCTCCATCGCCCCACTCTACCGTTATGTGTTTTGTCTCCTTGTTTCTCAGTCTCACGCCACTTTCCCCAATCTCCAACGGATCCTTCTGCCCTACGAGGGTTTGTCCCTACACATCTCACTTTCTTCCTGAAAGAGGAAAAAAACGTTGCTAAGATGAAATGGGAAAAGAAGGACCAGTCACCGTGCATGGAAACTGACCAATCCGCTCTCACGATTTATAGTGTATCTGTCCCCATTTCCCTCCCCATTTTCTCACCTTTCATTGTTAACCAGAGAGAAATATACTTGGGTATTCTTGGTAATGTGGCTCAGTTGTCCTGCACGGGTCTTTATCAGACCGCGTCTATTCCTTTGCTTTTTGCTGACCGGGTAAAACACCCTAGTCTCAAAATTGGGCATGTATGAGCGGGGCGATGGTACAGCATGCGTGTCAACCAAAATCAGCGCGAGATATGCCGCAGAGTCTTGTCTGAATGCTGTCAAGTAATTACGGCGTGTTAGTTAAACACTACGCGACGCACCATCCTTTCCCCCATCTGTTACTACCCGCCCATGATCATCAAAAACCTGATTCCAAGTCTACTGCTTACAGAGGTCCCGTTGGCGGGCATATCTGCATTGGAGTTGGCAAGGCACGGCGTTAGCGCGACGAGAAGGAAAATAAATCAAAATTACCAAATTGAAATGAGCAAAAGGGAAAGCAGCATGCAGGGTCTACAAAGAGTATGCAATCTTTAATGGGATTGACCTTGCATGCGAACTGGTTCTTCCAATGAGGTCCCAAACCTCGTCTGGCTCACCCTAGAGGTGAGACAACCCTAGACCGACAACGTGGGTTGGGCTACGAAGGAACCGTTGGCGGATGTCGCTTTTTTACTGTATGACATCTGCTTAACGAACGGCCTTTGGCTTTCGGCAGCGCTTGCGGTTGAAAGCACATGATATTGCTGGACGTTTTACTGTAAGTCGACGGCCTCCCCGTCCGACGTGATGCTTTCTGCCTTGTGTCTTCTCAATGGTTTCCCTCCCAACACTAACACCGGCAGATGTACGATCCGAAAGGCTGTCCCCAGGATGACCGTAGCTGCACCTGCACTTGCGCCTGCGCCTCAGCCCCGCGAGGCCGGTCGTGGCCGTGAGTGAGGAAACGGGAAATGCTGGCACTACTCTGTAAAAAAATAAAAACATAATAAAAGATTTAAAAAAAAAATTGGACCAATTGAGGGAACAACAGGAGGAAAAAGTCATTGGGTGGCTGCGAGTAAAAAGTGGGACCATCTCTTGTTACTTCTTCTACTTCATTGTTCTTTTGGTTTGAGTTTTCTCTCCAACGCGGAATTGAATTTAATGCAAATTTAAACCGAAAATCATTTAAAGACAAGCGAGCCCCCTTGCTGGAAGCCAAGAATGGACTAAGACGGCTCAGCCCTACAAGACCATACCACAAGCAGGCAAAGTCAAGATGATGCTGCCGACATTGGGCCGGAGCGTGGGGCCAACAGACGAAAAGAGAAGGTAAGGTACACACCCCTCCCTGACAAAGTCCCCCCCAGCCCGTTTTGCACCACTTGAAAGAGGACATGCCCTCCACCCCCCGCCCCCAACAATCCCTAAAGCCCCTATGCATAGAGTTCTGAACGGCTGTCCAAATCCCTTAACCTGCCATTGTTCAATGTTTGCCATTGCTTTTTGTTTACGAGATGCGCAGTCTAGATCAAGCTGAGGCACACATGTGGAGCAAAATGAACGTTTGTAATTGTTGAGATTGATTGTCCTTGCATGTTGGTGTTCGGCCCAATGACAAATATCGTCAGTTGATACAATGTCTGTTCTTTGTAGTGTCTGTAGAGCATGCGACTCTTCAGCGTACATGTACGCAATGCGCGCGCACACGTCCAAGGGTCACGACCGCTCTTTCCCGTCCTTTTGCGCGGTACGGCGGTTTAAGCCGTCACGATGTGCAGAGAGAAGCTGCGTTCGGCGTAGAGTGCCACTTACCCAATATGTGACGTGCAGTCGTCAAGGAAGGAACGAAGGGACAGAAAAGCCGCCGAAGTGGAAGCTCTTTCTCGTCTTCATCAAACATCCTTGTGGCATCCCTCCATCTCAGTTTTGCCGACAAACGACTCCACTCGACATCATACCCTGCCCCATCACTTTAAACAACTAATGTAATCGCACGACATATCCCATGCTGTTCACAGCCTTCCATCGTCTCGTTGTTTATTTTTACGACGCCTTACTCACCACAGTGCTCCATCTCGGTCAGCAATCGGCTCTGTTGAAAGTGCTGAGCATATGTCCTCTCAATCTTACCATCGAACAAAACGAAGTAACAGAACCAACAGAACTAACAGAGCCAACCTTCTCACGCCTCCCGCCTGTTTAGCGAATGAATCCATTTCCATGCTGCCGGGTAGATCCAACCGACAAAGCCGGCCGAGAAAAGAGCGAGGTCGAAGGAGATGGCATTGAGGTCCGTGGATGAGACGACCTGCATGACCACAGCAGGTGAGGGGCATTCCCAGTAACAGGATGTTCTGATGGCGATCGGCCTGTTTCCTTGTCCTGTCCCCTCGCGATGTAAGCGGGCTTTCTGTCACATCTCCTAATGTTGTTGGTCGAGGCCCCAGGCCCCTTTACTCAACAATGCCAAGACTTTCTCCTAATTTGTGTGTTATTTTCCTTTTTTCTCTCTTCATGCTATGTGGAACAAGGATTGGTTATTAACCGGCACGACGTGCTTTGTGTCCATTGTATCCTGGTTTTCTAGCAGGTCTTCATGTTATGAAGTATGGCCAGGAATCATGACCAGGAGCTTGCCAAGTCCCTCTTGCGTTTTACGGCCATTTTGGCAAAAAAGTGGGAATGTTCCTCTTGTGAAACAAACCGCCACAAAACCTTAAGTCGGAGACTACGGAGAAAATGTGATTGACGAGCAGGAAAGTGACTTAACGCTAAATCACTGCCAGGAAGAAGTCATTGAATCGAGACGAGGTAACCTCATAGACGGCATCAATAGAAAGTAAAATCACAAATTAAAACCGCGTGTACAGTTAATTTGTTGTTCCCAACTCGCCCTGTCCTTGTCAATATCCTTGTTTTGGAGGCTCGCTAGCGGATCATAACAGCGACTCACGCATAATGGTCGAAAAAAAAAAAAAAAAAAAAAAAAAAAAAAAAAAAAAAAAAAAAAAAAGGAGGAAAATGAGCCACACATGTGTTCTGTAAGGCCATGGCGCCCGAGAGAAAATAAAGGAACGGGGAATATCTAGAAAAATGTCTCCGGTTTGGTCTGAGGACAACAAGCATAGAGTCCCAGGGCCTGTGCGGCCAGAGGGATCTGGGTGCCGATGGGGCCTACAGGGCCCCAGCCTTACGACGCTCCGAAAGAGGTAAGATTCTGGGCTTGGTAAGGACTCTCTTAGTCCGGCGTACATCGTCCGGTGTCCTTCTGGCTTGGGAAGCCAAGAGGTGTCGTTGTGACGCTGGAGGAGACGAAGGAAGCAACCAGTCAACAGGTCCAGCCAAACACCCGCTTCGACGCCCTTTCCCATTGACTGGGTCTTGAAGGAACACTACGGCAAAGCGGCTGGTCTAACGGTTTGTTCTCCACAGCCAATGTCGCCCCAAGACAATGGTGTCGTATTGCCAACTGAACATTGAGGAATCGACGGAGTCCAGCACCACCACATGGCGCTTAGCGAGTGTTGGCAAGCGTCAACAAGCGCTGGGGCTTTGATTGCAAGGGGTCAGGGAGGGGCCAGGCGGCCAGAAGTGCCGCACCAGGCCTGGTTCATGTCCGCATGGTGAGAAGACTTGGGAGATTGGCCTTCATGGCAGCACATTCTGTCCACGCTCTGTTAATTACCTGTTACCTTTTGCCCCTATTCCCATGCAGGCGCTTCGAAACAACTGAAATCTCCTGGTGCTTTTACTTGTGTTGTCATGTCCCAGCGAAGAAACGGCACACGAACTAGACGGCACAGCCATCCAATCTTTGCCAGCTCCTTATCCTTCTTTTCTTTTCCGTCTTCCTTTTATTTCACTCGACCGGCTTCTACCAGACCCCTTGTAGGGCGTTCATTTCCCAGTAAATCCCCTGGAACTTCCCCACACCACCCCTGAGTAACCCCCTGAAAGTGCTGATAAATTTTGCTGAGCAACCACTAGCAGGGGCAGGTCGTTGTAAAAGGATGGGTGCCAGATTTCTCGTTCTGCCGTGTGGTCTCATTGCAGCGAGTACAGGGCCCATGGCGATTGGTGCACCACACGGCACATCGGAGAACCGGACTGCTGGACCGCCGGTGTTTGCAACATTGAAGCGAGAGCGAACTTCGCCCTGCCAACTGCAGTATGCGTCTGGACGCCCCTAACTCCGGCCGCCACTACGATCGACAACGGTCGTCAATGGGCCAATTCGTGCCAATGGCAGTCAAAAGAAAGGCGTAATCGCGCCGTTTGCTGCGTCTGCCAATTGTCCGACGAGCGACAGGTCAGTTTCCCAATGCAGAGTTAGTTCGCCAGCCATAAGTAAACCAACAATCAAGTCAACACCACTCACTACAAAGCGTGATGTTTTGCGTGATGTCGCATCGGCCGGTAAACGACACAGAGGCTGCTAAAGACTTGGGTCTTTGGACTCTCTTCACTCTTCATTTTAGCTTCGCCTGGGGCGCAAAAAAAAGTTTTAACTTATGATAAGCATGGCCATAGCGCACGTCCCCATTGCCTAATTTTGTCATTCCCTTCTGATGGCAGCCCTTCCCGGCGGACTGGAAAAGGTTCTTACGGTGGAAAAACAATCTAGCGAGGCAAACGGCCAAGGAAGTGAGAACAGTAACACGAAATAGCGAGGCATACGAAGGAAATGTCCGTTGCTTCGCCGTTATCCAACAGGCTTGGCATCAAATACTTTGACCACGGACCCGGAAATCCCAGTTCCCAAATTGCAACAACAACAACGACCAAAAAAAAAAGCCCAACTGTTACTTTTTAGATTGAGGATGTACCCTTGCGGTTACAACATACGGTTGCAAGGGCAGGAAGAGCGGACGAGACAAACGAGAAACAGCCGACAACGGAAGAAGAAAGAAAGCAACTTTCAAATTACCAATTGGAGACTTACACAGTACGGCGTGTTATTCAGTGTTATGATCCTGGCCATAGCGAGGTGCACACAAAGATGGTCGGAAATACGGAATAACACTAATTAACAAAGAAGGTGTAACGGCTGGATGAATCTACAACGTACTGTGAGAGAACGATGCCAGGGCTGTTACCATGTAACGAAGATCCCAGCTTTTTTATGACTTTTTGATGACTTTCCAGTTTGAGCCTTAGTCTGAAAGAGTTGACAGGAGCAAAACTCCGCCGGGTCCGCCCTACACATTGGCAAAACAGTGGGAACCTTAGGGGAACAGGGTGCATCGGCGACATTTTTCAAGACGGGATATGGTTTTTAGCATTGCAACATAATATCCCCCTTTGTCTTTTGAGGGCCGAAAAGACACAAACGTTGTGACAGTCGATTCCAACCTTCCTGATTTTGGCTAGTTTGTCGCTGGTTTCTCATCTCCTCTTCATCATATTGGCCCTGGCAATGGTCTTGTGCATCGTCTCAACATTTCCTCGGACATTTTACAGTCTTGCGATATCTCGCTATCCTTCTTGCAAAGACCAAGAAAAAGCCCAGACAGACCAAGAACCAAGGCTGGTAAAGCCACTGGAGATATCACCCTTTCCGACCGTCCTCGCAAAATAGAAAGAAATTGCTGCAAGACACAGAAATGAAGGGGAAAACAAAGTATATAGGAAAAGGCACCGTTAGTAAGACGGGTGGCATGTCCGCACCTGCCTCTGCAAAAAACGATATGTCGAACTGGTTGCATCAGATAACTACTCGTCAGACGAATTACTGCTTTGTCGAAAGTGGGGCAACCGAGGTTTTGTCGTGGGTCCAAACTTGGGCCGGCAAGCGCTATCTGCCCGACTGCCCTCAACTTACGCTGACATGTTGACACCGTCACTCCCTATCGGCGCTAAACAAAAAAGCTTGTTCTTCCAGGGTGTCAGTTGTGTATTTCCCGATTTGGGAATTACAAGTCGGCAATTGTGGACAGGCAATCAACCAAAAGCTTCAAATCGCTTCACACGCCAACAAGAGACAATGAGTTGAGTACCAATATGAATAAACCTAAATATACAAATTCATTCTGTGGCTGTTGAAGGTATTCAGTTGCAGCACATTTGTTGTTGTTGTTGTTGTTTTTATTTTTCTGTTACTTTATTTTCTTCATTCAAATAAAAAAAGAATAGTATAAAAAGAAACAAAATACAAAACAAAACAAAGCAAACACTAAATGTCTTTGCCAATCCTTCCCGACATTCAAACGTTCTATTTCCGTGATGTGTACAAAGTACAACATTCTCGGATATACACGAGAGTCCCAACTGCATGCGCGGTTATTTGTCATGCCGTGCAGCGCGTGTTACAAGCCTCAGTCTCCATTGCCACTGTTTATTTGGCATTCGTCACGGCAAATCTTTTTTTATGTCGCCAGATGTCAGCGACGACCAGGGAGCTCGTGCGGAAGATGAAAAGACAACTGCCTGCAAAAAGAGGCAGGTGAGTGAGAATGATAAAACGGATCGCCGGGACGCCGCCTGCTAGGGACAGTCCACGTCCCCTTCCTCGTCTGCCCGCCGTTCCATAGCCACAGTGCCTGCCACAGTCGGGATGGCGCGTCTATCCGTGAACGCGGGTTCGCGCTTTTGCGACGGTGCCGATTGTTATAACGGCCAGAATGGCCGCGACGAGGGTATGTGTGTGTGGGCTTGTCGATCTTCAGTGGGTTTGTCGGTAAGTGGAGAACCGCTGACAAAGATTCTAAAGATGGGGACATTTGAGTAAAAGGGGACTGCCTAAAGTCCCCAAACACGGCGTACGGAGCATTACTCCGTTTACCGGCGGAAATACAGCGTACTGCTGGCGGTAAACAAGGTGCCCACCGCTTATGGCTCACGGATGACCAAGAAGAAGGACAGGGGACAGACGGGAAAGTGGCCCAGGCCAAATTCGCCGTGATGAACAGCGCCACGAAGTGGATGAAGAAAGAGAAATGAAAACAAAAAAAACATCGAAAGGTCGCAAGATCGAACGAGGGTGCTAGGAGGTGCTTAGATGAGTTGTGATCCTGCAGTCCTTCGCTGCCCTGTAGTCCGCATCCGTACTTCCGTCTTCCATTTCACCCTCAGACCCTTCTCTGCATATGAAGGGACCCCTATTATTTCTCCCGTTGCGATCGCCACAGCCCCATGAGTACACGCCCCCCACTTCGCCATAGGGCTGGGAAGCATGCAATGGCGCATCACCCAACAAGATCATGACAGCATTGCAGCAATGCAGCAATGCAGCATGCGTTTGCTTTCTCTCGGCGGCCGATGACTGTGCAGATACGAAACGGCACAGGCGAGCATCGACTGTGGCAGTGACGGCCGGTCAAGCATCCGCCGTTTACCGTCCGCCCTTTGTTTTGGCTGTTTCTCTTCTTCGACGTCTCCCCACTGGGTTGCATTCGTTTGAATCCCTCTAGCCTCCCTCCGCCACCCCAGTTGTCCCAAGCTCCCCCTTACGGAGACCTAACCTCCTAGGAGAAGCTCTTCTTTACGACTTCCTGAATAGGAAGCAAGCAAAATCGTCAGGCCTGGGTCCACGCTATCGCCATGCTGGTGATCCAGAAGCCTCTCTCGCACAATCTGCCGGCAGGCAAAACAAAGGCAAGCGCAGACCAAGGCGTAGTGGACAAGTCGTGCATGGCACTAGACGAGAAAGTCCGGGAGACCCAATATATGCCGCCCCATCATGACAAACATTTGTCATTCTGTTTGGATAACAATAGAAAAGGGGCTGGCGGGGGCGCGTGGAAGCACTAAAAGACGAAAAGACAAGACAAGACACAAAAGTCTGAAAGTCTAAGTGGCGCGCGTCGAGTTGACTGCCATCCAAAGAGGAAGCAATGTGCGAAGCCTTCTGAACGGCATGCGCCGACGCCTTTGCAATCAGGGGCTTTTCGGCTGTGTTGTCTTGTTGTCTTGTTGTCTTGTTGTCTTGTTGTGTCACTCCTCGTCGCTGTTTGGATGCACGTCATGGCTAATTTGCGACTGCGCTTTCAAGTCGCTTTCAAGTCGTACTCCGTATGTACGACTTGTGCCAGAGCCTCCCGGCTCCTCTTTGCCTTTCCCCCACGGTGGCGCGAGGCTAGAGATGCACGACAGGCGACTCCGGTCGTAGGGCTAACTCCAAGGCACAAACTGCCAAGGCAGCCCCTCAGAGAAACGAAAAAGGTCCACAGAACCCCCCCCCCCCCCAAAAAAAAAGAGCAGGCGAATTAAGCACACGGCATTGGCACAGACACGACGGGGACATGGTCTCTGCCGTCCGCCTATTGTTTCGTTCTTCGTTTGTACGTCATCTGTCGTCCCTCGCTGGTTGTGCATTTACGACGCGTCTGCTGTGGAACAAACGGCCGGCGACGAAAGGGGCGATTATGTGGACGAAGAAAACGAGAACATGGATGGCGATAAGACCAAATGAAACGGGCGACGTGCGGACCGGCCGGCTACCTGTTAAAGCGGTGGGCTGTGTTGGAACATCATATGCAGACGCCGACAAGCTCGGCAAGCTAGACAAAGCTCCCAACGAGCTCGCCAACTGTAGCTGTTGCTGTCACAAGCCACGGGACTAGGGTGCAATCTGATACGCCGCCCTACGAGACGCGACAGATGAGCCCCCAAGTCTCCAGTTAAAACTCCTTCGCGCAAGAAACTACAGTGGCTCCAAAGAAATCCCAAAGAAACTATCAGTGATCGACATCGTCTGGAGGTTTGGGAGGAGAGGAGGAAGAGAAACCCACCTTTTTGGATTGAACGGTCTGAAGCCTTGGAACCATGTTTATGAGCGACAGGCCCTCGTCCAACGAATCAGAGCCCACAGTGCCCGCGAGCTGGATTTCCAGTGCTCAGGCTACTGCAGGCCAACTTGGCTGGTGCACCCACTACTCCGTATGAAAGTAGAGCCAGCCCACCCGTTCGGACACGCCGTAAATGGCCGCGCCGTGGCCGTACAGTGCGATTGGCGGGCTCGGATAACGCAGGCATCCTTCACGTCCAATCTTAAAAAGGGAAAATGGACAAAGTATGGAATGCAGAGGGACGAGTCGCACGGGGAGTGTATTCTTCGTCTTGGCCTATTCAACTGCCTGGATCCTTGGCCGCATCTGTATGCGAGAAGGGAACGTTGCGTGATGTGCAATGGCGCTGCGCGTCTAGTTGCTGCCAATCTGCAGGCCTGCAGGTCTGCAGCAAAATGCAAGTTCGTTTCCGAAATAAAGGGCATGCCTTGACCGAGTCGCTAAACGTGCATGGCTGGGCCCTGTGGACACCGAACGGCGGTCCAAGTGCGTCGTAAGATTGTTATTTCCCCATACCGCTATCCCCTTCCTCTTCCTCATCTGACTGCATTTCTCCTTCTCCTCCTGCTGGCCACCGGCCGTAGGGCTGAAGAAAGCCACACTCCGCTCCGCTGGCGCAGGAGGGAGGGGCGTGTATGTGCTTTTCGTGTCCCTTTTGTGTTTGGCGGTGACAGACAAAACTTGGCCCTATGGTCATGTGTGTTGGCACCCACCCCGTAAAAACGACTTGGCTGCTCCATCTCTAGCATAGAGGAGGGCATCTTGGGCCGAATGAAGCGCCTGCAAATAAGAGGCCAGGCTTTGGATATGGCATGTTTTGCAAGTCCTATTGTTTCCTCTTGTTTTAATTTTTTATTATTCTTTCTTCTCTTTTCTCTGGCAGTCCCGTTTTCGATAGCAAACCGCTAAAAACACAATTGCCGCCATGCAACGGCCGTTAATCCCAATATGGAATGCCGTAAAAAAACACTTGGTAGTTGAGGGTAGAGAGTAGCCCTCCCACTGACATGGAGCGAAAGTCCCGAATCCAAGGGACGAGGACAGGGAGACGACGGGACATGAATACGACGTTGGGTGACGGCAGGAAATTAGGACACCAGCAGCACCGATTAGACCCCTTCCCCCCTTCGGCATTGTACAGACTTGATTGCCATTACCTTTTGTTTCTCTTTCTTTTTGCTGCCTTCTTGCTCGCGTCAGATACTGCCGAGCAAGAGGAGAAAGAGGGCTCCTTTCCCGATGGTGATGCGGAGTACGTCGTCTATCGTATGGCGTAATTGCTCGTGTTCAACGTGGGGTAATTGTCTGATTCTTGAGGCGTTTGCCCGCCCATTCCGTATTCCCCTGATAAAGGGATTAGCTTGCGAGGCTCAAGACGGTCTCCCATACCTGTGGAGGTGACGGATGTCGGCATACGTTGACAACAAAGCGAGGTCAGAAAAAGCTTCGGTGTTTGTGAGGGGTTCCTATTGTGAATGGAGCGCTTTTGCCTACTCACTTGTTAGTTGAGCAATTTTTTTTTTGTTTGGGAAGTCATGTCTCTTTTGTCTTTCATGCGCGCAGGCATACGTCGTTTTGCCGGCTTGGTGGTGCTCGTATTGTGGACGGCTAGTGATGTGAATGGAATGGCTGGCCAGTTTTTTAACCATGGGCCGTTAAATTGGCGTTTTTGAGCCGTCTACCGAGTACTCAGCATCTGGAAAAGATGGACAAAACAACGACTCGGGTATCTTGGCACGTCGACCAACTGCTGGTCTGGGATGGTGACAGACGTCGGCGGTGGAAGAAAGCGGTGCACAGCCGATGCAGGCCAAGACACATAGGTCTAGCCTTTGGGCTGCCGCAAAAGAGGAGAGCAACTCGTAAAACGGACTGTTATCCCGTTTTTGACGTTTACCGGCGAAACAATGATGGGCGACAAACGCTGGAAGGAGCCTGTGCATCCTTCAGGAACAGTCCTGTGCGCTACAGGGGTGAACACTTGTGGACTTGTGGACGGCGACCAACAGGGAATACTGAAATTGACTGAAATTAAAAAAAAAAAAAAAAAAAGGCGGTGCGAAAGTGCAATTGCCGTGCAGCAGCATGACGCGTACGCCCATCAAGCCTCCTTCAGGAAACATCGTCGACGTGGACATTGTGAGGTCTATCGGCCCATAGGTTTCGCACAAACGGGCCCAAAGAGGATTGCAATTGCGAAATCAATGAATGAGGACGCAGATAAGGCTCCGGGCTAAACTTGCCCACCAATAGTGAGCCATTTGCATCAGATGTGGCCCGTCTGGTCTGGTCCGCCGTGTTTGTTTTCCGTCGCGTGGCCGTGTGGGGCGTCCTTCGCTTCGAGTGCCCACCTCTTGTGCCTGGCCCTTGGGCTCCGCGGGCTGGCTCCGCGGGTTTTCCGGACAGGACTGATCGCCGTGAATAGCGGACTTGAAACCAAAGGAAGAAAAATAACAAAAAAGAGACAAACGTCCGATGCAAAAACAGAAAGTGGACGATGATCAAAAACCATTCCATCCGTTTGCACCGCCGCAAGCCATTGCTGCAAGCCACCCCGAAAAAGGAATCGTGACAGGGATGTGTGTTTATGTAGAGGCGGCCAGTGAATGGTGACTGGGGAAAGACGAATGGTAAACGGCGGTTGGTGCAGAACAGGGGTTTTGTGGATGGAGTGGGTGGTGTGCAGTGTGTGCTGGCTGGTGGTGCTGGCGCTTGAGCGGAACGACGGGACCGCTTCGCCTGGCGGATGGTCGTCGATCCGGGATCAGAGGGCAGAGTGTTTACGCAAGGGCGCGAGACACTCGTGTTCACTGAGGCATCGAGAAACGGTCAAGGCGGAGATGCGGATGCTCAAGAAAAACGCCGAGAGCGGTGGGAAAGGGGAGGGAGAATACGACGTGCGAAAACGGCAAGTGGTAGTTTTTGTTTCTGTGCCATATGGACAAAAGAAGCAGGAAGCCAGCCAGAAGGAAAAGGCAGGTACAGAGGGCGATCTCCAAGACGAAACAACAAGTTACGCTACGTAGGGGTTCCCAGTCCGTCGAAACATCCACGAGGAAAGAGCGACGGGGCAGCAAAGCCAAGAGCGAGCGCGGCATCTAAACAAAACGGGCAGCAACTACCACGGCCAAAGACTTTCGAAAAGCAAGAACGACCGGCAATTTGCTCGTTCTGCCACAATGCCAAGGTCACCTGCAACGAAGAGGAGAGGTGCAGAAGAGGTGTCGCTTGGGACTGCCCACGTCATAGGGCTGTTGGCGTGGTTTTTCTCGCCCGAGTGAAGCTACGACTGACCCACAACAACCCACCCATGCAGCCCAAGACACCAAGACGTTGCTTTTGGCTGTATGGGCCGCTCGAATGATGCTTGCCGTTCCCTGATTTTGCTGTCGTTTTGGGGGCCCTGCAAGACTGCTGCCAAGCGTCGCACAACGGACGCGGCCAAGACAGTCGGCAAAGGTGGCTGGCGATGGCAATTAATTGGGAGGAAAAGAGAGGCGAGAGGAGAGAGCAGCCGAGAAAGGGCGAGGATCGATCGTCGAGAAGGAGTCAAAAGGAGGCATCAAGATGCGCGTGGTTTAGTGGCTCACTGACATACCCTCCGAAGGAATTGCATCACCAGACCAAGACCACGCTGGTCTCGGACCTGTATACGAATCCGGAGAACACCAGCAAAACTGCACCAGATACAGATACGACGAAAACGAGCGATGCCTCGCACGGTGGCGGCAGCAAATACGGCGACGCTGCTGTTTTTGCAGTGCCTGGCCTGGTTCGTCGCCCGGGCCGTCGGCAGCGAAGACTCAATTGGGATGGCCATCGCCGTCAAGGCGTCCAACGACAACGGCGGCAGTACCAACAACTGCCCTGCCCACTACTACAGTTGCGCCAGCCAGGGCTCGCAGTTTGCCAGCATCTGCTGCCCGTATGACCAGGTCTGCGCGCTGGCCGGAGACAATCGGCCGGCCTGCTGTCCATCTGGGTAGGTCCGAACCCCTCTCCTCCCCTCCTGACCGATGACAGATGCTCTGATACTGATTCTCGCCCTCTCTTCCATTCACAGTGCCGTCTGTACCGGCAACGCACCCTCAACCTACGTCACTACCACGGCCGCGGCGTCCTACGTGCCCAATGGCTTCTTCTCGTTTCCGTACCTGCTGCCGGCCGGCATCGCCGCCACGACGGCGCTGGCCGACATCAATGCCTGCGATGCGGTCGTGCAACAGTGCAGCCGGACCTTTTCGCAGTGCACATCGGCCCTCGAGAACAGCGGCAGTAGCAGTGGGTCGAGCGGTTCCGTGTCGAGCAACGTTGGCTCGGATGGCGATGGCGAAGGCGAGGGCGGTGCCATTACGGTGGTGGTCTCCGGATCGACGACGATTACAAAGCGTGGTTTCCTGCCCACCGAGGCTGCTGGTGCAAAACGGTCCATCGTTGGCAACCCGACCGCGACGCTGGCGCCTGCGTCGGCGGCCGGTGTCTGCAGCAGTCTCAGCAGCCAGGCGTGCGGTGGCTTGCCATCCGATGCGGCTGGGTGCTCGACCCTCTTCTCGGGTCGAGCAGCACAGACGGGATTCTCGACGGGGAACGACAGCACACGGCAGAGACGGCTGCCATCGTTGGAGGGAGTCGTTGCCGTTGCGGTTGTAGTAAGCACGACGATGATGATATTATGAGCAGACAACACAAATGAATGATGCTACGGCAGGTTTGATTGGAACAGCGTTAAATGAACTTATGAAGCAAAATATTTAAATAAAATTAAATGAAAGAAAAGTTTAAAATTATAAAGAAATAATAATACATCTATTTCCTTTTTTTTTTTTTTTTTTTTTTTTTTTTTTTTTTTTTTTTTTTTTTTTTTTTTTTTTTTTTTTCATATTCAATGCTTCAGGGCGGATTTTCATTTCAATAAATACTTGTATGATTTTGTTTACTCTCATTGAAGTATTTCATAGTAGTATTTGTGCCAAGGTTGTATGATAACACATTTTACCTTTGCCATGCCGACGAGAGCATCACCGTGCACATGTAGCTGTAAATGTTTAATTTAATAGTAGACATAGGAAACTGAGATACCTGACGGTCAACCGTGTAGAAAACGAAGCCCAAAATACAAACCCACACCATTCTTTGCCACCCTAGTGTTTGAGAGAAGAACAAAAGAAATGAACAAGGATAACAGAAAGATGGTGGAAAATGGACAAAACAAAGAGACGGGAAGAACAGAAACGTCAAAGCAATGAAGACGAAGAAGAAAACAAAAACTAAGAAAACATCCCTGGAACCAAGAGACAACATCGATAAAAAAGAAAACACAAAACACAGCCGTATTTTTTTTGCCATGCTCCTTTTCTCCATTCCTCCTTTCCTCTCCAAATGGTCACCACATTCCCCCTATCCAAGCACTCTGCGCTCATCAACCTCCCCTCTTGGCCTTGCCTTTTCCCTACTGGGCTTGGCCACCTGCACCAGCACCGCCGGCACCGCCAGCACCACCGGCCTGTCCGCCTGCCGCACCGCCGGGTCCACCGCCCCCGCGCATCCGCTTGACTCCGCCCCCCGCAGCATCGCCGCCGTCGTTGCGCGGCCGCTTGTTGCCCGGATTGAAGGCGTCGGCAGAGGGGTTGAGGTTGGCACCACCACCACCGCCACCACCACCGCCACCACCACCGGTGTTGCCGCCACCCCGGCTTTGGTTCTGGCCAATGCCGCCCCGGCCGCGGCCGCGTGGTGCCTGATAGACACCGCCCCGGCCCGCACCGCCGGCACCGCCGCGGTTGCCGGTCTGGTTGTTGGAGTGCGCGCCGCCGCGGCCGCTACCAGGCACGGGAATACCACTCCGCTGGCCACCCTGCTGCTGGCCAAGAGCGGACTGCGGCCGTTGTGGCTGCTGCTGTTGTTGTTGCTGTTGGGGTTGATGTTGTTGTTGTTGCTGTTGCTGTTGGGCTGCTTTGGCAAAGGGGTTGTTCGGCTGCGGGATCTCGCTCGGTTTGCTGAGGAACGGGTTCTCGAGCGCCGGCGGACCGACAGGCGCAGGGAGAGAGGAAGGTAGATTGTTGTTCGTCGGTTGAGGCTTCGTAGGTAGCGAGGAGACGCGTTGCTGCTGATGCGGTTGCTGCTGTGGAGGGGGTCGTAGAGCGCCTGGCGCCGCTGCCGGTGTGGCCGCAGGTGCGGCCGCGGGTGTTGCTTGCGGCTGGGCCCGGACTGGCGGTTGTGCCGCAGCCGGACCGGGTGTTCCTGGTGCCGGTGTCGCTGGGGTGTTGGCCGCAGGCGTCGCCGGTGCAGGTCGGGCGTCCTTGGCAATGGCCCAGACCTCGCCGACGGGCCGCTGGGGCGTCTGCTGCGCGGCGGTCGAGACCACATCCAGCTTGGCCGTGGCCGTCTTGAGCTTGTTCTCCGCCATGTTGATGCGGATCGACGACTTCTTCTCTGCCATCATCTGGCCCGACTCGCGCGCCGACGTTATTTTGGCGTCGTACTCGGCCTTGACGGCTTGCTCGACCTCGTCGCGCACCTTCTTGGTCTCCGACTCAATCTTCTTCTTGATGTTGGCCGTGACAATGCTGCGGATCGTCGCGTTGTTGGCCAACAGCTCGCGTGTCTCCGTGTCGCCCAGCTTGGACAGGTCGAGTGGCGTACCAGCCGTCGTCGGCGTGCCCGGCTCGGCCTTGGCCGGCGTCGAAGGCACCTCGTTTGTCGCCTCGCCCGGTGCTGATGCTGGTGCTGTGGCTGTTGACGTGGGTGCGGGCGCTGCTGTGCCGGTAGACGACTGCTCGGCCATCCAAATCTTCTTCTCCTGCTCAACGCGCAGGTCCAGCTCCGACTGCAGCTTCTCGCGGGCCTCGCGGACCTCCTGCTCCGACTTCTCCTTCGTCTCTTTCAGCTTCTTGTTGAGCGCGTCCTTCATCTTATCAGACCGCTCCTTGAGCGTGCTCTGGATGTTGTCCTCGACCTCCTTGGCCTTTTGCTCAAACGCGGCGGCACGCGCCTCGGCGGCTGCAATACGCTGTTGCAAGTCTTCTTTCTCGGCGTTGCTGAGAGGAGCAGCAGGTGCAGCACTCCCCGCAAAACCATTGGTCGCTGGGGCTGCAGCGCCGTACTCGCCAGACGGGTTCTGTGCGGGCGCCTGGGCCTGGGCCAGAGCAGCCTGGGCCTGTGCGACCGCCTGGTCCCGCTCGGCCACGGCGGTGTCGAGCTGTGTACGCAGGCTGACGAGCTCCTGCTCAACGGCCGCTTTCTCGGTACGGACGACCTCGAGCTCGCCGCGCAGCTGGTGCACCTCTTGCTGGAGAAGCGCCGTATCCTCCGTGCTGAGGCCGTTCGAGTCAGCAGGCGGCTGGTGCTGTTGCCCATTGACGTCCATGGCAGCCGTGGGTGCCGGTGTGGACGATGCCGCGGCCGCACGGGCCTCTTCCTCCTGCTGAGCGTTGTTAGCGCGGCCGTCGAGGGCAGCCTTGGCGGTCGCATTGGCGGCCTCGAGCTCCTGCTCAACTGTGGCCAGGCGGGCTGCAGCGGCCGTGGCCTGCTCCTGCAGCTCCGCCTTCTGGCTCGTGAGCTCGCGGATCTGGGCACCCTGCTGGCGGGCCTTTTCCTTGGCTTGCTCGATGAGCTTCTGGCGGGTCTCGCGCCACTGACCGCGGTCGGACTCGAGCGACGTCTCGAGCTCGGTGATCTTGGCGCGCAGCTCCGTCTCGGTCGTCTGCAGCGTCGAGCGCTCGGCCTCGAGGGTGGCCATGCTCTCCTTGAGCTGGTCGAGCTCGGTCGGGTCGACGCGGCCGTACTTGGACAGGATGCTCTCGGTGCGCTTCTGCCAGCGCTCGCGGTCTTCGGTGATCTGCTTGACCTCCTCGTCCATAAACAGCTTCTGGTTTTCGAGCTCGGCAACGCGCTGCTCGAGCGGCTGGATCTGTGCATGCAGCATCTCGATCTTGCCGTCCTTGAGCACGAGCTGCGCCTGCGCATGCTGGTTGTCGTTGCGCAGCGTGACGTTGCTCTCGCGGATCAGGTTGAGCTCGTTGAGCTTCTCCATCAGCTCCTTGTGCGTCTGCGACGACCGGCTCACGTCGGCCTGTGCGCGGCGCTCCTGCTCGAGCTTGAGGCGCGCCTCGTCCAGCTGGGCCTGCGCATAGTCGTGCTTCTGCTGCAGGCGCTGGTTCTCTTGCAGCTTGAGGTCGTACTGCACCTCCAGAATCTCCTTTTCGCGGCGCAGGTAGTTGTTGAGCTCCCGCAGGCCCTCGGTGGCAGCATCGGCAAACGCGGACGGGGTGCCTTCGGCGCTGTTGTTGTGAATGTTGTTGTTGTCGCTGCCGTCCGTGGCACCGAAGCCTGCTGCTGCTGCCGAGCGGCTCTGCTGCAGGCTGGCAATTTGGGCGGTGACAGTCTCGAGCTGCTGGCCAAGTAGCTTGTTCTGTGCGTTGGTGTCGTCGCGGCGCGCCTTGATTTCGATCAGTTCTTGCTCAAACTGCTGGCGGCGCTCCTCCCAGGACGACTCGCTCTGGGCGAGGGCGACCTTGGCCGAGTCGGCCTCAGCGCGCCAAGAGGCCGCCTCGGTGCGCAGGTGGTTGTGCTCTGAGCGCAGGACCTGCAGCTGCTTGGCGGCCTCGGCGTGCTTGACGAGCTCCTGTTCGTAGTCCTTTTGGGCGCGCGTGGCAATCTCGGCCTGGGCGCGGAGGTCGGACTGGTGGTACTTCTTCTCGTCCTTGTAGCGGTCCTCGCTGTCCTTGAGGCGGGCAATCTCCGATTCCAGGATGCGCTTCTCGTCGTCCAGCTTGCGGGCGAGGTCGGCTTGCGAGTCACGCAGACCGTTGAGCTCGTTGGTCGAGGTGGCGAGCTCGGCCGACAGCGCCTCGACGCGCTGCTCGAGCTCCTTGACCCGTGCCTCCTTGGCCTCGAGTGCGCCGTCCATCTCCTGGCGGTACTGGTCCTGCGCCTCGTTCAGGTTGTTGAGGTCGTCCTCGATGGCGTGTGCAATGTCCTTGTACGAGTTGGCCTCTTCCTTGCTGGACGCCAGTTCGATGCGGGCGAGGTCGAGGTCGCGGCGCAGGTCAGACAACTCAGCCTCGAGCTCTTCCACACGCGACGCGGAGCCGCCGCCCTCGCCCTCGTCGTCACCGCCGCTGCCGCCCTCAACCCCGGTCACACCGCCGTCCTCTTGCTGCTGCGCCGGTGGTGGTGCGCGCGGCGTCGGGCGGGGCTGCAGGCGTTGGGTGCGCTCTTCCGCGTTGCGCAGCTCAATGGTAAGCTCGTTGACGCGAGCCTGGAGGTGGTCGCGGCTGGTCTTGAGGGCAACAAGCTCTTCCTTGCTCTGGGTGATGCTGGCCATGAGGTCGTCGATGCGCTTCTGGCTCTGCTGGGCGTCGTACTCCTTGCGCAGCTGCAGTTTCTTGGCGTCCTCAATCTCCTCCGACAGCTTGCGCTTGGTGGTGGTCAGTTCGGCCTCGAGATTGTCGATCTGGGCCTGCAGGCGGCGTTTCGTCTCCGACTCGGACAGCTCGCGCTCGTTGAGCAGGCTCTGTTGCGAGGACAGCAGCGTGTTGAGGCGCGACTTGTCCTCGTTGAGGCTCTCGTTGTCCTGGGCTAGGCGGTCCTGAATGCCCTTCCAGAGCGACTTCTCGGCCTTGAGGTTGGCGTTCTCGTTGCGCATGCTCTCGAGCAGGCTGCGCACCTCCACAAGATCCATGGCGACCTGCTGGGTGCGGATGTCCTGCTTCGCGTACGACTCAGACAGCGACTGGTTCTTCTCCTGCAGGGCCTTGTTGTCGGTCTCGAGAGCGGCGTAGTTGGACTGCAGGATCTCGTAGCGCTCAGAAGCCAAGGTCAGCTGGCTGTTGATGCGCGCAATCTCGCCCTGGAGGCTGCTGCGCTCGTGGGACAGCTTGTCGACCTGGGCGCGCATGGTCTCACGGTCGACGCCCTGCTCGTTGCGGTAGGCGTCGAAGTTGTTTTGCAGCTCGCGCAGGGCCACAGTGAGCTCGCCACTGTCGTCGGTGGCGGAGCCGGTATGCTCGATGCTGGCCAGGACCTCACGCGTGTTTTGGCCCGGCGTGGCCGGTTCATTGCCTGCAGCAGCAGCACCCAGCACAGAGCTGATCTCGGCGTGGCTGGCCTTCTGCTGCAGCATGCGGCGGAACATGTCGCGCTCGGTCATGTAGCTCTTCATACGGACGGTGACGGCCTTGGACTCGTCCTGCAGGCGGCCTACGGTGTCGCGCAGGCTGAGCAGCTCGGCATGGTCCTGCTCGACCTGGCGCTTGGCCTCGGACGCCTCCTCGCTCTCCATCTTCATGGCGAACTCGCGCGTCATACGCAGCAGCTCGGCATTCTGAGTCTGCAGCTCCTGGATGTCCTTGAAGACAACAAAGCGCTCTGAGATGAACTGGTGCGTGTCGGACATGTCGTCGAGCGAGCCCTCGGCGACCTGGCCGCGCTGCAGGCGCTCAAACTGGCGTGCCTCTTCGTCGGACAGCTCGTCCAGGCCCTTCTCGCGGGCCTGGATGTTGAAGACGAGCAGCTGGATCTGGGTGCTGAGGTCGCGCAGCTGCGTGCGCAGGATCTCAATCTCGGCCTGGGCGGTGATGCTCGACGCCTCGGCCTTCTTGGCGGCCTTCTTGGCCATGTCGCGCTCGCTGAAGCTCTCCTCGCAGAGACGCGAGATCTGCACGTTCTCGCTGCGCAGGCGCTCGGCCTCTTCCTGGAGGTCGGCAATCTCGGGGCTCTTGGCTTCCAGGGCGCTCATAATCTCGTCGAGCTCCTGGCCAAGCTCCTGGGTGCGGCGGCGCTCGCGGGCTAGCTCGCCCTTGGTCTTGTACAGCTCCTCCATGGCCTGGGCGGCCGAGATGCTGGACTTGCCGCGCAGGACGGAGCCGGGCGTGCCAAACGGTGACGCGGCACGCAGCAGACCAGAACCGGCACCGCCGTTGTTCGCACGGGGTGTCTGCGGTGCTGAACCGGGTGTGGCATGGATGACGGAGGCAGCAGCGGGTGTGGCGAGGGCGGCCTGAATGCGGTCGATCTCGGCCTCGAGCTCCTGGCCAACACGCTCGGCCTGCTGTAGATCCTGGCGCAGCTGCTCCATCTCGTTGCGCACGCGGCGCACCTCGTCGGCGGACTCGTCCTTGACCTGTTCGAGGCGCAGCTCGACTTCGCGGAGGCGGTTGCGGTGGGTTTCGGTTTGCTGCTCCTTGAGTTCGACGAGGCGGGCCGAGGACGCGAGCTCGGCGCGGAAGCCCTCTTCGCTGCGGGCGGCGGCCTCCTGGAGCTGCTGGACCTTGGCCAGGGCTTCGTCGGCCTTGCGCTGGGCTTCCTCGAGGCGGGTGCGCAGCTGCTTCTCGGAGCGGGTCAGGGCGGCGACGGTCGACTGGGCCTCTTCGTTCTGGCGCTGCAGCTCGGCGATGCGGGCGCCCTTTTCCTTGCGCAGCTTGAGCGACTCGTCGCTCTTGGTCTTGAGCTCGGCCTCAAACCACTCATTGTTCTTGCGGGCAAAGGCCAGCTCCTGCTGCAGCGACTGCTCGCGGAACTTGGCGCTGCTGGTGGTGGCGTGGGCGGCCTGGATCTGTTGCTGGAGGGCGGTGACCTCCTGGTTGAGCTTGAGGGTCTTTTGGTGTTGGGTCTGCAGCTCGTCGGCTAGCTCGGCGTTGGCAGAGGTCTTGGACTCGAGGATGGCGAGTGTGTCGCGGTTGGAGGCTTCGAGAGAGGCGTTGCGGCTGGCGAGACGCTCGATTTCGGTCTGCGCGTTTGCGCCGGTGGCCTTGATGGTCTGAAGCTCGTTTTCGACGGCGCGGCGGGCGTTTTCTGGACAAGTTAGTAGGTACATCAAAGGGAAAACGCCTGGGGATAAGGCAAATGGAACATGGGGGAGTGTACCCTCGTCTTGAAGCTTCCGTCGCAGGTCGTCAGCATCCTTTCGACTCGCCTCGGCGGCGGATTTGAATGAGCCGCTGCGGGCCTCGGAGCTGCGTACGACACTCTCGAGCTCAATGTCGACGTTGAGCTTCGCGGCGTACAGGGCGTCAAACTCGTGGGCCTTTGTGACGACGGCGTCAAGGATGGCTTGGACGAGGTCGGGCGTCGGCGCGGTCACGGCGGACGTGAGGTTCGTCTCAGGCACGCCGAGGTGCGTGGACAGGTAGCCCACGTCCACGGCTGCCGCCGCCATTGTGGAGGTTGGGCGGGGGGCAGGATGCGCGATACAGGTCCTTTCGGGAGAGAGGAGAGACGCAGGAGGGGTCCGCTATTATTAGAATGCTTCCATCAAGAAAGCTGTCGAAGTCGACAGAGTCGAGAAGCGGAAGGGAACCGGTCGTTGGGCCCAGGAAATGGGGATGGTTACGACGAAAACGACAGATGCAATAGATTCGCGTCGCAGCTTGTCAGCTCCTGGGATGCGTGTGGCGGTTGTGGCCCGGGGCTGTCGCTTTTGA
Organism: Sporothrix globosa; assembly: GCA_001630435.1. Taxonomy (NCBI): domain Eukaryota; kingdom Fungi; phylum Ascomycota; class Sordariomycetes; order Ophiostomatales; family Ophiostomataceae; genus Sporothrix; species Sporothrix globosa. The sequence goes on from LVYW01000002.1 coordinate 2,860,075, forward strand.
TCGGGTGGTGATGCGATGCAGTGAGATCGATGTTTCTTTGTTTGTATTTTGCAAAGACGGGGCCCCTAGTCGCTGTTTTCGGTAGCTCACTGCATGCAGGCAGGCGCCCCCCTGGTTTTGGCGCTGGTGCACGGGGCGACCAACGAATCAAGACGTTCTGGCCAATGGGAGCGCGCCGTTGGATAAAGTGGGTCAATCTTTAGAGAACAACGAGGTGAATGTCTTCCAATGTGACGAAGTACGGCAACCACAGTGAAGATGTGAAAAGGACAACACGGCTTTACTGTTTATGTGAAGCAAGGATGGTCGGTCTTGCGATCTGATTTAAGTTTCACGTCTTGTGCGCTTTTATGGCATATTTCTGTGCCTCTCGTGGTGTAGCTCTGAGCTGACTCACCACGTGACCCCTATGATTCATGTTCACGTGACGAGGCTACAACCAAATATATGCATTCATGTTCCCTCGTCGTCTGAGCTGGAGCTATCTTTCTCCTATTCTTTGAACACGCGTACCATGTAGTGGTCTCCCCACTGGTCCTCGATAACGACGAACTGAGTGGCCTTGTTCTTGGCACAGTAGTCGTCGGTAACAACGCTCTCACGGTAGTCTCCGCGGCCAATGTTGACAGCCCTCAGCTGCTGCGGCAGACCGTCGTCATGAGGCCGAGCAGCGCGTACTTGGTGGCGGTGTACTCCCAGTTTCGTTCCGGTTCATGGACAGTGGGTCCACGGCGTTTGAGATGGACGAGAACAGCGGCCTGGTGTGTCACGTGGAGAAAGCGGAGAAGCTGGAAAACAGGTAGGTGGACGAGAAGGTGGACGCCAAGGTAGACCCATAGGCGGCGCGAAAGCGGCCATGGCCCGTTTCAACGAATTGACAGTCAGCGCCAATGGTACAATAACTGCGGAGGGTACGTTGAGATGACTTGTTTGGCTATAGACACGTTTTGCTTTATTATACATTTGATTAGTTTGCATTGTAATACACAGTACGCTGATTTCTACAAGGTCGTTTGCAAGTTTCTCTAATATCGTCATCGGACGTCGTGTTGAAGACAGCCGACGTCTCCGATTTGTTAGTCGCTCTTCTCCTCATCGCAGACACATCTCAGACACATCCCAGACTCCCCGTCTACTGTCCCCTCCTCTACACATAGCTGTTATCCACCCAGCTTGCATAGTCGCCGCCCAGAATCGTGCCAATCGAAATGGGCGACGACAGCTTGGTCGCGAAGCTGCCCCGCGTGCCGCTGGCGCCCGCACCCGTGTTGTCGTACTCTTGGAACGAGACGCCGGCCGTGTTGGGCGTGCTCGTGCTCCAGATCGACCAGCCAGCCGCATTGACGATGCTGGAAAGCACCGTTTCCTGGACACAAACGCGCGCGTACTGGCTCCAGGGCCGGCCGAGGTAGACGGTGCCGGCACCCACGGACGCTCCGGACGCCGCGGACACGGTCGACTGGTCAATGACATAATAGCTGACGCCGGACGCGCTCGGCCGTCCATCGGCTGTGATGCAGCCGCCGCCCGCTTTGAGGGCAATGTGGCTCTTGGTGATCCAGGCGCGCGCGTACTGGCCGAAGATAAAATCGACGGCGCCCTCAATGTAGCAAGCCGCATACACCTGGTTGCCCGTCTGAGCCAGCAGGGTGTCTTGGTACCCGTAGAGACCGACGCCGTAGTAGCCCTGCTTCGTGTTGTAGGCCGACAGCGCAATGGCCTGGCTGCCCTTGCCGTAGGTGTTTTTGATGTTGATGTTGTAGACCCTGACGCTGGGTGACAGGTTGATGAGGGCGGCCGTGTGCTCGTCGTCGAAGCCGTCGGCCGCGCTCGACTTCCACTCGAGGTTAACTACATTGCTGGTGTACGACGCCGTGTTGGCCGTCTCGCCGTAGATTGTCAGGCGGCCCGTCAGCATGGGGATTGTCACTTGCTCTGTGTACGTGCCGGCATAGACGAAGATTTTGCTCGAAAACTTCGATGTCGGGGAGATGGAGCCGACGGCTTTTTGGATCTGAGGAAATTCAGTGGGGGCTCAATGCTTGAGAGGTAGGGAAAGGACAAGAACTACAGCTCACTGGCTTTGACTGTAGATGTCTGGTGTTTGTGTCTAGTGTCTGTATTTTGTTTTACACGTCGTGGCTCTCGATAGGCCGGATATATTTCGTATAGATAGCTCGGTATGCCGCGCACAATTCTTAGACGATATTGGACGGCACCGGACGACATGAGCGTGGGGCTACGGCGTACAACACAGGTTCATATATCTTAATGGTGGCTTGTCTCAGACCGGGTCCATCAACGGCCTCTGTAATCCCAAGTCTTCCCGGGCATTCCAAACATTTTAGGTCTTCCAAGGTAACCGGATAAAGTCACCTGCAAATTTGTTACAATCACCGCCAAAATTGAAATTTCAGGTTACTCGATCTTTGACGTATTACTTCCACCGTTGCTCGAGGTTATAAGGTGAAAATAATGCGTCCAAACCGTAGGGTCAGAGGACTATAGCCACGATTTCTTCTAGGGTTCCAGCTACATCATTTTTCGTCGTTCGTCGTGGACCTGGATCCTGGATCCGTTTGCAATTCGGATAGGCCTCGACTCCTTCTTCAGCACAAACGATTCTTGGGCAGGTGGATGGCGGCTGGAGACATTGTCCCCCATCATCTCGTCTGCAGGGTACCGCCAAGGGCCTTCCAGATGCAACGACACTAGACAACGGCCCGAAGCGTCATTGTCTTCAGCTTTCTTGGCAAGTTCGAGTGGATCCAGTTCTGGACGTCGTCAATGTTTTATCTTTCCATCTCTGTCTCTCTGGACTCCAAACAACCGCATCTACAGAGTACAATCGTGGAAAATACAGCGCCGCAATGTTGTAGTCGATCATCGATGTGGGGGAAGTGCAGCTTGCAGCTTGCGGGGATCACCTGAGACGGACAATTGGGGTAGATTTTAGTTTGGGAGCTGCCCATCCGGACTGACAGACTAACAAACACACAGATCCGTCCAGGAGAAGCTTAGTCTCGCAATGCTCCGAGGACCTAAAATTTACATGCACATGCAATGTTTGTTGTCTTCCAGCAAGGGTTGAATTTATCAACTTGTACGGCTGTACGACTATTCACTGACGTCTAGCATCTAGGCTACGATTCCTCCCAGGGCTAGCTTCTTCCTCTAATCAGATCCTCTTTCCACTCAATACTGGGGTGCAGCAAGCTACAAGGGAGGTCTGAAAACCACATCGTACTACGATAATGAATAATGTGTTGGCTTTTGATTGCTGCTTTCCCGTTTGGCTCGTTTACTGCCATTGCGGAAGGTACCGTGTTGTTTGTTTGGTGAGGAAGGCTCGATGACGTGGGGCTGACAACGACGTCATGCAATCCGCCCCCGTGTAACAAAATGACTGCGGGGGAAGGCGCGACACGACTTTCTGTCCTGTCCTGCTCCCATCAATGATTTCCATCAACATTTAACAACATCGCCGACTCTACAATCCATGCATCGAACCATCTACAATCAACACCGCACTATTTTCTCCAACTACAAATCCGTAACGAGCTTCGTCAATATCAGAACCCTCCGCACAGCTCCCCACTGCAAGACCAAAATGGCCGACGATAAGACCGAATCGGGAGCCACCGCCGCCTCTAACCAATCGGGGCAGGCAACAGCATCTTCCACACACCACAACCCCGGAGCTGAGGCGATGCGCCGGGCGTATGCCAAGTACAATGTCCAACCGACTGTCTCCAACCCGGCCGCGGTCCACCACAAAGCCGACCAGGTTCCCACGGATGGCGCGGCGGATGCCAAGGACATACCTACGGATAAGAGCGGCGGCGACAAAAAGAAGTAATGGGATGGTTCAGCCGGGGTGTCATTCGATTGTTCCACCATCCGGATAGGATGAGTGGATGACGAGAGGTACTTAACTTTAGGTTGGACGGTCCCGGACGAAGGAATAACAATAGGCTGGCTTTGATCCCGAGTACGTTTGTATTTGGCGAAAGCAGCTGCGAAGACGTTAAATTTCCAATATAGGAAGCCACGACGACAGTACAAATCAGTTTCAAATGGCAAAGCTGAAAAACCTGGAAGTGGATATGGAGGTAATGGCGGAGAAGCTTATCGACACCTGGGGCGACGAGACTCTAGGCAACGGATGAGGGGCGTGTAAAATCAATTTGGTACAATCGTCTCGAGCAACAACAGGAGACAAGGATAACAAGACTCGTGATGTTTGTCGAATTGAAAATTGATTTTTTTTTAATAGTGTGAGGATCACTTTGGCTACCGATGGCTCCTTCCTCGGGAGTGGCACGTACCGCCGAAATCTGAGAGCCGGCGCGGCATTCGGCACTCGCACCTTCTGGGCATTGTGGAACCCCCTCTTTCCTTCCCCAAAGCAGCCCTTCTGCGCTTCATCGCTGCTTCCTGTACCGTATCACAATTCTCGCTCTTTCTTACGTCCTGCCTCCGACTACGGGCTCCCACATTTGGAGTGGTGCCTTGTGGCATGTCTCCGTTTGCCTAATGGGCGGCCACAACTTTTCCCTCGCAACTGGCGGAATGCACGCCGTTCTACCACCATTTCATACGAACAAGACAAGGCAATCGTTTATTTTTGGTTTCGCGTTCTGTTCGCCACGAATTTACAACCGAGTTCCGGATGAGGTCAGCTGCCAGTCTTGTCACCTCGAGATAGCCCGTCGTTGACGAATGCCACCACTACGAATGCCACCACCTCTACGACTGTCACCAATAATGCGTACTCGTCACTTGCCTGTACTGCGCCCCGAGGATGGCCAGCGGAGCAAGAGTGATCCCACGTTGTTGAGCCTTCCCCGTCTTCCCCTCGCTCCACACTCTACACTTCTCTGTTGTAGATGACCTCAAAGACCCGGGGACAACCGATATACATGTCCAGTGCCACGCGAACCGCCTCATACTGTCTGTTCCTCCACTTTCATCGACATCATATCATTTTGCCCACTGCCACTTCCATTCTTTCAAGATTGCATGACGTTTAGATACAACTTGTGAACGACTTACAGATATCCACTGTCATCTGCCACCACACTTTATTCCATTAGGATACTATTGCCATTTTACAATCATTTTATAGTCCTCTTGTGCATAGGATAGCACATCATCTATACGTTCATCATCTTCCCCGGCGGCCGCCAACGTTGTCTATACCCATATCTTGACGCATCATGACACAAGACAGTACTAATGGCACAAACGGCGTGCCCAAGGTGAACGGCACGAAAGGAACTCACGCCAACGGCACTGCCCCCAAGGCGTCGCCGTTTGGTTCGCTCAACGATGGCCTCGACTACGATGTGCTGATCATCGGTGCCGGCCTCAGCGGCATCTACGCCATGCACCGCATGGCGCAGCTGGGCCTGCGGGCCAAGGTCCTGGAGGCCGGGCCGAGCGAGGGCGGCACGTGGTTCTGGAACCGGTACCCGGGCGCGCGGTTCGACTCGGAGAGCTACTCGTACATCTTTTCGTTTTCGCCCGAGATTCTGGCGGAGTGGGACTGGACGGAGCACTTTGCGCCGCAGCCGGAGACGCTGCGGTACATTGAGTTTGTGACGCGCAAGCTGGACCTGCGCAAGCACATGCAGTTTGACACGCGGGTCCGCCGCGCGCAGTTTGCGGAGCGCACCCGCGCGTGGACGCTGACGGACGACCAGGGCCGCACCTACACGTCGCGGTACCTGATCACGGCCATTGGCATCCTCAACGAGCCGACGCTGCCCAACATTCCCGGCGTGCACGTGTACCAGGGGGAGGCGTGGCACACGGCGCGCTGGCCGCAGGGCGGCGAGGACCAGCTGGCGGGCAAGCGCGTGGGCGTCATCGGCACGGGCGCGACGGCGATCCAGACAATCCAGACAATTGCGCCCAAGGTCGGGTCGCTGACGGTCTTCCAGCGCACGCCCAACTGGACGGCGCCGCTGCGCAATGCCACGATTGGCAAAGAGGAGATGGAGGCCATCCGCGCGAGCTACCCCGAGATCTTCCGGACATGCGCCGAGTCGGCCTCGTGCTTTGTGCACGTCGGCGACGACAACGACACGGTGGCGACGCCCGCCGCGGAGCGTGAGCGCCACTGGGAGCACCTGTACGCGCAGCGCGGCTTCAGCAAGGTGCTGGGCGTCTCGCGCGACATAGCCACGAGCCGCGAGGCCAATGCGCTGTACAGCGCCTTCCACGAAAAAAAGATCCGGGCGCGCATCCACGACCCCAAGGTGGCGGACCTACTGATCCCGACCAACCACGGGTTCGGCACGCGGCGCACGCCGCTCGAGAGCGGCTACTATGAGGTGTTCAACCAGGCCAACGTGACGCTGGTGGACGTGCGCAGCAACCCCATCGAGCGCATCACGGCGACGGGCGTGCACACGTCGGATGGCCAGGACTACGATGTCGACGTGCTGGTGTACGCCACGGGCTTCGACGCCGTGACAGGTTCGTTCAATGCTATTGACTTTGAGGGCGTTGGCGGCACGAAGCTGCGCGACGTCTGGGGCGAGGGCATCAAGACGTACCTGGGCCTGACGGTCAAGCACTTCCCCAACATGTTTATGATCATGGGCCCGCACCAGACGATTGGCAACGTCCCGCGCAGCATCGAGTACGCGGTGCAGTGGACGGCCGAGTTCATTGAGTGGGCGGTGGCCCACCAAGTCACGTACTGCGAGGCAACGGACGAGGGTGTGGCGGCGTGGACGGAACACGTGCACGAGTGCGGCAAGGGCCTGCTGGCCAACGAGGTGGACTCGTGGATGACGGGGGTCAACAAGAACCTGGCGCACAAGCAGAAGCGATCGATGACGCGGTACACTGGCCCGGCACCGGGTTACCGCAAGCGGTGCGAGGAGGTCAAGGCGCAGGGATACTCAACCTTTGTCATCAAGAGGGGCGGCGAGGCATAAACAAAAGAAGAGGGAAATTTCATGGGGAGACGAATCATAGATTCACATGATGTCCACCGTATTGTAGAGATGTGATTTCCGAGGTTTCTAATGCGTAGGATGGTTTCTATGTCTAAGTCTTTCATTTCTTGTACCTCTCTCTACATTGTATCCTCACCGTGGACAAGGATGTCCAGCGTGTTTGTGGCCGTGGGGGATTTGAGTGCCCATGCAATGCCGTCTTCCATTGTGGCATCCCAGTCCCGACTCACGGACAGCCGGTCCGGACCATAGCGCCGGAAACCGTGCGGCACACCACGGTAGAGGTGGACATTGGTCGGCACGCCTGCTTTCTCAGACAGCAGCTTCGCATAGAGCAGGGCCTCGTCGCGCAGCGGGTCCAGCCCACAGATGCCAAACACAGTCGGCGGCAGACCCCGGACCTGCTCGGCCGTGGCGTTGCCGGGACTCAGGAACGTGTCGTCGACACGCGGGTGGGCGGGGGCTTTGAGCAGATCCGTGAAGAAGTGCGCGATGTGGACGGGCAGAATGGGAGCAAACTCGTTCTCGACGAGCGACGACACTTCCGGGCTGGCGAGTTGCGCCAGCTGCGGCGCGTAGCACTGGCTGTTGACGAGGGCCGGGATCATGAGCACCTGGCCGGCGACACGAGGGACGTCGGCCGGCAGTTTGCCCAAATGCTGCTCCAAGACGAGCGTGGCCGTGATGTGGGCACCGGCCGAGATGCCGCCCACGACGATCTTGGCTGGGTCGACACCGAATTGAGGCACGGCCGTGGCGTGGATCCAAGCCAAACCGTCCTGTGCGTCGAGCCACGCCGTCGGGTACGTCCACTCGGGTGTGTGGCGGTAGTTGAGATTGAGCACGACGAGCGACGTGCCCTTGTCCGAGGTGTTGATGGCCAGATTGGAGCAGATGGCGTCTTCGGACGACAGCGTGCCGAACAGGTAGCCACCGCCGTGCAAGTGCATGTAGAGAGCAGGCTGGGCGTCCTTGGGCACCGACTTGGGCCAGTAGAGACGGCCCTCGAGGGCAAACCCGTCGCGTGCCAGGATGGACACGTCAATGAGCTCGACCTTGTCTGCGAGCTTCGTCATGAGCGCCGCAGACGTTTTCTCGCGGTTGGCATTGGCGGCCGCGCGCTTCTCGAGTACAGACGACCCATCGGGCGCTGGCGAAGGGAACTCGGCCTCGACGGCCTTCCATTCTCTGCTGGCGCCGCCGTACTTGGAAAAGTCAGCCATGGTGGAAAAGGGTGCGGTGGCGAGGATGAAGGATGCAGTTGTTTCGTGATGTTGCAAAACAAGGGATTGTGAGGACCGCCACGGTCGTCAGGAGGTTTATTGATATGAGCAAAGAGGGGAAGAATGGCACAAGCTTACGGAGTCGGAGTGCAATGGTACCGTCGTTAGCGCCGACTCCGTCAAGAGTATGCTGGGAAGGATGCGCCTGTTTGGCCCCAGTGAGTGGAGTGCATTCCGCATTGCGCGGCCATACGGCATTGGGTAATCAACAGACGTCGACGACATAAATTCCGAAGGCCTGATGCATATAGTCGATAGAGCATCGAGCAGTCCTCAGTCAATGCATCTTCAGGTGGACCATATCTTCTGGTGCATTGTAGCATCGAGACGACTCATTTGCCAGTTCGATGTTGTCAGAACTAGAAGGAGTCCGTTGCTACAATAAATTATGGTACACAGAAGACAAGACGGCCCAGGTGTCTGACAACGATGACAGTGCTTGTCGCTGCATTTGTATCGTCGTTCAAAATGGCCGACGGTGGGAGATGTTGCTATCAGGTGACGTTCACCGTGATTACCTGACGGGGAAGGAATGAACGTACGTGGACACCACAGCACTGAAAGGACAGTTGCCCTTTGTAGTTCGAGACCGCACCAGTAGGATACAAGGAAGGTACGACTGAGGCCGACATTCGTTCTTTACAATGTCTTGTGGCTCTTTCTCTATTCGTTTTACTTGATGTTGGTAAGGATGTGCAGTAACGGAAACTGCGCCATGAATATTGTAGCAATAAATGCTCCTGACGGTATGACTTCTTTTCGTTGTAGTTATTGCTTTTTTATATAATAAAAATAGTCTATTGTACCTAGTGGTATTGCCAACATCGACTTGTGATTCTTTCTCTTCTCCATGTTTTGGTTCTGCAACGACGAATGCGGTGGTAGCTCCTTCCTCCCCAATCCAGCCCCCTCACATCTCATGTCGCGCCTTCTCCAACCAAAAGTCGCCTCGGCAAAGCCAGCACCCGACTAATCCCAACGCCGGTTTTTACTTCTCCGCACCACACCCACAAGCTCACACGCTTCCTCCACTGCCCCAGTCGCATCCCCGCAAGCAACAATGACCGAGCCAGCGTATCGACGGCTTGCCCTGGCTAACAGGCCTGTCGTCTGTTGGTCGGCGGTTGGCTGCACCGGCTGCTGGTTTAGCTTGAACGAGCTTAACTTGCAAGACGGCGCTTCATCAAAGGAGTTGAAAGAGCTGCGTTCGAAGCATAATCCACAGAGAACACGACAGCTCAACTTCGTGACACAAGTAACAATCGCGACATCTCCTCCGACCGCACAATGGACCCCGCACCACCTGAGCCACCATCGCGTTCGCTCAAGGGCCGTGTGGCTGTAGTGACGGGCGCCGGCTGCATTGGCGACGGCATCGGCAACGGCCGGGCGATTTCGATACTGTTGGCCGACGACGGCTGCGACGTGGTGTGCATGGACGTGAACCTGGCGTGGGCGCAGACGACGGCCGACAAGGCAAATGCAGGCCGCGCCGACGGCACGCCGCGACCGGGACGGGCAGTCGCCTTCCAGGGCAATGTCACTGTGGAGGACGACTGCCGGGCGGCTGTGCAGCACGCCCTCGACACGTTTGGCCGCCTCGACATTCTGGTCAACAATGTCGGCGTGGCCGGCGCGTCGGGCACGGCTGAGGACGTGGACCTCGAGCAGTGGGCGGCGGCGCTCGACATCAACGTGTCGAGCATGGTGCGGATGGTCAAGTACGCGGTGCCGGCGATGGCGCGCAACGGCCAGGAGGAAGGAAACGGCGTGATTGTCAACATGGGCAGCGTGGCGGGCCTGCGCGGCGGCACACCGCATCTGCTGTATCCAACAAGCAAGGGCGCTGTGGTCAACATGACGCGGGCCATGGCGGCACACCACGCGGCGGCCGGCATCCGTGTCAACTGCGTGTGCCCAGGGATGCTGTACACGCCGATGATGTATGCGGCGCCGGCCGAGGACGCGTCCGAGTCGACAAAAGTCATCATGTCCGAGGAGGCGCGGGCGGCCCGCAAGGCGCGCAGTCTGCTGGGCACAGAGGGCACGGCATGGGACTGCGCGTGTGCAGTGGTGTTTCTGTCGAGCGACCACGCGCGGTGGATCACGGGCGCCATCATCCCGGTCGATGCGGGTGTCACGGCGGCTGTGGGCATTGGCATGCCCAAGAGCGCAAGTGTAAATGGGACATAAAGGGTGTGAATCTCATCGGAAAATGGTCTAGAATATAAGCATGTCACGATTTATCAGGACATGACTTATAATTCATTTTGTTAACTGCGACTAACGCTCTCAGCTGAACTTACAAGAGTTTATATTTTAACTATGATAATAAAATGGAAAAATAGTTAAATGATTATTGATAGGTTGTAACGTACGTGTTATATTTAACAACTGTTGTATAAAAGTATAGTTTTATATAGGTTTATATTAAATAATCGGCGATGACTAAGTCTTCTATCCTCCTTGAAGGGAATCTTTAATCTTATATATATTTATTTTTCATGCCCCGTCAAAGTAAGCTTCATTTTTTCTAAAATAGGCCGTTCCTTGCTTCATATGTTTTATCTGTGCCAGGCAGCGCCTAGCCACTCTTTTGCAGTGCAGAGTACGGCGCACCAAATGTCCCGGGCTGCCGATGGTGAATGGACTGCCGTCGACCGGACAGGGGCGTTGGGGTCGTAGTTTTTCTATCACCGAAATTGGTTGTACCATGATGGCGTGAAGCTTCGACGCAATGAACCGTAGATGCCGGTCTGTCTCCTAGAGTACGAGGATAAGATGCAGTGTAAAAATAGGTGAAAATTAGCTCGCTTGGGGCCTGAGCCCGAGAGGCAAGATTTTGCATCGGCTGCGGCGCGAACGGGAGCGCGAGAAGAGGCGAAAGGCCAGCAGCAAGTTGTAGGTCGGGGGGTTGTCGGATCTGTATCTGGTACTCATAGATGTCAGTGTAACAACTTCGTTGTTCTCTTTCGTTTTCATGGCATTCGTTTGGGAATATTGTAACAAAAATCAAGTGCTTTCCAATTGTCGCTATGCGTGCTGCCAGAATTGAGACACTCCAAAAGCATGTAGGATATAAAAGTAAACAATGAAACAAAACGACACAAAAAAACGTGTGACATATCGAAAACGAGCAAAAGCCCATATCAACAGACGCTCGTCATCTAAATATTAGGTAGCAAAACGAATCGTGCTGCAAGTTTGTGATGATGTAGAGTATTGTACCCCTCTCCTGATCTGCTTCCTCCACCTCCCCACGACTACCTCGCGTGAGGACTGCTGCTGCTGTCCAGTTCCGAGTACGATGCCGGCACCGGCCCCGAGTGGTATGTCATGCCGCCCGGCGACGGTGTTGCCCCATGTGGTGACTCAACTGGCGTCGAGTCTGCCTGGTAGATTGGCTGTCCCTGTGGTGGCGCACCATACGCCTGTCCGTTGTAGACTTGGCCGCCATACAGCTCCGCCGACTGCTGGCCACCTTGTAGCTCGGCGTAACTAGGAGCATTGGGCGAGTATGTTTGCTGTCCAGGCAGCTCGGCTTGGGGGCTGACGTGTGGCGGGACGCCGCTGGGATACCCGTAGTTGGCGGCTCCTTGGAGGTGTGCCGATGCGGGTGAGGTACTGTTTGGCGGCGGCGACTGCGGGCTGACGGTGGAGGCGGCAGCAGTGACGTTGTTGTACTTGTTGACGCTGAGGCTCGGGCTCGGCGACGGCAGTGGCGGTTTGGCACCGTACGGGCCGTACGCGTTCTCGGCCGAGAGCATGGCCGCGCCATCGCCAACGGCTGTGCCACCGAGTTCGCCGGGGCCACCAGGACCACCAGGGCCGCCATGGTTCGTGCTGATGCTCTGGTTGTTGGTGCCGTGACCCAGGTTGTTGAGCTGCTGGAACTCGTTGCTACCGGCCGGGCGGTTGCTGTTGTTACGTGCATGGCGCCAGACAAAGAACGCAGCAAGAGCCAACAGGCCCAGACCCGCCACGACACCGACAACGGCGCCGGCAATGACGCCTGCGTTGGACTTGTGGCCGGTTCCGTTGGGCTGGCCGTTGCTGTCGCCACTAGAGCCGCTTCCGCCAGAACCACCAGACGCGCTAGTACCAGTCGCCTTGTTCGTGCCGCGTGTGGTCGTGGCCTTGTTGCCGCTGCCTGTGCCAGTGGCACCACCACCGCTGCCGCCGAGGCCGAATGGCGCAGACTGCGCCACTGAGGTCGTGATGCCGGTCACGACCAACTTGTTGTTGGCGGCGCTGCAGTACATGTTGAAGATCTGAGAAGGTCAGTATTGCCACAGTACCTCGGATGGCACACGCAAAGAGGGAAACTCACAGCCAGGGCCGACGAAATGTCGTCGCTGCCGCCCTGTGAACACTCGTACTGGATGTTGGTCGAGATGTAGCTCGATACCATACTGGACATGCTCGGTTTGAGGCATGCGCACGACGCCAGCAGCTGCGGGCCGGTCGGGCAGAGATCATATGTGTTCTGCAACGTTAGCAAGTCTACCACTTATACTCATCAACGCAGCACAAAGTGTTATCAATACGCGCGACAGTCACTTACAGTAAACACCGCCGAGGACAGACCGTCCTTGGCGCACCTTGCAAGCGAATTGAACTGCGGCATATCGGTAATATAGTATGACACTGAAGTTGTCAGCGGGAGACACAACCGGGAGCCGCAACATGACTGAGGGAGGCGGGGAACACACTATCACCCGGCGGGTTTGATGCCGAGGGGAACGACGACGTGCCCGAATTCAGGTTGCAGTACGCTGCGAAAAAGGCCTGCGCCGACTGGATGTCCGCCGTGTGGGACGAGCAGTCGTAGCCGACCATGGTGTTGATCGTCTGGCTGACGAGAAGCGAGTTCTGGTTCTTTTGGCACACGCACGTTGCCAGGTCGACGGCGTCGGGCGGGCACAGCGAGTACGTCATCTCCATGACGGCATACGAGACTTGGCTGGAGGCACAGGGCGCCAAGTAGGACATCTCGGGGATGTCCGTGATATACTGGGTGACGGGTGTGGCCGGCGTCGCAAAGGAGGCGGAACCGCCCTGGTCGCAGTAGTGGCTGAACACGAGCGAGGCCGATTGCTGGTCGGAGCTGGCGGTGGAGCCGCAGCTGTAGCTTATGTCGCTGGAGATGGACGCCGACACGGTCGCAAAGAGGTTGCCCTTAGAGCAGACGCAGGACTGCAGGGCCGTGACGGCCTCGGGGCAGTTTTCGTAGGTCATGGTCATGACATTGTAGCTGAGGGCCGACTGCGCGCATGGTGCCTGGGGAAGGAGGGAGAGGGATTGTCAGTATTATCATATGCAGAGCACATTGTCACATACTTGTGTCGCCAAAAGTCGCAGGCATTGTTGTGGTTGCAACTCACTAGCAATGTGTAGATGTCCAGATCCGTGACATAGACGACGTCAGTTGCGACGACCGGCGCCAGCGCGCCCATTAGGGGCAGCCACGCAAGGGCGCGTGAGCCTCCTGAGCGCATGGTGTAGACAGTGTTTGTTGTCGATAATGAAGAGTTGGCAAAGGACAACGGAGGCTCGCACGAGCACTCGACGGTGGAATAGCAGATGAATGTAGTCGAGTGGCGAACCACAGGGCCGGAACAGCAAAGACGCTTCACGGTGAGGATAGAGGAGGGCGCGACCGAAAGGCAACGACACACTGCAACTGGATGACGAGGATGAGGGGATCGCAAACTGATCAGGTTTCTCTCGATATCGACACCTATTACCTCCTTTAAGACGCGAGACAAACAACGAGTAGATAAAAGAGAGTATGAAGTAGACAAAACAGACTAACGGGAAACAGGGCTGAAGGCAAAAAAAGAAAAAGAAAGAAGGGGAAAAAACCAAAAGGCCCAAGTGACTGCGCGGAGACCAGTCGAGTTCGCGTCCCACTCAGCCAAGGAGCCGTCGAGGAGAAAGGAGACTGGCTAGGAATACAAAGGGTCGCATGTGAGAAGATTCCGGGCAGGCAAGTCTGAAAGTTCGCGAGTCAGGTAGGGCCAGGCAGATGGGGGGGACAAAAAGAATTGAAATGCGCAGCAAAGGAGACACCACCGTTACTGTCTCCCGGGATCATCTCTTCCCATCTTGCTCGCCTCGTTTGACGGAATACGGAGTACGGGGTACAGAGCACTCGCATCTGCCTCGCATCGACACAATGCAAGGACGTCAACTCCAGCGCGTCCTCACGCCCAGAGAAGACCTTTTCAACTCCCCATTGTTTGAGTCGTGGGTTGTGGGAGAAGGGCAACATATCTTACAAGGGTCCTCGAAGATCCCTGCCAGCTGAAAGAAAGGGAGGGGATGCACCACCTCCATCCATGCGGAAGAGCGCCGCCTTGCTCTGCAATGCCCCAATCAATAGTCGCAGTGGAGCGCTTACCGTCTGAACTCGGAATAAGGGACGCGAAGAAAAGGAGAGTGCGACCATTCAAGACACCATCAACCTGCCAAGACGCAAACAACCCCCAAGACTAGTACAGAACCAGTGCAAGCGTAAGGCAGACCCATGAAATGGCTTCGCATGGCGAGCAGCGGTTCACGAGCGGATTGCAGGGGATCTGTAAAACTCCTGCGTGCTTCGCAGGTCTGAGGTTGCATTTTGTGCGGTGATGCGTCTGGGGAGGCATAGAATCAAAGAGGCTTGCAGATGACTTTAGATAGATCCTGAAATCGAAGCATTGTGAGCATCGTGGGAATTATGCGTCTTCGGTATTCTTCTCTTCAGCAGCCAAGCCCGCTGTGGGGTCCGTATGGGCGCATTTCTCAGAAACATAGCTTGCCTGTGTCTAGTAGTGATCGGCAATCCGGACGGCTGACGGCCACCAGATGTTTTTGACAGACATAGGGCAGAGTCGGGAGTGGATTGGCTGGCGTTACGGCAGGTGCCTCGATAGGTGTTATGGTATGTTGTACGGAGTTTGTTGAATGTTTGTACTCCGTACTGATTGCTCTGTAGGTTTTTCGTCCGTTCTCAGTGAGCTGGCCTTGGTCAATGTGTGACGGTTTTGCTGTGTTCTCCACCGTATTAGGTTTAGCAAAAGAACGGCCAGGGAACCAAAACGTAAGACTTAAAACCGGCATGGAGAGCGAAAGAACATTGCAGACGACCTCTTTCCCACAGGCCAACGACTCCATTTTGCGTCGCTCGTGCCATACTTTCATTGGCCAGAAAACGGGTCTATCTCAGTGATGTTGTATCCGCTGTTGCTACTCCACAGTAGGAGGCAGTGCGTTCTTCGGTAGAAGAGTAGCCGTAAGATGTTTATTTTGCTGGAAATGGGGGCGGGTACGATGCTTGGATGCAAGTACAACTACATCGCATGCCATAGCAAGTTCGTTCTGTTGAATGACGTTAGTGATCCGATACAGGCGGCGTTTAAGGAGAAGACTTAGCTTTGGTTTTTATTCGTTTGTTCCTCCTGTGGCGTTCGAACGTTTTGCTTTTTGCCTCATGTCCCTGACTTTTCCCTATTCTGCATTCGTTCAGGGACGCCCTGCTTTTTTTTCTTGTCTTTGGTCTGGCCTGTTATGTCCATCGATGCATTGGCGCTGTAGCCAAGCCCGCTAGCCAGGAAACTATCAGCTTTGGTTTGGTTGTGGGAAATGAGGCCAGGGGGGTGTGGCTTGGAATCCTGCGAATAACCGTTATGTTGAGCCGCACTGAAAATAAGAGCTCGTTCCGCCGTAATTCGTATACAAAAGATGACGCAAGGACAAAAAGGCAATCAAATAACGTGAAGAAAAATTATATCTACTGCAAGAAGAATGGCATGCCGTACCACCAAAGGAAACGGTGTCAGAACAGGTCCAAATTTTTTTTTTGAAACGGATACAGAAAGCAAAAAGGAAGAAAAACAAAGTCAAAAGGGATCAAAAGAGTTCAAAAAGGGCAAAAAAGGACGTCCTTGCGTCAAAGAAATGAGCGGCAGCTGCGCTACATACTCTGCACATTGTTTCGTCCTTCATTCCCAAGTGTGTCTCCCTACCAGATGAAGGAGTTGCTGACCGCACTGTGATTGCTATTCGGGCCAGATATTTCCGATCCGAAGTCACCCACTTCACTCCACTGCATCGTGTCCGGCACGGCTCTACCGAACAGGTCTCCGTCATCAGAGGTATTGCCATTACCCGCGAAGAAATCCCCGGGGTGATAACCACTGAGGTAATTGCCATCAAATTCATTTTCATCGAGACGACTGCCACCAGCATAGTCACGGGCGACACCACCAGCATTATACTCACCAGCGTCTTCGTCGCGAACGAAAGGATCGCGAGTAATAGAATCGTTGTCATCAAAATGGTCAACGTCGAAACCATTGGCAGTATTCACCCAAGGAACATCATCAGTTTTATCAGGAATATCGTCGGGCTGTTGACTGTAAAATGCACGTGCATGCTGAATTGCGTCAACTATCAGAAAATCATCAAGATCACCTGCCCAGAGGTCCGCCTGGGTGTTCTGTTGGCGATATTGGGATGGGAAGTGACGCGGGTCCTGGCCCGAGTAGCCCCCGTGTTCCTCGCGAGATTGGTGGTCGAACATACCCCAGGCGTCGTTATGAGGTCCGTCCATGTTCGCCAGCGGGCGTCCGAAGAAGCCTTCGGCCACCTCGGCTGCCGCAGTCGCCATTGTTGGTGCTGGCCAAGTGAAGTCGTTCGCCGCGGTGCGGTGAGGGCGGCCAAAGAACCAGCGAAGCCAGTCACGGCGGCTTTCCAAGACGATGTGTGATCCAGAAATGTTTTGGCCGTGGTGGTGAGCCTGATGGTGTGTTTGGTATCTTGTTTGGTCGTGTGCTTGATGATCCTCCTGTTGGTGCATTTCGCTATGATGATGATGGTGATGGTGGTAGTGGCGATGGAAGTGACGACAGAGACGACGATGACGGCGCTTCTTAATCCCCCGGCCAGGCTCCTTTGGCTGTTCGGCGGTCACAAACTCGCCGTCGTCGGCATGGTCTTGTTCCGTATTGTCATTGGCAGAACTGTGTGTGCTGTGACCATAAATGTGGAACGGACAATTTGTGTCCATACACACATGGTGGCCATGATCTTCGGTAGCGTGGTTGTCGGCATGGGCATGGGCATTGGCATCGCCGTTACCATGAATGTGATTTTGGGCTGTGTTTTCATACCGATGCTCGTACCGTACCGCTGTTTCAAGCCACCACGACCAACGCAACTGACGCAAGAAACGCCACTGCATCTTGACCAACCCGAGCAGTGTATCGACGGCATCCTTAGTGAGACCGAAGATACCTGACTGAACGAGAGAGTCAACGCCCACATGGCCGACGCCAAAGAACACCATTGCCATGGCCAATGTGACGATCACGATGGTGCCAAAAACAAATGGAGCGAGGGTTTCCACGGCACCTTCAGCCAGTGTGCCAGACACAACCCGGAGAAGCTTGAATAGAATGTTTCCAAAGGCACGGAGCGGAGCTTGGGAATTCCGTGGTGCTTGATATCCTTCGTGGTCTTCGTGGTCTCCCTGGTCTTCGTGATCTTCGTTGTAATGCATCTGCACCATACCGTTAGATGGACTCAGTTCCGATTCATTGGCCAAATTGCCAGGTAGTGAGGGTACTCCCGAGCTAAGCGGACCCTTCGAGTTCACTGTCGTATCGACGGCAGTGACGACGGCGGCAGAGGTAGTGGTAGTGGGAACAGCTAGGTCAGAACGGAAGGCACAGCAAAGTCTATGGAGTGATAGACGATGACAAATGTGCCGCGTTGCAGTATAGAACATGGCAAGCAGCGTCGGGAAGACAATGGCAACCATAGCCACCGGGTAGACTCTATGCAAGAGGATGGACCCGAGCTTGTTGCCTTGCAGGGCAACCATTAGCATTGAGTCCGGTCTAGGGTATTGCGGAGGCCAAATCAGATTGTGAGCCCGTCCACTGTTGAAAGCCATGGCGCCGACCACCCGGGAAGCTTGCGTTGCAGTGAAACTGGTGACGTCGGAGTACCAGCCAATCCTGGTGAAAGCAACGACGTTGTTCATACCGAGAGGGTCCCCGAGAGAGAAGAGGGATCCGAGTAGGTAGGCATAGTTGGCCACAAAAGAGACCGGCCAAATTGAGATTGAGAAGCCGTAGACGAGGCTAAGCATGGAAAGAATAATGTTGAGGAAGTGGATAAGGTGCTGTTCGTGATGGTGACCGCAAGCAAAGTGAAGAAATGGAGGTCCGAACAGGATAAGAGCAGTGGTGGCCGAGACAGCAGCTTGAATGGCCATCAGGAAATGATGAAGACGAAGCCTCCGACCCCACCCAGACAGGATGGAAAACGGAGGTAAGAACATGGTGAACAGGATAGATAGGTGAAGGATGTCGGATAGGTGTTGTCGGAGAGGATACGTAGTGGTTATAGGATGATAGGAAGCGATGATGGGGCGAGGTGCGACATTCCGTTTGTGTGAAGAGCAAAGGAAGTGATATTGAGATTTGAATTTTTTACAGCGGAGGGAATTTATCAAAACGCAGTGACGATGTCGTCAGCACCTCCTTTTTTGAATTCAGGGAAGGAAGGAGCGAGTGAATCATCATTTTCAAAACAGGAAAGAACGGGGCAGGTCGAAACGACACCGCACCTTCCTTGATTTCTAACAGAGTGATAGTTGGTTATCTTCGCGTAACTTGTCTTAATATTCCAACTCCCGTTGTCTCATTGTTCTTCTCTGTCATCTGTTTTATAAAAAAATTCAGAAACTTCCATGGCATCCTACTATAGCCATCTCCTCCACTTACGATCCGGCCCACATCGTAGCTCAATGCTGCAATCCCTTCCTGCTCCGAAAGCGTATCTATCCTGACCTCGACGTCGCACGCCTGAGAAAATCCACTCATCAGACAGATAGGGCAAGTCATGCGCTCTGGCCACGGGTTTCAGTGTGAGATAACTTTGGCTTTGGCACCGGGCAGAAGCAATGTTGCCATGGTTGGAAGTGACAGGCTCTTCAAGTGGTACATTCGGATAGGAAGGGGAAACAAATGCAACATAAAAGTGCGATTTTTTCTTGAACGGAAACGAACAGACAGCACCGTCCATGTATTTCCGGAAATCAAAACAAGCTGTTCTGATGTCGCCGAATTGAAAATAATCCGTTATTTTTGCGCACTTAAAGAATATTTCCGACAACACAACTTGGTGAATGCTGGCCAGGAATCTATATTTTACCATGTTTGTGCAAAGTTGAAACGCTCGATGACATGTACTAAAAGCAGAAATGCAAATCCTACTGCAACCTCACTACTCATCTTCGTCTTCATCGTCGTCTAGGCCTAGGTAGTCGACATGCCCCAGGAAATCACCGGGCCCGTTGCGCATCAGCTCGCGCATGTTGACACCGCCGGCGGCCAGGTAGCGCTCGCTTACGCCCATGTTGATGGGCTTCACCAGGAGCATCTTGAGCTCCCGGGCGCCAGCCTTGACGGCGGCCTTGGAGAGGATCTGGGCGTCGAGGTCTTCCTTGCGGCTGGAGCTGCGCCACTTCTTGGGCCCCGAGCTCGTGCGCTCAAAGACCTCGTCGTAGTCCAGATCCAAGCCGTCGGCTAGCTCCTGCAGGGCCTTGTCGTCTTTGTTCTGCATCTCCTTGGCGAGCATGGAGTCGGCCAGCTTCTTGGCACAGGTAATGCGGTCGCGGAGCTGCGCAATGATACGGCGGTCAATGTCGACGGTGCGGATGAAGGACGACGTCTTCTTGGCGCTCTTGGAGTTCTTGGCACTCTTGGAGCCAGTCGTCTCTCCATCGGCGGCCGCCGTCCTCTCGCTCTTGGCCGCATCGCGGGCGTGGATCTTAGCGACGAGGCGCTGCGTGGGCGTGACCTCCTTGGGTCCGCACATGAGGATGCTGACACCGGCCGTGTTGGCACGGGCCGTACGACCGGATCGGTGGACGTAAAAATCGGCCGTGCGGGGCACATTGTAGTGGATCACGGCGTCGACGCCGGGGATGTCGAGACCCCGCGCCGCCACGTCCGTGGCGACTAGAATGGAGCCGCGGGTGTGTGTTGAGGCTTTGAAGCGCTCAAGCGCGCGCAGACGCGCCTGCTGGGCCATGGTGGAGTGCAAGGCGACGGCCGGCAGCTCGAGCTTTTGCAGCAAGGGGGTGACGCGGCGCACGGCGTCGATGGAGTTTGCGAAAATAATGGTGCGTTTGTTGCCGAGGAGGAGCAGCAGCGCATAGAGGTACAAGTCCTTCTCCATGGCGTCGCATTGCAGCAGGCGCTCGCGCAGACGGCCGGCCATTTGCGACACGGGGTTCACGTCGATAAACTTGGGCACGTCCTCGCGAAAGTTGAGCTGTTTCAGGAGATGCTCCATCGACTGGCTCTCGTCCATCAGGTCGAATCGACTCTTTCCAGCCAGTTTCTGCTGCAGGCCCTTGTTGAAGGTGGCCGAGAAGACGAGCGTCTGTCGTGGCCGCTTCGTGGAGTCTGACGTTTCGTCTTCGTCGTCTTCGCTGCCTTGCTCGTCCTCGTAACCGTCTTGCTGCGTATCTTGCCGCTCGAGCGCGTCAACAATCTCCTTGGCCTCCTTGAAGTGGCCGTCCGCCAGCAGCCGGTCCGCCTCGTCAATGACTAGGAACGAGATGGCTTGGAATGCCTCCAGGAACTCGGGGCCCAGGTTCAGCACGTCCCACAGACGGCCCGGTGTCGCCACGACGACGTCGGCCCGCTCGAGCTCGCGCTGCTGCTTCTGCACAGACATTCCACCCGTAACGGGACAGACGTACGGGCTTGTGGGGAGGGCACCACATAGCTCTTTGATGTGCTTGTAGATCTGGTGCGCCAATTCGCGCGTAGGCGTCAGGATCAGCGCCAGCGGGGCCATCTTCTTGCCGTCTTCACCCTCTGCGTTGTTTGTTTTCTTATTCTTCTTTGCAGCGTTGCGGCTGTTGTAGCGGGCAATCCACCGCTGCACAATGGGAATGGAAAACGCGAGCGTTTTACCGGAACCAGTCGAGGCTTTGCCGATGACGTCGTGGCCGGCCAGGATCTCCGGGATGGTGGCGGCCTGGATGTCAGTGGGTGTGGTGAACTTGAGCCGTGCCAGACAAGACAGTATGGGCGGCGACAGGTTGAGCGGCACCCAGGCGGCCACGTCGGCGTCGTCTTCGAGGGCGTCCATGTCCGTGTCGGCCAGCGACGCGAACCCGGCGCTTTTGCTCAGCTCGTCGTCGACCCCTGCAGGGACAGGTTCTGCTGCGGCTACCTTCTTTGTGTCTTTTTGTTGATCCTTCCTCTTGTTCTTCTTGTCTTTTACATCGGCTCTTGAGTCGGCTTTTGAGTCGTTGTTGGCCTTTTGTTTCGTGTCCTTGTCGCCCTTCGTCTTGTCTTTTGGCTTTTGTTCCTGTGGCTGGTCCTTCTTTTCTGAAGTCTCTCCGTCGTCCTCGCCAGCCACGTCGTCATCAAAGCCCTCAAACTCCTCGTCGATTATGGCATCCGCCTGTTGGTCGCTGTCGTACGGGTCTGTCGTCACAAATTGGAGCCCATTCCCGCTGCGAACAACGTCGAAACCCGTCAGCTCTTCGATGCCCATGAAACCATCAAAGCCAAAACCTTCGGACCCGTCGACGGCTGGTGCCTCGACAGGTTTCCAAGCCTGCTCGTTGATCGAGACGACGCGTCGTTTGGCCGCCGGCGTAGGCGCAGCTCCCGCTTTGACTTCGGCGCCGCCATTGCCCTTGCGACGCTTTTTTGCGTCAGCGCCGGGCCCGCCTGCCTGGCTGCCGTTCTTGCGCTTGGTCTGCATAGTGGAGAGGAGGAGGAGGTCGAGGAAGAGAGTCGTTGGGGAATATAGGGAGAGCTGCTGTGGCTAGCAGCAAATTGTGCGGTTGCGCGGTACGTGTTGCAGGCAGCTGGCGTATCCTCGAAAGCCGCGATCTTTTTTCTGCCAAATTATTTGCAGCCCACCAAAAAAAGCCTTATCGTAATCGTTATCAATGACACTATTAACACTGTATAGCGCCCTTATTTGGCACGCAATCAAGCAGCTTTAACCAGTGTATATAGTAACTCTTATCAGCCTGAGCCCAGGTAAATCTTTTCTCCAATACGGGGTTTCGCCGCCAATAGGTTACGAGTAAAGTACATAAACTGTAGTATAATTCATTCCATATCTATAACGGAAGAGAGCACTAGGTATGGAATTTGTTTAAAGTTGTAGGATCAGAAGTTTGCTCTGTGTTGCTTCTGTTTACAGTCTTGACCTGTCACGTGCAGCTCAGGAGTGAAAATTGCGCCTAATTTTCTCACGCAGAACCCGACCAAGAGAGATGCACCATCACGGCCTGTAACAACACACAACGGTTTACATAAACCCCGCAAAACGACAGGATGGGCAAATCGTCCAAGGACAAGCGTGATGCCTACTACCGTCTCGCCAAGGAGCAGGGCTGGCGCGCGCGGAGTGCCTTTAAGTTGCTGCAGCTCGACGAAGGTGAGTGCAAGAGGATGTCACCCGGTAAAAGCATAAAATGGATGACATACGCTGACCGCCCAGAGTTTGATCTGTTCTCCGGCGTGACCCGCGTGGTTGATTTGTGTGCCGCACCCGGCAGTTGGTCGCAGGTGCTGTCCCGCGTGCTGATCAAGGGCGAGTCGTTTGGGCGCACGGCGTGGCAGAACCAGGAGGCGCTTGTTCGGCAGCAGATGCTCCGAGTGGGGGGTCAACCGGCGGCGGCTACCGCACAAAACGAGGCTGTGGCGCCTCCTTCCACGCACAGCGACGTCAAGATTGTGGCCATTGACCTGCAGCCCATCAGCCCGCTGCCCGGCATCGTGACACTCCGCGCCGACATTACACACCCGGCGACAGTTCCGTTGCTTCTCAAGGCACTGGATCCCGAGTCAGCCCCCTCCGATACCAATGCAAGCAACCCTGTGGACCTAGTGCTGAGCGACGGCGCCCCCGACGTCACCGGCCTGCACGACCTCGACATGTACGTGCAGTCGCAGCTGCTGTTTGCGGCGCTGAACCTGGCGCTGTGTGTCCTGAAGCCGGGCGGCAAGTTTGTGGCAAAGATTTTCCGGGGGCGCAATGTCGACCTGCTGTTTGCACAGCTCAAGCTGTTTTTTACACGGGTCGTGGTGGCCAAGCCGCGGTCGTCGCGGGCAAGCAGCGTGGAGGCATTTATTGTGTGCCTGGACTTTCGGCCACCAGCAGCCTTTCAGGCCAGTCTGGAGCGGCCGCTGGGTGTGGGCGACATCGTCCCGGACCTGCCACCGGACGGCGCGGACACGGCGGAGTCGTCTGCGTCAAAGGCGGGCGACCACATTGTCGAAGTGACGCTGGAAGACCTGCGGCCGTCTGACGAGACCAAGGCGGCGCCATCACTCGGCTCTCGCTGGATCGCGCCGTTTGTGGCCTGTGGTGATCTGTCTGCGTTTGATTCGGACGCCTCTTACAAGCTGCCAGACGACTACGTGTCTCTGGATCCCGTGCAGCCGCCGACAGCGCCGCCATACAAGCGGGCCCTCGAGATGCGCAAGGCCGCTGGCGGTGCCTACGGCAAGACGACAGCCTAGCACGACCTCATCTACGATAAAGCGACATATAAAGGAACGACTGGGGCGCAAACTACATCTATTCAGTACGCCGCTGTTGTTTTTGGGAGCTGCCCCACCGTCTATTCTGTCTTTTCCGTTAATGTCCCCGCCTCTGCCTTTGCCTCCTCATTTCGCTTCGCGTGATTCCGAATCGAGTTTGCCGGCCCCGGCATCTCCACCAACAGCATGCCGCTGCCCGGCACACCCGGCTGCGGCCGGTACCGCGCGGCCTCTTCGGCGCCCAGCGCGCCCATGTACATGCGCGCCGCCGACTCGGTGCTGGCCACGAGCCACAGGCTGCGCAGGTTCGGCCATCCGTCCGTGGAGGGAACACTACCCTCGCGGTCAGGCCCGCTACCGTGGCATAGCTCCCGCAGGCAGCGCATCATCCAGGCGCCGAGGCCGCGGCGCTGGTAGGCAGGCAGGATGTAGACATCGGTGAGGTAGGCGAAGGTGACGCGGTCGGTCACGAGGCGGCCGAAGCCAATCATGGATTGGGGTGCGCCGTCAGTGGAGTCTGTGGTGTACACGCCTAAGCACAAGCTGTTGGTGACCATGGCGACAAGCTGGGGCCGCGAAAGTGGCGTGGCCCACCACATCAGGTCGGACGACATGGCGTCGTGGAGGGCGTCGAGCTGGACGAGGGCCGGGTCGGACGAGCAGATGACGTGCTGTTCAGACGGGGTGGCGGCGGCCGTATTGTCGGCGGCACCCTTGGCATCGGTCAGCACGGATACGGGCACGGATGTGCGCCAAGTCAATGTTGGCGATCCTGTGGGCGCGGCCATTGTGAAAGATATGGATGACAGAGAAATTGTTGGCAGTGGCGATACTGGACGTGCAATTGAGATGAAGACACGAGATGTATAATGTCTTGCAGCCTGATGAGTCGCAATGAAATGAAATTATAGGAAAATTGGTAGATTTTCCCACCCTGACTCGGTTGCAGGTTCCCCGTAATTACGGCATTGTTGACCCTTAAAGAAAATCGATCAAAAGATGTTTTGAGACGGGTCATCATTTTACACGCTGTTCAGAGGCGGAGACTACTTTAGGGTGACTCATTACGGCGGTGTCAAGGCCAAATAGCGTGACTGACACTGCTGTAGGGCAGTGATGCCCCTGCTTCAAAGCTTGTTTCCACATTTATTTGGAGGTGATTCGGTTCCTCCTGCCTAGTTGAGTTACCCTGATCTTTGATCTCTATCAATCGTACCTTCCCGTCACGAAAAGGGCGTGGAGACGCAGGGGCACGACGTACAAAGTCTGACATTTCCTAAAACGGAAACTGGCCAATTGAGTCATGCCGGACGGCATCGACATGTCGTTTGCCCTCCCTGGTTCTGTTGACAAACACACACCACTGCGCAGTAGGATGGGCGTCAGCAGCTCAACACGCGTTTATGCAACAGATCAACAGATTGACGCCGCCACCATACTGCACGACGATACTCCACGACGCATCTTTCCTTTCCAACACTTCACCGCAGACCATGCTCGAGGATGAATTGATAAAACACGGCCAAATCGAACTCGGGCTGGCACTGTATGTATCTTGAACGGTGAACATCCGCGAACGCGTCGGTAGGCGTGCCTGTCGCTGTCGTTTCGGACACCTGCCGCGTCAGCTCCACAATCCGCCGAGCAATGCGCGCAAACTCGGGCGCGTGCCGGGCGATGCCGAGCCAGCGTTGCTGATCCGGGGGCACATGATCGCGAGCGGCCTGCCAGAGCGTTTCCCAGCGGTCGAGTGCCCGCAGGACGACGGCGGCCGTGCTGGGCGGCAGGGCCTGTGCGCGGTAATGAAAGACGGAGAACTGGAGGGCGCCGACGACGGAATAGAGGTCAAAGACGTTGAGGTGGGTGAGGTCGACAGACGCAGACACAGAGGCGGAAGCGGAAGCCCTCGGTTGGTTCCTCGAATGGCTCTCATCGGCGAGGAGCGTCGCTACGACGACTTTCAACGACAACGGGGCGTGCGTCGTCTCCGTCTCACAACCCACCAACGTCGCAAACGCCGCCGCGTCTGGCGCATCCCAGAGCTCAGCCCGACACGGCAGGTCGCCGACCATTTCGGTGATGGTGAGGGTGGGTGCGCGGTTGCAAAAGAGGGCCAGTAGCCCATCGGTGAACATGGCCCAGAAAGCGAGGCGGGTGCACGACTCGTTGTACACAAAGGTGGCCCATGCAGCCGCCGTGGTGTGCGGGAGGAGTAAACTCTGACCGCGCTGCTCCATCATACCCATGCGGCGGACGGCGTCGACGAGGGCCGGCTGGCGCTGGTTCAGAGCACGGCGGCGGGTGGCATTGTCCTTGTCGCTGACACTTGTTTGGAGGATGACGATGAGGTAGGCGGCCTGGCAAACCTCGACGGCGACGCGGGCGTTGGCATCAACGCCCTTGTCCACCTCTTCGAGACGCCGGAATATGAACTCTTCGGCGAGCGGCTGAATTTTCGCCGTAGCAGCCAGGAGGGTGGCATCGGTACGGACCGCGGTCTCGATCGAGTGCGAGTATGCGGCGCCGCACAAAGCAATGGCCATGAGCAGACCCGTTTCGATGCGGTGCGCGTCAAACGTTGGCCAGTGGATCAACTTGGCGAGCAGCTGATGACGCCGGAAGAAGATGGTCAGCAGACTGCGAAAGTCGGCCAGCGCAAAAAAGGCCTTGACGGTGGCATAGTGTCTGTCGGCCGTGTCCGGGTCGTACTGGGCGACGAGCTGCAGCATATCGGACTCGAGTTGGATGACACGGGGCGCGATGGTGTTGAGGGAGATTGCGCCGGGCGGGGCCGGCCAGGAACCGGTTGTCGACGCCGGTGTCGTTGCCAAGGCTGGGGCCGATGCCACCGCTGAGGCTCTGTTCACATCATCACTGGCATTGTCGGCGCCGAAAATATGTCCATCGATGCCGTCCTCGTCGAGGGACAGCCCGAAATAGGGATCCATGAAGCTGCGGAACAGAAGCTGCGGGTCGATTGTGTCGGGGATGGGCTCGGGGGCCGGGGTTGGACAAGGGACAGACGCCGGTATCCGTTCTGGGTCCCGCTCTGGCTCGCCGTGGACCATGGCATCGTTGACGAAATTCACGCGCGGATCCGTGCATCGAAGCAAGAACTGGTACGTCGACGTGATCTGCCGCTTCTTGTTGCGCTCGTTTACAGCGGCCGTCGACTCTGGGTCGGCAGCGGCCTCAGAACCTCCCCGCGTGGGCCACTTCCGGGTCTCACGGTGCGCAAGAATGGTGCAGAGTCGCCCATATTTGCACTCCAAATTGCGGTCGGAGCATCTCTGGCAGGGCTTCCTGGCATCGCAGGCGACTTTGATCTGGGCACAGGCGTCACAGGCCTGTGTCTTGCGACCGCGTTTGTACACCCGTGGCAATGGGTCACTTGGGGCCCTGGCACCGCACGTCCTCTCGTGCCGGCGAGCCGAATCTGCGCGCTGGAAGACTCTGTGGCAGAAGGCGCACTTCCGGTTGGGCGCTCCATCGCACGGTATGGTTGCAAAAGGGAGGTGGCAGATTTGGCACGCCGAGGGATCTGTAAGCACTGCGTGGGTGCTTGGAAGTGCAGGACGTGCGGAAATTGTACTCCTGTTCATGGTGGTTGCCAGTGGTCGGTTGTGGGACGTGGGAGGAGAGAAGAAAGAAAGGAAAAATACGGCGAAACGACTTGCGTGCTTTTCCCGACGGCAGATGTTGAAAGTGTGGAGGCGGGTGGTGGTCGGTAAGTTCACGGTG
This sequence comes from Sporothrix globosa, assembly GCA_001630435.1. NCBI lineage: Eukaryota > Fungi > Ascomycota > Sordariomycetes > Ophiostomatales > Ophiostomataceae > Sporothrix > Sporothrix globosa. The sequence continues at coordinate 2,887,648 of LVYW01000002.1, forward strand.
GGTCATACTGAAAATTGGTGGATTTGTGAACAGAAGGCAGTGCAAATACGCTGCACCACTAACACGAAAAGTGGGTCACAAATGTGTGAGTTTTCCGAAGAATGTAAGACGGGGAGATATGAAGATGAGAGAAGCTGGACGTTCCGACTTTGTCCTTTGACTTGTTCTGAAGTTCCGACTGGGCTTCACATTGCATAATATTGCTGTTGAGATCAAGATGACGTCTCTGGCGACCTCTGGAAAGTCTTGCAAATTCAAATATCATCAGTACAACAGTCATCTACTCTTCCTCACCACTGAAATTGACTCGTGCAATAGCAAGAATGGCCACCACAAAACTCGTCATGACCTCATCACTCCCGATGCGTCGACTGGTCCCGATCCTCCCCGCTGTGTGCACTCGCGGCCGTCGAAGCTACTCGCAAATCGTCCATACCACCAGATCGTCGACGTCGAGGCCGATCTCCGCGGCCGTCGTCCGTATTGACAACGACCGCCCGACCAACCTCGTCGAATACACCCTGACGACGCTCGACCGTCTGGCCGCCTGGGTCCGCAACGGGTCCATGTGGCCATTGACGTTTGCACTCGCGTGCTGCGGCGTCGAAATGATGCATGTCTCCATGCCGCGCTACGACCAGGACCGCCTCGGCATTATTTTCCGGGCGTCGCCGCGGCAGGCGGACGTGATGATTGTGGCGGGCACGCTGACCAACAAGATGGCGCCGGCGCTGCGGCAGTGCTACGACCAGATGCCGGACCCGAAGTGGGTGATCAGCATGGGCAGCTGCGCCAACGGCGGCGGCTATTATCACTACAGCTACAGTGTGGTGCGGGGCGCGGACCGCATTGTGCCCGTGGACATTTATGTGCCGGGGTGTCCACCGACGGCCGAGGCATTGATGTACGGCATCTTTTTGCTACAAGCCAAGAACCGGCGGACCAAGGCGACACGGATGTGGTATAGGAAGTAGGCAGTAGGCAGCGGATGGGAGTAGAGAAAGCGGTGGACAGAAGGATAGTTTGGTCAGGTTGCACACGATTTTCAAGTTGAATCATCACTCGCTGTCAAACTACTGCTAGCCGCGCATACCAACTGCATAAATTGACACACCTAGCTGCTGACTGCCCGTTCTCACGCTCTGCAGTGTCTTCAACGTCCACACCCAAGTTGCCTCGCACGGTCTACTCCCCCCTAAATCTGCACATCGTCCAGAATGGCCTCGTTCCGTTTGAGGGCGGCCTTCCGGGCCCGCCGGATGCGGCGGGTCTCGGTGTCGACGCGCCAGGTAACGGACCAGGTAATCAGGTTCATGACAATGGCCATGCCGATGAAGCCCATGGCGATGCCAAAGGAGGTGGTGTAGTGGGGCGCGTAGCGCGAGTTGAATAGCTGCGAGCCGACGGCGCCGCCAATCTGGCCGTAGCTGTTGGCAAAGGCGATGGCGAGGGCCGACCCGGTGGCGCCCTGGGTGGTCTGCACGCGCCAGGGCCACATCATGGTGTACCAGGCCGAGGAGAAACCGCCGGCAATGATGGTGGCGGCATAGACGCCGCCCACGTTGGGGTAGGTGTACTCGACGACGTAGCAGGCGAGGATGACGACCATGAAGAACAGGGGGATGGAGGGCTGGGGGATGCGGCCGGTGCCGGACAGCAGGCCGAAGGAGATGGTCAGGCCGCACGAGAAGATGGCGGGCGGGATGTTCAGCAGCTGGGCGCGGCCAATGGTCGTGAAGCCGAGGCCGGCAATGACGGTCGGCTGGTAGAAGTTGAGGCCGGTGGTGCCGACGGTGTAAAAGGCCCAGCAGCCGAGGAAGAGCCAGAGACGGATGTCCTTGAGGGTGTGCACGAACTGGCGCCAGCTAAAGTTCTCTTCCTGGGCGCGGGGGGCGTTGATGGGCAGGCGGGCCTGGACAAACGCCTTTTCGCTCTCGGACAGCCATCTGGCGTTGGCGGGGACTGGGGGTGTCAATATATTTTACGTACGCTGTATTTTCTATTTGTTGTATGGTATCGAGGATGAGTCAACTCACAGTCTGGAAGGAAGAAAAAGGTGAAAATGCCGAGCAGGACGGTAAAGACGCCCTCGGTCAAGATGAGCCTGGAATGTTAGACGAGCACACTGAATTCAAGTCACAAACGAGGGCGGGACGGGCGACGTACCATTTCCACCCCGACAGGCCGCGTGCGGTCACGCCGTTGAAGGCAAACGCCAGCAGGCCACTGACGATAGAGCTGAAATTGCCCAACAAGGTGACGAGGACGATCCGCGGCGCCATTTCGTCCGGGCGGTACCAGTAGCAGAGCTGCAGCAGCTGGCCCGGCCACAGCCCGGCCTCGAACAGGCCCAAGAGGGCGCGCACGGTGTAGAGCCCGCCCGCGTTTTTGACGGCGGCGTGCGCGCACAGGACGGTGCCCCAGGAGACCATGATGCGCGCCTGCCACACGGACGGCTTGACGCGCTTGACGAGCAGGTTGGACGGCGTCTCGGCCAGGATGTAGGGGACGTAGTAGGCCGTGGTGACAAGGTTGTACATGTTGGCGGTCATGCCGAGCTCGGTCATGACATTGTGCGGCGTGCCCTGGTCCATGATGCGGGCGTTGGACAGGTTGGCCGCGTCGATGGTCTTGACCATGTAGATGACGGACAGCAGCGGCAGCAGCCGCCAGTCGATGCGGCGCAGCAGCTTCTTCTCCTCGTCGGCGCTGAGGCTGGCGCGCGCGCTCATGAACGCGGCGTCGAAGCCGGCAATGTCCGACGTATTGATGGCGCCAATCTGGCTGGTGACGATGCTGCCGTCCTCATTCTTGGCCCCACGCGCGACGACGTGGAACCCATTGGCGGCGGGCCGCGTGCCCGTTTCGACGTCCACGGCATCGGACGACGACGACACTGCCTTCTTCTCGTCGACAGCGGCAGGCAGGTCGGCCGGTTCGTCCGAGTGGGCCTCTGAAACGGGGGACATGATGGATGGTGTGCGTGTGCAAACAAGGAAAAGGTGGTGTGCAAATGGGCATGTAAAGAATTGTGAGTATACAGCCTGTACTTCAGCGCGAGCCGATGTAAGCACCAGATGGCCGCCGGCGGCTGCAGGCTTATTTATGTCGTATTAGTATCATCTACGGAACACCAGGACAAGCTTTATCTCTCGGTATCTTTGCATCTCTGCTGTCTCCTCGTGTTCTGCTGTCGACGTCGTACTTCGCATTGGTGTCGGTATCAGGGCGGAGAATGTAAGTCGCCGGACCGGCGCTGATTGGCTGATGCTGGCTGATCGTTTCTTTTCCGGGCATTTCGACGTGGGGGCGGCCGCTGACGCCTTGTCCGTGATGCATTTGGCGCGCGATATGGTGCGATTGGCGTGCATACCCATATTCCTACCGCGAAAACGGGTGTCCCAGGACGCCAGCAGGAAATTCGGAGTTTGAGCCTCCAATCGCAGTCTATATAATCAATGATGTGCTCTTGAAGTGGTGATGTGCTTGTCCGGGGTCGTTGTGGAGGAGTCGACAAACACGCACGAGCAAGCTTGCATTTGTCAGTATTTTGAGACTTGTACCAGTTCTGTCGCTGGCGTGAACACCGACATCCTGAAAGGCGAGCAATATTTAGACGACCAGGGCGTCGTTTGTCCAAGGAACTGCCTTGCCTGCGCGCCGCATCCTTATGTTCTCTCCCGACCGGCAATATTGACCCCGTTTCTTGTTCTCTCGTTTGCTGCCCCCAAGTTATTACGACCATGAAATTCGTCGCAAACACACTCTTGGGCCTCCTCAGCTCGTCCGCTGTAGCGCTCCGCTCCCCGGTCGCCCCCGACTCGCAGCCGTCTTTCGCCTCCAAAGCGTCCCTCGACGCCCTCGCCCACCCACACCAGCATGTCATCTCCACCCCCGCCTCGCTGGCGCTCGCGTCATCGCAACCGCCGCCATCCACCGCCGACCTCGTCCAGCTCCACAAAAGCTTGGTGCAAATCCCGTCTATTTCCGGCTCTGAAGCCGATGCCACAGCCTGGCTGGCTGACTACCTCCGTGCCCGTGGCTTTACCGTCTTGATCCAGCCTGTCGCCCCCGGCCACGGACGGGCCAACCTCTGGGCCTATGTTGGCACCACGCGCCAGACACGCGTCCTCGTTACCTCGCACATAGACACTGTGCCGCCGTTCTGGTCGTACGAGCGCAAGACCGCCGACGGCCGCCTCTTGTCTGACAACGACCCCGTCGCCTCCTCGGATGTGCTCTGGGGCCGCGGGACGGTCGACGCCAAGGGCAGTGTGGCCGCTCTGGTGGTTGCCGTCGAGCAGCTGCTCCGTTCGGACGCCATCCGCGAAGGCGACGTGGCCCTTTTGGTCGACGTCGGTGAAGAGCGCGGCGGTGACGGCATCCGCGCCGCCAACAATCTCGGGCTGGCCTGGGAGGCCGTCATCTTTGGCGAGCCGACGCGCCTCAAGCTCGGCCGCGGGCACAAGGGCGGCCTGGGCTTCAACGTGACGGCGCACGGCAAGGCCGGTCACTCGGGCTACCCAGAGCAGGGCGACAACGCCATCAACCGGCTGGTCCACGGACTCTCAGCGCTGTTGGGCGTCCGCCTCCCCGGCAGCGCCGAGTTTGGCAACACCACGCTCAACATTGGCACCATCTACGGCGGTGTCGCGGCCAACGTCATTCCCGAGACGGCTGCCGCGACCGTCTCGGTGCGTGTTGCTGGTGGCACGCTCGAGGGCATCCAGAAGCAGATTTCCCAGGCCGTGTTGGCCGTCGAGCCGTCTCTGACGCTCGATTTTGCCTATGGTCGGGGCCCGATCTCGCTCGACTACGACATCGACGGCTTCGACACGGTCGTGCTCAACTATGGCACCGATATTCCCGGTCTCCAGGGCGATCATAAAAAGTACCTCTATGGGCCCGGCGACATCCTTGTCGCCCACTCCGACCACGAGCACTTGCGCGTCGCCGACCTGGAAGGCGCTGTCGAGGGGTATAAGACGCTGATCACCGAGTCTTTGAAGAGGAGCCGCACATGAAGTGATTCATATGTGTCCATTAAATGTTACATAGTAGCTGTTGATGGCCCGTCACACTCGCTGATTTCTATATACGCCTGTAATCCTCCGTACTCACAAACTGCTGGACTATATCGATTTCATGTGACGACGGGCGAGGATATAATATAAAACTACTGAATCAATAGATGAAAGGCGGATGATCAATTCCGAGCCTTCTCACCGGGGGCTCCGGCAAGTCTATGACAACTTCGTGACCATATGTTCGTTTATCACCTTCCATCTGGAGTAAACAATTCTATGCGCTTCCTGTCGATCCCTTCGCTAAGGGCCTCAAACCCCCGCAAAGTACCTGACAGGCGCGGATTTTGCCGTTGGGCCTATGTGGATCATGTCCTTTATTTTTTTTTGCTTCTTTGTTCGTCAGCGGTACTTTTCTTGACGCCAAATTCTTATGTCCTGGAAAGACGCAATGGGTACGCGACACGTGAAAATGAAACTCTGTCCAACCTTGAAGCGAAAATAAACACCTACGCCATTTCCTGCAATCACATGCTTTCGTCTCAAAGCAAAAATAAAACAATAACATCACACGGGATCACAAAGCGTAAGGAAAGGTCTGCTATGCAGGCACTTGTCTAGACACTACGTGGTGTTAAATTTATCGTTGGGACTGTAACGCATTTTAAATACAAGACGCAAACGAGAAATACGGCAGGACCGAGCGCCCTCTAGCTCTGCCAAAGTCGTCTCGCGAGCGTCCATGTTGCTACTCACTTCGCGTTGTTTTTAACGGTAACCAAACTGATTTGCAGCTACCAACGAGCCGCGAGTCGGAAGATTCTTTTAATTGACAGACCGCAACATCTAGTAAGTCGGAAGAGATCTTTTCAAGTCGCTTTTTGTTTCTTATTTGTCATTATTTTGGGGCCAAAATCAAGACACTAACAACCTGTCGATACGATGAAGCAAGCATATAGCTGTGCTAAGACAACATTAAACAAATAAATGAACATGTCATGTGCTGTTAAAGTACATAAAAGTACCAATCGAGCCCCATTTCTCGAGTTTTATAGTCCCTTTGATCAGTCCGTCGGATACCAATTATCGATCAAAACTTACGGCGACGACTACACTTAGGATATCTACACCGAACTTGTACCGAGGATTCTGGTGATGGCCTCACATGGGTGCAGTAGGCGCCGGCCGAATCCCTTTCCAAAGGTCAAATGCCGGACATACCGTCGTCTACATCCACCCGGGCCTTTCGAACAATGGCTGGCATATCGCTCCTGCAAGAAGTCCGCATTCTGGTTCCCCTTTTCTAGGTTCACGACTTTTTTGGGACTGTTGGTCAGCAGTCCCCGTGCCGTTACCATCACATTCACTGGTTCTCCAGACATTTCGTATCCAGACACAATCCGATCTTGACGACTTGCTTGCTCCGAAACCGCTCGCCAGATGTGAACATCGTGGATATAAAGCGACGGCCATCGTCCTGTTTCCCTACCTTTTTCATGTCAGTCTCCATTGGCTCCTTCCCAGATTCCGTCCTACTCCGTTCTTGACACCGTCTTTAACCCCTTCCTTGCTCCTTCCGTACCTCAATCCTTGCCTCAATTCTTGGCTCTTTCCTTTCTTCTTTATTGCTTCCTCGGCCGCCCCTTCCCTCCACCCACAATGAGACTCTGCACTCTTGCTGTGGCAGCCTTGTCGGCAGTTGCCTGGGCAGCTCCCTTCACAGAGGTGAAACGTGACGAGCTGCTTCTGCCCAGCGAAGATGCCTTCTACACCGTGCCTGACAACATCGCCAGCTACGCGCCGGGCGACATCATTTCCCACCGTGCACCACCTGCTCCCATTTCCGCGCTCGGTCTCATAACTCTCAACCTCTCTGCGAGCTGGCAGTTCCAATACCGCACCACCGACAGCGCCGGCAACGCCACGGCAGCCGTCTCGACGGTCCTGGTTCCCCACAATGCCCAGTTCGACAAGCTGCTGTCGTACCAGGTCGCCGAGGACGCGGCCTGCTCCGACTGCGCGCCGTCGTATGCACTGCAGAAGAAGTCGTCCGCCATAGGCTTCGTGAAATTGGTGGACACGGGCCTGACGGTCATCGAGCTGTTCTTGATCAACACCGCACTCAACAGCGGCTGGGTCGTCGTGGTGCCCGACCACGAGGGGCCCCAGGGCGCCTTTTTGGCCAACCGTCTGGCGGGCCACACCACGCTGGACGGCATTCGCTCGGCGCTGCAGTCGACGGACATCACGGGCATCCAGAGCGACGCCGATGTGGCCCTCTGGGGCTACTCGGGCGGCTCGCTCCCCTCGACGTGGGCCGCGGTGCTGCAGCCCACGTACGCGCCCGAGCTGACGGGCCAAATCGTGGGAGTCGCGGTCGGCGGCACCGTGCCCAACATCTACAGCGTCATCCAGACCATCAACGAGGGCCCGTCGGCCGGCATCATTGCCGCGGGAATGATCGGCCTGTCCCACGAGTACCCGGAGGTGGCGACCTTGCTCGAGGACCACATCCTACCGGAGAAGAAGACGACATTTGATGGCGCGCGGACCCATTGCCTCTTCTATAATGATATGGATTTTGCCAAGCAGGACATTGTGGGCATGCTGGACGACCCGTCCTTGATGACCAGTCCCGCTATCACGGCTGTTCTCAACAACAACTCCCTGCAGTATGCACCTGCACCGCCGTCCAGCATTCCCTTCTTTGTCTACAAGGCCGTCGACGACGAGACCAGCCCCAGCGCCGACACGGACGCGCTTATCAAAGACTACTGTGCGGCCGGCGCCACCGTTGAGTATGCGCGCGACGCGAGCGCCAGTCACAGCAGCCTATTTGCCGTGGGTGCGCCCAAGGCGTTGGCATGGCTGATTCAGCGCATGAATGGGATAGCCGTGTCCGAAGGCTGCAACACGTACACGCAGAAGTCCCTCATTTTTGACTGGACTGTGATCTTGGCGGTGCCGGGTGTGATCAAGGATATTTACAACCTGTTTGGCGAGGCGATCGGGCCGTACACACCGTCCTGAAGATGTGCATACTGAGACTAGTTTTACGGATCACGGTTGAATCTTGGAAGAAATATGGATTTGAATAATTGTATATCGAAACAAACCCGACGCTGGACGAACAAGGAAGCCGTCTTTTGTCGCGACCCGACCTTGTGTTTTATCTGAATTTTGAATGCTCTGCCAAGGTCAAACAAATTCCCATTTCTTGGTGTCATTCACCGTGTCATTTACAGCGTCCTCCATCCCTTTCTCCTCTTTCTTCTTTCCGCCACCTTACTGCCGTGCTGTTCTTTATAGTTGTGAAAGTGTTGGTTGTCAAATGTCCACCTGTCGCGGCACATGTCCTGGCGAACCCGTATCAACCGCCACAACGGGATGTACTGGTGCAGCGTCCGCGGCAGCAAGCTCCCGTCAAAGGCTTCCTCAAACTTGTCCTTGTGTACAAGGGGCCGCACGATTCTGCGCGTCTCGTGCACGGCCTGTTTAGTGTTTATCATAAACTGCTCCATGTCCGATATGAGAGAATCCAGCACCGTCTCCACCGTGCGGACCAGCCGCGCCATTCGGGAAAACCGGTCGTACACCGTTTCCTCGTCTCGCTCGGCCAGTGTGCTGGCTGCGTTTCGCCTGTCGCCGGCACAGTACGGGTGCTCGCCCCACTCGTCCGACTCGTTGAAATGGGCGGCCTGTTTGCGGTAGGCTCGCCGCATGATCTTGCGGGACTGAGGACAGGCCCGCCACAACCCTGCATCGGGAAACATGTCGAGGGCTAGGGCGACGTCGATTTCCGTTTTGGGAGGTCTGGTGACGTCCATAACGTGGCCACAGGGTGGTGGCATGGCGGCCGCTTCCCAGATCATGAGTTGTAGTTCGATCGGCAGCATTGCAAATTGGGCGAAACCTGTATTGCTGTCCTTGTCGTCGGCATCGTTCTGTTTCGTTACCTCCTTCTCTTCTGCAACCACGCCCGCACGGCTGCCTGCATCCGCATCCGGATCCGCATCCGGATCCGCATCCGCATTGGCATCGGACCGGGTGTCCATGTCAGTGACCACATGGACGCCAACGGCACGGCCATGAGTGCCAGCATCGTCCACAGTGTTGGTGTCGAGGGCAGCGGTGGTGGTGGCCCGCGTGGCGGCCCATGCAGCGTGGCGGGATCGCTTGTCCGCGCCCAGTGTCTTGGCCAGGCGGGCGTACTCGAGACACCTGCGCTGCACATCACAGACGCGACTTTTGATGGGCCAGAAGTCGTCGACGAGGACCGCCATCCACGGCTCGTCAATGACCGGTCGGCCAGCGTTGCAGGCCACGCTGATGGCGTTGGACAGGGCAACTTCCATGGCGGCCATTTCGAGGTTGAACTTGTACAGCTCGTCCCAGGCCCAGAGGGCGTGCATGTCTCCTGGGCGTCGTTCGTAAAGGACATCGTCATTGTGCTTCACGTGGGTATCGAAAGAGAACAAAGTAGGCCACAGATCCATTTATCGTGATGTTTTGCTTTTGTCGTCGAGTGTATATTCTTACAAGGAGCACATCGCAAGGTTTCGTCCTTGTTGTCGGGGGAAAGGGGCTTGTGTTGTGTCGTGTCGAGAAGGAAATGGTTCGTATTTTATAAAATTCAATGCAAGTCCTGATGCGGGCTACTCGGTGTTTATGTGTATTTTTATCCATTACAGAGATACAAATAGGGTTCCAAGTTGTCCTGACAGTGAGCGCAGCAAGGACGGCAGAAGTCGTGAAGGAGTACGATTTAAAGTTCTACATTACGCAGTGTCCATGGTATTGAAAATACTGTGAGTAATATGAGTTTGCACCACTTGCCACTAGTAGACAATGTACATGTCTCCCAAATATTCTTAGCTTGGTACTGCAGAAACTAGACATGAGATTATATATATGAGGTGTGGTGTGTGATGTGTGAACGGAGTACTGCTGAAGACGTATCCCTATTGACCCGACCTTGCCAAAGGGCCACAAACGCACTGCCATATACGACCATTCTTCTCATACAAGAAGACAAATAAAAGACGCAGATCGAAAGCTATATACATGATCTCGTGATATTGTCTCTGAGGAACCTAGGTCTACCTTGACAGAATGCTAGGGATATTATTCACACTCGTGGTGTGGATTTGGCTTACATAAAGTGACGTATGAATCTTCTGACAGCCTTTTAGAAAGCTGTCAGAACACAAGGCAAAAAAGATTATCGCGAATCACAAGTGAAACTCATTGCCAGAGGTTGCCTCATGGTAACTTTAAAGTTCCATGCAGTAAGCGCCCGGTGAAGGCACGATAGGTGAACGGACAGCGGATGCAGGACATTGGCTGCGTTGGCTTACAAGTGGCCGTTGGCCAGGCGCTGACCTTGATGCCTCTGGTGTTCGTTGGCATTCTTTGAATGCACCAACCGGGAGCGGGCCGCTTAGCAAGGCGCTAAACTCCGCAGCATGCAGGGTTCGGGTTTTATTTATTGTGGAGACCATGAATCAGTATGCTGTATTTGTCGTTTATCCCACGAAAGCGTCTCCGCTCGATGGGTGTATTTGTTGTCCCGCGCGTCGTCACTGTTGGAATGAGTGCAAGGTGATTCGCTATGCGGGTGTGAAGCAATGCAAAGGCAGCAGCAAATATGCATTGATCTCATGTACGTTGGTTCCAAAATTTATTTTTATTGTCATTTTTTCGAGACAATCTAGTGCCCGCCGTAGGGCCCAGCTTTTGCCGCGCCCTTTGGTTTCGTCAATACACTATGCGATGACGTGCGCGACCTCCTTTTGTCAGCTTTTGGAAACGTGCTGGCAGCCACAACAGCGAGACAAAAATTTGTCACAAAATAGCAGAAGGCAGCAGCGGAAAGCAGGCGTCGACTGATACGAATTAAAATGACGTGTGAAACCCTGCGACCACCAAAACGCAGGACCTTCCGGTTGTGGTAGCATTTGCCGACACTCCGACGGACGGATTGGTCAAACACACCGTAATTAGAATACGCACGGAAGGGAACTGACCGTTGTCTCAGCCGCTTCTCATGTGATGTGGCAGAAAAGTACGGAGTACTGAGAGATCCGGTTTGTCAGAGAGCTCACCTATTTGATCCTCCGCGGCGTGTTCCTCCGGCCGTTTGTCTTTGCGTATATATCTCATCACCCTGCCATTACACCGCTCTTCTCCTCTTCTCCTGTCAACCACCACCAGCACCTCAACATGGCCGACTCAGACGAACACGACGACATTGACAACACCGAGGCCCACCCGCTGCTGGCCGCGCCGAGTCCCCCGACCCAGACCGCCGATGAGCCCTCAAAGTCCTTTGCAGTGACCGCCATCGACGCGGCCGTCGCCTCCTCCTCCTCAGCCCCTGCTTCGTCCTCGACGGCCTCTGTCCGCTCTGTCCTCTCTGTCCGCTCTGCCCGGCCTTACCGCACCTTTGACGATGACGTCCTGCCCGAAACGTCGACGCTGGGCCGCACGCTCAGCTGGCAGAGCGCCTACATCCTGGTCATCTCCCGCGTAATTGGCAGCGGCATCTTTGCCACGCCTGGCGCCATCCTGCGCGGCGTCGGCAGCCCCGGGCTGGCGCTGCTGCTGTGGGTCGCCGGCGCGGGCGTCGCGGCCTGCGGTCTGGGCATCGCGCTCGAGTACGGGTGCATGCTGCCGCGGTCGGGCGGCGACAAGGTGTACCTCGAGTTCACATACCGGCACCCGCGCTACCTGGCGTCGATCCTCATCGTGTTTGTCGTCGTGTTTCTTGGGTTCACGGCCTCCAACTGCGTTGTCTTCTCGCAGTACGTGCTGTTTGCCGTGGGCATCGAGGCTCCCAGTGAGCTGCTCCGCAAGGGACTGGCGGTGGGCCTGCTGACGGCCGTGACGGTTGTGCACAGCTGCTTCCGGGCGACGGGCGTGCGGATCCAGAACGTGCTGGGATGGCTCAAGGTGGGGCTGGTCGTCTTTATGATTCTGTCGGGGCTGTTTGTGGTGGTCGTCCGACCCGGGGGCCGCGAGGCGGCACCGAATGCGTCGGCAATGCGGCTGCCCGACCTCTGGGCCGGCTCCAACTGGAACTGGGGCGCCATCTCGACGTCCCTCTTCAAAGTTTTTTATTCGTATGCCGGCCTCGAGAACGCCAACAACGTGCTCAACGAGGTCAAGGACCCCGTCCGCACGCTGCGGTCCGTCACCGCCTCGGCGCTTGTCACGTCGTGCGTGCTGTACCTTTTGATCAACGTCGCCTATTTCGTGGTCGTGCCGCTCGAGACGATTGTCAACAGTGGCGAGCTGGTGGGTGCCCTCTTCTTCCAGACCATTTTTGGACGGCGCGTCGGCGGCATCGCGCTCTCGCTCGCCATCGCCCTGTCCGCGGCGGGCAATGTCATGGTCGTCGCCTTTACCATGGCCCGCGTCAAGCAAGAAATTGCGCGCCAGGGACTCTTGCCGTACTCCAAGCTGCTGGCCTCCAACAAGCCGTTCGGCGCGCCCCTTGGCGGGTTCCTCGTGCACTACATCCCCTCGTTTCTCGTCATTGTGCTGCCGCCGTCCGCCGAGGTCTATTCGTTCATCCTCGAGGTTGAGGGCTACCCGGGCCAGTTTGTTTCGATTGCCATTGCCGGCGGGCTGCTGTATCTTCGGTACACGCGACCGGACCTGAAGCGCCCGTTCCGCGTCTGGATCCCCGCCGTTGTGCTCAAGATTGTGCTGAACCTGTCACTGATTGCCGCGCCCTTCTTCCCGCCCAAAACACCACCCACATCTGGGCTGTTCTACGCCACCTATGCCATTGTCGGCGTCTCCATTCTCGCCTCCGCCGTCCTCTTTTGGTGGGTGTGGTCAGTCGTCCTGCCGGCCTGGGGCAGGTACACGATCGAAGAAGAGGCAGATGAGCTCGACGACGGCACGGCCATCACGCGGCTGGTCAAGGTGCCGAAGACGGAGCTGGGACGGTGATGCACGAGAAGGAGAGGTGAAAGGTCGACCCACTGTTCGAACTCCACTGATCACCTACCCCCTACAGACCCACTTCCAACGGTCGCATCGCATCGCGACTTCCTTAGAAGCGTGTCATTCCCTTCCTCTCTCGGCGTTCTTTCCCCCTGTGTCATCTTTGTCTCCTAGTCTTTATCTCCTGCTTTATTTGCAAACGTTTCTTGGATGAAAATAGACACCACTGTATTATCTGCTACGAAAGTTCCAGTGACTAAGGCAGCTCGTCAGGAGGCTGAATAATGCCAGCCCTCAGGTTACACAACCCGCAAGGAAAAAATTTCGTCCGTTTTTCTACGAACCTTAATAACATTCTAACGCCCTATTCCCCATTACTATTTTTGCTCCGTCGGTTTGGCAGCATATTTCCAAAATATCTCTTCCTTCCAAAATTACGCCGCTTGCGACATCGTGCGTTGGCCTTCGTTCCCGCTTTCTTCATCATCCGCACCAAACCTGGCTGCTTCAGAGGTAACCTCTTCCACAATTCTAATAAAGTCTCTTTCAAGATACAACAACAGTCACTGGAGACTACGTCCGTCGTCAACGTCTCGCGAAAACGATCTATTTCGGACCTCCACAACCCGAGCACGAACACCAGCGGCAGCCACATAAGCGCAACAGATCCGACTTTGAAGGCAGACTCGGCAGGGTGGCCTAGGCGGCCACTTGTGCGATTCCCACTCAAAACATAACCCAGTCAAGCATGGCGTCAAACACACCGGCAGTGGGTGATCCTATCCCACCGTCTGATGAAGAAGCGAGCAGCTATTTCTTGGGTCTCCCCAGCCAGCCCCGTCTCATTGCACGCACCGACGCAGTGGTCTCACCGTGGACACGGCCACTGTACCGTACCCTTTGCCCAGTCACGGACCCTGACCTCATCGGAAAATGGAAGTCGAATCGAGAGTCCATGTACGAGGCAATCCAAAACACACTCGCCGCTCATTCGATCCAGTGGTCCACGTTTCTGCCGCTTGTAATCGACGCTGTAGCGTTCGAAGACACTCGTTGGGGCGCGAAAACATACCCCGGACCAATGCCCCAGCCTCAAGTGGGCTGCTTTCTTGTGGTTGGCGTGCGGCCTGGGACATGCACGTGGACCGACGGCATTGCTGCCGCAACAGCCTGTCGCACGATTCTGGAGGACCATCTGGGCGTAAAGGACATGCATGTCCTCGTCTGCGAGCTTTCTTCGTTCGGCTTGACCAACACCTCGCCTGACGACGTGCATCCTACAGCGCCTACAGATCACCAAATCACCGGCTCCCCACCAACGCAGCCCAAGCCTGACGCAATGCAACCACACAATCGTCTCCACAGCCTGTTCAACCCCATTTTTGGAGAGCTTAGAGAGACAGGTGTGTTGTATAAGCACAGCGTGTTCTCCGCCATGCAGAGCGTAAACAACTACGTCATTCCATTTCTTCCATTTCCGGGTCAGATCATACAGCCTTCGATGCCAAATGATACGGCGGAGCGCCCAAGGGGCACGCTGTGTCTCTATATGCGCCTGAAGAATGCTGATGGATCGCCCTATGGTGGTGGTGTTTTTGCTTTGGCATCGCGCCACGTCACAATCGGCGACATCTACGACCACCACCGCGATTACGGTTCTACGAAGCATGCGTCCCTCATCCGTGGAATGCACCACACTCGGCCCGCAACTGAATCAAATGCCAGAGACATCTTGCCGATTCCTGTGTCTTGGGGCAGCAACCTGAAACTGGAAGGCGAGATACGGAAACTGAAAGTCTTCGTGCGCGAACTGATTTTGTGGCCTGTTCAGAAGCAGTTTTACAATGGAAAACTTCCCGAAAATGAAAAGACGCAGCTGCAGATTGCGGAGAATTGTGTGTCAACTTATGTCCCCTCCCTGCTACAGGAGATGGCGCGGCAGTCGGCTGCATCCGTGGACGGCGGCCAAGGCCCAACGGGTCGGACAATCGGACAGGTTGCACTTTCAGGCCGGCATGACTACAACAGGTTCAATGGCTGGCGCGACTGGTCCTTGGTTGCCCTCGACGACAGCAATCGCCCAAGCCTAGAGCCTCTTTCCCCTTCACAAGGCCTGCCTCCACCACCACCTTGCCCGCCCTTTGAGACCAACAATGTGTACATTGGCAACGCTCTCAGGGACGTGCAACCTGGAAAGCACGTGGGCTTGACAGATGACGCCTATCGGGCTTTGGAGGCGTTACTCAACCACATGGACACCGCGGGGTTCGTCAAGTTACAGCCTCCTCCTGTCGGCGATCCAGCGTCAACCCTTAGTCAAGCAAACGAGTCAAAGTTTGTGTTCAAGCGCGGTGGAACGACGGGTGTGACCATGGGCAGGACCAGCCCTATCGAAGCGGTTATTCGCACGCCCCTCCCCAACAAGGACATTGTGACTTGGGCTATGCCGGTGCTTGGTATACCTACTGGTCGGAGCTCCATGCCGGACAGACAAGACCCCTTCACGGATGGAGGGGATTCAGGGTCTTGCATTTTCGACGAGAGTGGGACCGTCCTTGCCATGGTTGATGCGGGCATCGGATCCACATACGATCAGAGGCGGCTGCTGGTGGCCCATGGAAAGAAACGTGTCAGCGACTCTCCCGTGCCGCTTCCAAACGATCGCACGATCCCGCCCCAGCCTCGTGAACCGGTGCAAGCTAGCCCCTCACAGTTCGAGCCATGGGTCCGGTATGTGCATCGTTCCTGCGAACAGGTCGACATCACTCTCGCAACGCCGTTCGAATGGATTACCGAGGACATCCGTGATATGACGGGGCTCAGAGCACATTTGCTTTAGACAATTTGATAGATGAGTGAAGGAGAAGCAAGGAAGACTATGTGTGGGACAATTGCCCTTTATCCAAATGAGTTACAGGCAGTTACTACTTATGCAGCCGATACATAAGCAAATGTAGCTTACTTTCTAAATCCTTTTTTTTTTGTTGTGAATAAAAGCCCTTTGCTCATGTTGGTTGTACCAAAAATCGTTATGTCTCTGTTCCCACAATAATATTTCAATTCTTACTTTATAAATAAGGGTCTTGAGTTCCCACCAGTGACCTTGTAATCTTGCCGTAGGCTGTATAAAAGTCATTCACGTACATAACACCATATTGAGTAATTTCGGACATGGCTTAATCACACAGACCACAGAACTCCGCTTGGGCTGGATCTAACGATGGGCTCGTTAACGATATGATCTGCGATAGGCCCACTTTTAGCTCCCCAGTGGGCTCCACCCCCACACTTGACACTAGGACAACGTCCACATCACATCGCGCCTTCCTCACCAGAATATCGTCGGTTCCTTCCTTTCAACACCCTCGCTCCATACTCCTTCTTCTTTCTCTACCGTTTAAAGGCATAGAAGCCTATTTAAGCCCGTTAGAAACTGCAACTCCCTTCTTAATTATGCTTTAAAAGGCTCTCTCAGGAACACTATGTCGTTCGAGAAGGCTATGCATTTGCCAAACCGTCAGGTGACCCCACCGTATCAGAAGTTTGAATTTGGGTTCCCCAGTCAGCGAAGAGAATTTTTATATAGCAAACACATAAATTCGAGTTTTATCCACCGCAGCTTCTATTCACCAGACCTCCCGGATCAATCCGCGCTGCGCTGTTAATGTTTCGCCTACTGACTTAAATCCTTTTTATTGCTTCTTTTCTCTTGCCTTCCTTCCGTCGTGATGTCGACATGAGCATCGACGCCACAATGCCGAAAACGCCCGTGAGCGGTCCAAGGTCGGCCGCCTGGAAAAAGATGCACGCCCCTTTCATTGCGACGTCGACGCACTCCAATATTACGTCCACAACAACAAGGACGCCGTCTTTGTGTTGCTAGATACCAAAGGAAGGCCAGATATCTCGGAGCTGGCCCTCTCCGTTCTCCCGGCATCCTTACTCTGTCAGCTGGCAAGCGGCCATGGTGACAGGCCGCCCTCGGATATGGACAGTCTTGTTGACGCGTACGGAACGAAAAGGTATTCTTTTCGCGTGAACGGAAAGCACAAGATCAAGAGAGGAGACGGATACCGACGGCCGATTCTCCAATTTGGAACGGCCCAGTGGTTGGACGACGCCAATCTTGCGCCAGCCGTGACGGCCAAGTTGACGCCCATTTTGGTTGCACACTCGGACACCACTACCAGCGGCGGTACCCATGTCGACACCAGCTTGCCTAAAGGACAACATCCGCCTCTAGCACTAGTCGTGTACCACATTGGCCCAGAAGCATACCACCTGGACAACGAGCTCGTCTCCGTCCGCGAAGCCATGACATTTGCGGCTTGCGTCGACGTTGAATGTTTAGTCATGTCATTGTCGCGCCCAGACGAACCGTTCGTTCGAGATACGCCAAGATTGGGAGATGCACTGAAGGCGGCCGGTCTGTACTTTCGCGAGTCGGTCCATGTCGAGCAGATTGTCGATGGAGTGTTTGAGGACATTAAATGGCGGAAAACTTCGTACCATAAGCAACACGCCGCCGGCAATGACGCGACCAGACAGCTTGGTCTCTTGGTTCACATTCTGCACGCGGAGGTATCGGAAGCAGCAAACCCGACATTGCCAGCAATATCACCTCTACCAACGCAGGCGACGGGGACTGCAGCGGCCAACGATGCCATAGGTGCCAAAGCTGCCACAATCGCCACACCAGAACCTGTCCTTGACCGCTTACGGGCGTTGGTCAAGAGTATGCGGCGGCTACTCTACGTTAATTCGTACTAACGTGGTCTAACGAAAGAACGGTTTCAGCGTGGCGAACACCAGCGCGTCGAGCGTATCAAGAAGAAGGAAGAAAGGAACTTGGTCGACTCAGATGAGTTGTAATGAGGTGCGTTGGATGATTTGTGGGCGAGTGGTGATTAGAGAAGAGTGGAAAGATTGAATGGAAAACAGAATATCGGCTCATGCATATTGGGTGTTCAGCCTGGAAGTCAGAATCGGGAAAGGAACCCCGTCATCGGAATGGTGATGGCACACCCTCCGTTCCCCAAAACGGTACAGTACTAGTTCATCCGTACTGACAAATACAAAGTCAAATGCAAATCCGAACGTTCTTACAAATTGTTGTAGCCGTTCCAGATCACCACGCAACGTATGTGGTTGGCCGAGATGGCGTGCCGTGAGCACGCAATGGTGAGCCAAACGGAGCCACTGCAAAGCCCACCTCCGCGATGGCTGTCACAAATAGTAGACAAAGGACGAGGACAACGACTATATATTTCCTTGACGTCGCGGTTCACATTTCTTCCATCCAAAATTTAATGTTCGTTTTATTTTTTATAGTAGACGTTCAATCTGCTTTTCAACCCGTAATCCCCTCACCTAATATCCACAAAACAATTTTCATATACATCTTGTCTGCAATACCACACAATGGCCGCTGCTGCAATTCAGCCGCCTACTCTGGCCGGGCCGCATGTCGGTTCCACATTGCCCACGGCCCACTCGACACAGCGCCATGTCCAGACCACGCTCAACTACTACAAGCCCAACGCCGACGGCTCGCCTCCACACGCGACCTACTACGACCGGCCTGAGACGTACTACCGCGAGGCCGAGCCGCACACCGTCACGGTGCACGATATTTCGGGCGACGAGGCCAAGTATACCCTGGACGGCAACGGCTTCCAGTTCGTCGCGCGCCCGGCCAGCGAGACAGAATTCCGGGACGACGACCAGATCCGCGCGTCGTACTACCCGGAGACGGAGCAGCTCCTCAAGGACGTGACGGGCGCGTCTCGCGTCTTTATCTTTGACCACACCATCCGCCGCGATCCCCCGGAGGAAGGCGGCCAGCGGAACCTCGACCGGGCCCGTCGCGGCCCCGTGCAGCGCGTGCACATTGACCAGTCGTACCGGGCAGCCCTATCGCGCGTGCCGCACCACCTGCCGGCCGAGGACGCAGAGAAGCTGCTGCGCGGCCGCGTGCAGATTATCAATGTGTGGCGGCCGATTGAGAATCCCATCTTGCGGGACCCGCTGGCGGTGGCAGAAGCGGCTTCGGTCAGCGAGGCGGCGCTCGTGCCGACGGGCCTGGTGCTCAAGGACCGCGAGGGCGAGACGTACCAGGTGCGCTACGAGAGCGGGCACCGGTGGGTCTTCAAGTCGGGGCTGGCGCCGGACGAGGCGCTACTGATCAAGTGCTTTGACAGCAAGACGGACGGACGTGCTCGGCGGGTGCCACACACGGCATTTGAGGATCCGGCCTTTGGCAGAGGATCAGACGCGCCGGCGCGGCAGAGCATCGAAGTGCGTGCCCTTGTGTTCCACCCGGAGGATACAGAGTAGACAGGTTGGAGTACGTCGGTTGGTGGCCGTCACCGCCACAAGATTGTCTAGGTGGTCGTGCAAGCCAGGCGCGAGAGTCACTGTGTGATATTCAATATTATGTAAGTATGCCATTTTGAAGGTATCCATGTCCGTACGACGTATATACGCAGATATGTAGGTATGCAGAAGAATGCAAAGAACGCCTGCCGATGTGGTATCCAAAAGGAAAAGGATAACAAAAACGCCATGCAATTATTCCAAGATCCACATTATGTATCCAACCTCCACTCTTTTTTCAACTGGGAAAGTCGAGTGCCTGGCCCGTGGGAATGGGCACATTGGCCCAATTTTTGTCGCCGTGGCGCGGGGCCGGGTCCAACAGCTGCATCTCGCGCACACCACAGAACATGCCGTTGCGGCCAGTACGCGACTCGAGTGTCCAGGCATTGGCTGTGCGGCTCCAGACCTCTTCGACGAAGGCGTCGCCCTCCTTGACGAGGCGGTGCGGATTGTGCGTGGGCAGCGAGGCAAGGTACGAGACGATCGCCTGGGGGAGGGCAAAAAGACGCTCCCAGCGCTGGACGATGCGCAGACGGTCGAGCGTGGTCCAGTCATACGCGACGCGAACATACGGGTTGACAAAGACACCTTTACTCAGAGACTGGAAAGCGGGCTCTGTGGCAACACGAGCGGCCTGGGACACGTCGGCATGCAACAGGCAGCACTCGCAGGCGTCGAAAAAGATCTCGGGCTCGTAGCGGAACCGGACGGGTGTTGCAATGCCCGTCGGATGCACCGGGTCGATGACGTGGCTGCCGGATGTCTGGAAATCGGGGCGCGGCAGCGAGTCATTGCGGTGCTGCAGGTACGCGGCCTGCATAGCGACCATGCCGCCCCAGCAGGCCTGGACACGGACGGCGTCGGTTTGGGCGAGCATGTCAGCGCGCGAGAGGCCCTTGCCAGCGCGACTGAAGATGGGAAACAGGGGCAGGCCGTTGGAGAAGCCCTCGGCGTCGCGCTGGGCGTACAGGTCGTAAAACAAAAGAGGATTCTTGTAGTCGAGCGCGCAGGCGGACAGGTACTGCGCGTGGCCCTCGGCGTCCTGGTTGGTGCTGAAGAGGAGCTGGGCGGCGTCGATGGGGCGGAACGCGACGTCGTTGAGAAACAGGACTTTGTCAAAGACAATGCCCTCGACGCCCTCGAGCGTGTCGAGCGGGCGCAGCGCGCGGTTGCGCATCTCGGAGAGGTAGGCAAGCCGTTTTGTGCGCACATTGCCGTCAGGCATCGTGATGTTGGCAAAGCGGTCGAGGGGCACATGCTCGTCGTAGACGACCGTGTTGTGGCACGGCAGCAGGTGGCGCAGGTGCTGGAGGGCCGAGGCGCCGCGATGGCCACTGCCGTTCTCATAGATGCTCACATAGGTGTTTTTGGGCCCGAGTAAGCGCACAAGCTCAAGCAGGGCCTGGCCCCATGCCCCGGCAGCCAAGTGGCCGTCCTTGTCGTAGAGGCTGACGCTGATAAAGACCTTTTCGCGGTGCGGGTTGGCACACCCATGCATACGGTAGAGGCCCTCTTCAGGTCCGTTGAACTGGGCCTCGCACTGGGCGGCCAGGCGTGTATAGTGTGCAGGTGGGCGGAGGTACGAAGGCGCGAGGAGGGGCGTCAAAACCAGGAGAGCAAAGACGGTTCCGAACAGGTACTTCAGCACCAGCCCAAAGAGCCACCGCTTGGAGCCCCGTCGCGAGAGGCGCAAGCGTCCGCCACAGCACACCCGCCACCGACTGGCCCGTCGGTAGGGCCGGCTATCTGCCTTGCTGAGGAGCCCATGGCTGACCTCATTGGCATCGCTTCTTTCGATCGTGTCGATGGTGTACGGATCGGGATCGTCGTCCAAGGAAAACGGCGGCGGCGACGCAATGCCACCATTGAGGAACGCAACACGCTCGCCGTCGGGCGTCGTGGAACGCATGGTTATCGGACAAGGGCCCGCGCAACGGCGGGGTGGGTTAGGTCGTTCCTATGCGGCTGGATACGTCATTGGGGTGACGACCTTCTCGAAGGCAATGTCGCAGCGTGATGCACTCAAGTAGCGTAAATGTCTGCGATAGATTCGAGATGAGACAGCACGAGGATAGAGGGCAGTTGGGACGGCAGTGAGACTGTCGAAAGTGTACGGGGTTCACGGGTTCGTCATATACCGCAGACGGGATGTTGACGGAATGGCCTGCCAGGCGTTCGTACAAGCCGCTTGGGGTGCCCGTTGAACACAAGGAGAAGTACGTCACCACCAAAGTGCCGAGATGCACTAAAAGCTGAGCTTCAACATAGGGCGGAAGGTGCACGTGACTCAATTGTGGGTCGTCGTCTCCTTTGTATACAACTTTCTCTCTGGATCAACATACGACGTATTATGATGTACTGTACGACATAATTTCAGTTTTCAAAGTCTCAAGCTTCGTATTCATCTTGGGAACCGCAAGCAGGGCCCTAGAGCCAGAAGCCAGTTGGGATATAAGAGTATGAGCATCTGCCATCGAATCAGAGAACCATGGGGACATCCTCATCGCGGTTGTGTAGGTGACGAACGAAAAAGACGACGGTGTTGTGCTTCAAAATGGTGTTTGCCCATCTGTAGAAGACGGGCGAGGTGACGGTGGTTCTGTACGTGGTGTTGTAGACGAAGCACTTGGCAGATCCGGGGACGTTCCAAACGACGAGGATAATGAAGCCACTCTTGTTCCAACCGTACGACAGCGACAGCGCCCAGGGCCGGCCCAGGAACATGTCGGGCGCGAACGCAAAGGCAAACAAGTACAAAACGCCGAATGGCGGGCGCCGTCGAGCCCAGGTTATTGGGCTCTGTGACGTTGTAACCGTTGAGGCACTTGATCCACAGTAGGTACGTGCCGCCAGAGACGTGCAGGCCCGACGCCCAGAAGAACACGTCCCAGAAGGCGAGCACATAAACGAACACATAAATCTTCCAGCCGCGCAGGGTTTTCTTGATCGTGGCCCGTTCAAATGGGGATTGTGCACCACTTCGCCGGAATCCGAAGCGTCGACGCCATCCCCGTCCAGATGCCCGAGCCGCCGGAGTGCGGCCCAGGCTTCTGATGATATTCCCAAGCGGGATTTCATTTCGTGACATTCGAAATCGCTAAAAATCACGTCACGAGAATTTAAGCCATCCGGGGCCGGTTCAGAGATGTAGCAGCTGTTTTTCGGTTTGCTTTTTTTTTTTTTTTTTTTTTTTTTTTTTTTTTTTTTTTTTTTTTTTTTTTTTTTTTTTTTTTTTTTTTTTGTTGTGTTTGGTGAATTCCTGCCATTTTGGCAAGGCGTGCTCCTCATGGGTCCTGACGGCACCGCATGTCTTGATGCCGGACCCTGAGTCTACGCGTATTATCTGGTAATCCCAGGCACGGCAGGGTTCATTAATATCCCGGTTGAGCATCTCCGTCGATGTTAACAGTTGCATCCACTCGTTTCGACCCGGTTAGATTGGTAGACAATGGTTTGCGACGTGCCAGCATAGACGTTGAGGACAATTACATACGTTCAGACATGTAAACGCACCTGTCTCTCTGCACGCGACTGATGAGTAGCATATCGGCGCCGGAGTCCGCAAGACGATGATTGGGCCTACGGGATGTGCGTTTAGCAAGCGACCATCCGGGCGCCAAGTTCTTTTGGCGCGAGGGAGTGGAAGCTCCCGAGTTTGTAACGATGAGCCGTGCGGTGGCATGAGACTCAGCACCAGGCAGCAATTATAATGACAGCAAAATGACGACATATGCAAAAGGAAGACTAATCAAAAATCAAAAGCTTTTGAAATACGCTTCTGTATTGTTCGGGTTACGTTCACATGTTTTGTCCGTCAAAGGGTATTTGCGCAAATGTTCATGTAGAGTGAGAAACCAAGAAATCCAGACACTTGTGAGTTATCTTCTGTTTCACTTGATATCTCACTTGAATCTCAGGTGTGTCTATTTATCGTCGACATATTTTCATATTTTGAAGAGACTATTTTCACTCGTACATATCTTTTTATTCAAAGAGTTATTGCAGCATCTATTAGCGCCGGGTTCCTTGTGTATGCTCCAAGACGCGATTTGCTTGCATTGCCATTTTCTTGAAAATGATCTCAAAACAAAAAAACGTAGTAGAGCCAGAAATACACGCAAAATTAGCAAACTTTACAGCACATATACAGGACCGGAGGACTCCGTACTCTGTAATTATCTGACGTGCACCAATCGGGAAAGCACTGCTGGGAGTCCATCCTGCAGGCAAAGTAGTAATCTTAAAGTCAGCAGGCAGGTGCGATGGGCGATGGAGGGCTGCAGCACCTCTCTATCTTGATCCAGCCTTGCCAATTTCATGCCGTCCACGAGCGCAAGTCGCAAGTCGACGGTCGCAGTGTCCAGTACTGTCACTATTTTCGGTGGCAGCAGTCAGTCCAGTCCGTGCTGCAACTACAGTCACTGCAACCGCTGCACTCACTGCCATCGTTGCATTGCGTTGCCGCAACGGAAAATACGACAGAGCAGTTCCTACGGAAGCCACCTCGTCGGTTGCTGGCCCCTCCTTCTCTTTTGGGTTTGTTGTGATTTCGGAGTCTGGCTGCGCCTGGTGTGGTCGCAGATACTCAGGCCTGCTCTGCCCTCTGTGGTCCTCTTTCCTAGCCGCCTGGATTTCTTGTTGACGTCCCGTCTTCACTTTCTTTCTCCTTTCCATTTGCCCCTTTTCGTCATCCACTTTGTCTTCCTTTTTGTCTCGCGCGACAAAGTTTTGCCGCAATCTTGTTGGGTTCGCAAGACAGAACACCATTTCGTTGCGACGGCCGCGTCGCTTTACACCCAAGATCAGTCTCGTCGCATTCCCTCTGTATTGCGTCGAATCAAGCTGATTCTCATCATCTCCTCCTTTTCCCTGTCCATCGCATTCGCGCATCGCATACAAAAATCAACGACACTCGTCATATTTTGCACCATATCCCGCCAATCTCCCTCCTCTCCCGCCATGGCTCGCGAAGGCACGCGCTCGCAGACCGGCCACGCCGCGCCGCGCGTCTTCCAGACGGTCGACACGGCTCCCGTTATTGCGCGCAAGAAGTCCACCAAGCCCAAGGCGGCGGCTAAGCCTGCGACTGCTACTGCTGCTGCTGCTGCGAAGCCGACAGGCGTCACCAAGAAGAAGGCGGCGCCTAAGAAGGAAATCTCCCAGAAGGAGGTGTCCAAGAAGGAGGGTGCTGTTGCCAAGGTGCGTCTCCAAAGGTGTCGCGTGAGCAGTGTGGCCACAACGTGCGGCTCTCGACTCGAGACATCATCCACTAACATCAGATAGGCCAAGGCGGCGACGAAAAAGGTTGTCAAGAAAGCTGCCGGCAAGACGGAAAACAAGGTAGGTCAAACACTCTTCCCGGACCCGTTCCCAGGCCGTTCCCTGTCCATTGTATCGACATTCAGCTAACCGTCCCTCGTTCAAGCCCAAGGCCCTCTCCAAGGCCCCTCTCGTCGGCCCGTCAAAGTCTGCCCCCAAGACGACCGAACCTGTCGCTGCTTCATGAACGCAATGGGGGGGAAGTGAAATGACAGTGACTCGGATCGAGTCTGTGCTATTTTTGTTTGTTAATACTTTGTTATGTTGTTTTAGAGGGGGGGTGGGGGGTAATTCTTGGAACATGGAAGGGTATCAGGGAAGCAAGAGATGGGGCACTCCAAGGATCTCAACGCCTAGAGTCGCAGCTCAAGCTGGACAACTTCCTGCTGGGAAGCGAAAACGGTCGCTCTCGGTCGGGGATATGGAAACGGAGCGTGTGTGCTATGAAGCTATGTTATGCATTTTTGTATTGTGCTTGCCACAGAATTTAGGATCTTGTATCGCCTGTGTTGAAATTATTCTGTTTTCTGGAAACTTTGCCCGTTCGCTGGTCAAATTCGTGATGGCATCAGAAGGGTCTGTTGTGAAAGCAATGTTAAGTTCAGGTCAGGCACAACATGCACAATCGCTGGATTAGAATTCAGCACTTGAGGACGTATTAAATGTCCCTGGCCTGGCCAACGTTCGGCGGGTGTGTCCACTGTAAATCGCGAATCGCAATCCCAGGTTTTGCTGCTCAATACGGAGCCCGCAGGCCGCACCCGCACCTGCCAGCACCAATCAGCGCCTTCCTGCCCTGGCGCTGCCCGCTGGGCTGCTCCTTCTGTGCGCATGCTCAGCACGCTCTTTCCTGTTAGCGCGCCCCATTTGGTTCCATTTCAAAGTCGCGCCACATGCTGTCGTTTGTCGCGACTTCCCACGATCGATTTGGCCATTTTGAGCTTCCTGTGTGCCCTCACCACCGACGACCTCCCAACGTCCAGCATCACCCTGTCCCTCCTCTGCGTTCCTCCGACACTCGCGGTCATCATTACGGACTCAGGCCCACCCAATCGATTGCGAATCCGTCAGTAGCGGCACTCCTGTGCGGCGCAAGACATGGTCAGCGCGGCCGCATCTCGGCCACGATGCATCTAATCAAGCCATCCTGGCTGAGCCATAGCGGTAGGTTGGACGGCAGACACTCTCTTCTAGTTCATATGGATAATGCACATGGATATTTGTACACACCGCACACTGACACACGCTGACCCACACGCCCAGGCGAACAAAAAGACTTTGAGGTCTACAGCTGCCACGTCTCGCCCGATGGCAAGAGACTGGCCACGGCCGGCGGCGATGGCCACGTCCGCGTCTGGTCCACCGAGGCCATCTACAACTCCAACACCCCCTCCTACACCGCACCGCGCCAGCTCTGCCACATGAGCCACCACCTCGGCACCATCCACTCCGTCCGCTTCTCACCCAACGGCCGCTACCTCGCCTCCGGCGCCGACGACAAGATCATTTGCATCTACCGCCTCGAGGCGTCCGCCCCCTCTCACACCGCCTCCTTCGGCACCAACGAGCCGCCGCCCGTCGAGAACTGGAAGACCTACAAGCGCCTCATTGGCCACGAGAACGATGTCCAGGACTTGGCGTGGTCGCACGATTCGTCCATTCTCGTGTCGGTCGGCCTCGACTCCAAGGTCGTTGTCTGGTCGGGCCACACGTTCGAGAAGCTCAAGACCCTGTCGGTGCATCAGAGCCATGTCAAGGGCGCCACATTCGACCCGGCCAACAAGTTCTTCGCGACGGCCAGCGACGACCGCACCATCAAGATCTTCAAGTTCACGCCGCCGCCGCCCAACGCCACCCAGCACGACCTGCTCAACAACTTTGTCCTCGAGACCACCATCAGTGCCCCCTTCAAGAGCTCGCCACTCACCACCTACTTTCGGCGCTGCTCCTGGTCGCCTGACGGCAACCACATCGCGGCCCCCAACGCCGTCAACGGCCCTGTCAGCTCCGTCGCCATCATCGAGCGCACGCGCTGGGACAGCGAGATCAACCTCATCGGCCACGAGGGTCCCACCGAAGTCTGCATGTTCTCGCCGCGCCTCTTTTACACCAAGAAGCCGACGCCCAACGGAGACTCATCCAATGGTCTGAGCAATGGCAATGGCACCAACAGTGCGGCGCGCGAGGCCGAGAGCTTGGTCACGGTGATCGCTTCGGCCGGCCAGGACAAGACGCTCAGCATCTGGAACACGAATACGTCGCGCCCCCTCGTCATCCTCCAGGACATTGCCTCCAAGTCCATCTCCGACCTCGCCTGGACCCCCGACGGCCAGACGGTCTTCGCCTCCAGTCTCGACGGCAGCATCGTCGTCGCCAAGTTTGAAGAGGGCGAGCTCGGCTGGGTCGCCCAGTCCGAGGAGACCGACAAGGCCCTGCAAAAGTTTGGCGCCTCCCGCAAAGGCATGGGCATCGCCGAGGACGTCGACGGCCTGCACCTCGAGGCCCACAGCAAGGCCGGCGAGCTGCGCGGCGCCGAGTCACGCATGGGCGCCCTCATGGGTGACGCCAGCGGGGCTAGCGGCGCCAGCACACCCCAGCCGGGCACCGCGACAACAAACGGGACGGCCAAGACCAAGTCTGGGGGTGACGCGAACGCGAACGGCGATGCGAAAGACGGCAAAGACGGAAAAGACGATAAGGACCAGACAGCCGCTGCTACACCCGCCGCAGCAGAACCCAAGTCAGCAGAGGAAGAGACGGCAGAGAAGCGCGCTGAGCGAATACAAACACTGAAATCGCGTGTGACCATTACGAAAGACGGCAAGAAGCGCGTCGCACCTCTCCTCGTCTCGTCATCCGGCACCGGCCAGTCCTCGCTGCCACAGTCGCAGCTCGTCGGCACAACAAGTACTGGCAAAGCCAGTCAAGTCGACACACCCCAGACCATTCTCGACCTGTCACGGCCGGTTGACGGACTGCCGAGTGGTGGCATCGCGTCCATGTTGCTGGGCACGAAGCGGAAAGCCGCCGTGGTTCTAGAAGGCGAAGATGACGTGACCGACCCGTCTGCTAAGCGCTCGAGCGGGTTGACAGGTGCTGCTGGCGCGACGCCGACCGGACCAACACCCATCCTCACCAACGGCATTGAAGGCACAGAGCCGGCCGCCTTGCAAGCTGCGCCACGCGGCATCGTGCCGACACCCGAGTTCATCCGACCTGCCGTCATCAGCCCCGCTCTGACCATCTCCCAGGTGCGGCTCGGTATCCCCAAAGTGCGCGCCCACATCCTGCGGCCACTCGAAAAGGGCGTGCTGCAAGGCGAGAGCACCCTCGATGAGGCGTCGCGCATCTCGGAAAACCTCGTCTTCGAGGCCCGCAACCCGGACCAGTACCGCGACCCGTCCCACATTACTGTGACAAAGCGCGGCGAGCTCGTGTGGCAGGACTTCTTGCCCAAGGCGGTGCTCCTGGTGACGGGCAACAAGCACTTTTGGGCTGCCGCCTGCGAGGACGGCACCATCTACATCTGGACGCCCGCCGGCCGCCGGCTCATCAACGCCATGATTCTCGAGGCCCAGCCTGTGATTGTCGAGTGCCGCGAGCACTGGCTGCTCTGTGTGACTGCCGTTGGACTCGTGTACGTGTGGAACGTCCAGACCATGCAATCACCGCACCCGCCTGTGTCGTTGGCGCCGATCCTGGACATTGCCATCCACTCGCTGCACCAACACTCCGCCACTGCTGGGCCCGGCGTGACGTCGGCCCACCTGAACTCAAATGGCCACATTGTGGTCACCCTCAGCAACGGCGACGGCTACTACTACGCGCCCAATCTCTACACGTGGCAGCGCCTGTCCGAGTCGTGGTGGGCCGTTGGCAGCCAGTACTGGAATAGCAACGACAGCAGCGTCAGCACGCTGCAGACCACTGCGGTTGGTCCTGTCACCGCCGCCGATGTGGCCGCCAACGGGACGCCGTCGATAGCAAAGGACGCCAGCGCCGCCGACACCGCCACGACCGTCTCGTCCGGCATCATTCCCTTTTTGGAACGCCACACTACCAACGAGTTCCTCCTCAAGGGCCGCGCCTACACCCTGCAGCGCCTCATCAAGACCCTGCTGGCGCGCGACGGCTTCGAGGGCTTCGAGGCCAGCGTCAGCATCGCCCACCTCGAGAACCGCATCGCTGGTGCCCTGCAGCTCGGCGCCCGCGACGAGTTCCGGCTGTACCTGTTCATGTACGCCAAGCGACTGGGCACCGAAGGCCTGCGCGGCAAAGTGGAGGAGCTGCTCAACAGTCTGCTCGGCGGCGTTCTGCAGGATCCAACAACGACCACCGCCCTGTCAAAGACGGCGAACACCAGCAAAGCCTTTGGCTGGGCCAGCCGGACGGGCGACCTGTGTGGCTGGGACCGCAAAGAGCTGTTGAAAGGTGTCGTCATGATCTTAGGTATGTCCTGCCCCCGGGACACCATGGGCTGTGTATATTTTATACCGTGGTTTTACGTTGTATCTCTCTAACAAACCTAGGCAAATTCCGTGAATTGCAGCGCCTGACGGTGCAGTATGCACGCGTCCTCGAGCTCACTAACGACGGCGATGACGATGCCGACGACGCTGGCGAGAGTATGATCGTTGAGGCATGAGGCACGAGTGATCGACATGTTGTTGTGAAAGCATTGGATGGTAGGGTGTTCTCGTTGTGTTCCCTTTTTTTTTGTTTTTGTTTCCTTCGTTGGTTCAGAGTTTGGCGTCTTGGGTTGGCGGGTGAGGTTCTCTTTGGTGGTCTGATGGTACACTTGTCATCTTTTCAGTTTCCTCTGGATGTGGACTATTGGTCTCTTGTTTCAAAACAATGCTTTTCAGTTCTTTGGTTTCGTTTGAATTTCTGCCACTGTCCTGGACTCCACTGCCATGCTATTATATTGTACATCATTCAGCTATGCATTCATGTTTCTTGTTTGTATTCAAGTTCATGAATATTGTGGGCAATTCGATCAAAGCCGAGATGAGCACGACACTGGTACACAGCCTGGGTCCCGCCGACGCGCCACACACAACAAAAGTGTGTAGTCGAAGCGCGTGCCAAGTGGTGTTCAGCCCCCAAGCAGCCGTTTGCACTCCCCAACTTCTTCGACTCCTATTGCGTTACAGACACCACCATCTTCTGCACGGCACGGCTGTTTCCATTAACACACGGCGCAATGGAGCGAACAATGGCAAGGCTGGCAGAATACCACATATCAAATTTCTTCCAGCAGAACGCGCCGATCACGCAAGGCCAGTGCAACGGACATGCAGCGGCTACGACCGACGAGTCTGTCACGCCGACGGCTGTCCAGGGCGGAAGTAGCTATACGGTCGCGGCGGGCACGTGCATTGTCCAATTTCGTAACCAGGACTGGCCCTTCGACCTAGAGTTCGTTGGCTACATTACGTACTGGTCACGGGCAGCTGTGGACCGTCGACCCTACCAGGGCAACAAGTCACAACAGACAAAGAGTTTGACTTGAAGATCGTATTGGACTGATCATGTTTGCACCGATATACCGTCGAGAATTACTATGAATTACACTCTGCTAATGTGAGGCCGTTACATCATGTGCTAGGGGGTATCGATTCACACTCTTTGGCATGCATTATTATACGGCCGTGATCCGCATCGACGTGTCGTCATGTCGCCTTCCTCCTCCGGACTTCGACTTTGACATCCACTGGCGGGATGATGGTCTGCCCAATCCACAGGTTCTTGGGTTTCGTTTCGAGGGCTTTGAATTCAAAGTTGGTGAGAAGGTGGGCTAGAATCATCTTGAGCTCATGTGCCACAAAGAAACGACCGGGGCTGTTCTGTTAGCGGGAAGGCGACTTTCACATTTGACGACACAGCCGGAAGACACTTACCATGCATGCCGGCCGTGGCCAAAGGCCAGGTGGCTGTCACTCGTGGTGACCATGCCCAGCTTGAGGCCACGCATCGCGTCGGCCGCCATCTGCTCGGGCGTTTTCGTGTCGTCGTGTCCGCCTCCGGCGCCCGCTGGCGCCGCGACTGTGGCAGCTTCGTAGGCCTCGCGCTGCCGCGCATACCGAAACGCAACGTACTGGTCCGGGTTTGCATACAAGTCCGGGTCGTGGTGCGTACCGGCCAGATCCAGCATCAGCAGGCCGCCGTATGGCACATGCCATCCCTCGGCCGCATTGGTGATCCCGCCCGGTGCAATGACTTTGCGTTTGACCAGTGATGTGGCAAAGTTGCTGAGGCGCATGCTTTCGCGGATGGCACTGTCGGTGCGCCAGAGACGGGCAAGCGAGGGCTTGGTCCAATGGTTGTCAGGGTTGTCGGGTGACGTCTCCCGCGCCGCCTGGACCTCTTCGCGGATGCCCTCGATATAGGCCGGGTCGGACGTCAACAGATCGATAATGACGAAGAAACCGGTCAGCACAGTCGTGTGGATGGCGGCGAACTCAATGGGCAGCAGGCGCTTCGAGATGGCGACAGGGTCGAGCTCGGCTCTGCGGTCCTCGGCCAGGGCCATGCGTATGTGCCAAGTGATGAAGTCCTCGTTGACCTTGTCCCTGGCTTCGCTCGTCTCAGGGGACGTCATGACACGGATACGCTCCAGGATGAGCGGCTCCAGGAAACCGTGGGCCCGGCGCCAAAGCCGACGGTTGGGGATGCTGGCGAGGCGGCCCACGAGCGGGTGCAGCAGTTTGGGGAACATGTTGAGCAGGAAGCTGTTCGTGACGACCGTGTCGGCAAACTTGACGAATGTGTCGAGCAGCGGCTGGTTGCGGCAGGCGTCCGGGCCCACGAGGAGGAGATTTGTAATTTGCGGCACCATGGCCAGCCAGGCGTCCCAAAGCTTAATCGTGTGCCATTCGCCATCACCGGCCATTGCGTCGCCACCGCCAAAGGCTGCATCGACAGCCACAATCACCTCGTTCTCAACAGCTGGAAGCAGACCGGGCAGGTGCCGAGCCAGGTTGCGGTGGACAACGCGTGCGTGGAAATCCTCGTCAACGGGCGAGTGCTTGTGGCCGTGGTGGTCGCCAGGGCCGCGTGGTGGGACGGGTGGCAGGCCGTGCTTGGCCGCATAGGCTCGGGCATGCGCGTGGGCGTCAAAGATGAAATTGTGCTCCGTATAGAGCACATCGCCGTGAGCGGCATGTGCCGACAGGATGTGGTCCGGCAGGTCGAGCATCCAGGCCGTCTGGCTGCGGGGCACGACGACTTCCTGCGGCCGCGAGGCTGCCGACGGCACAATAAACGCCTTGTTCCGTTTGGAGAACTTGTTGTAGCCCTCGTCGACCCAGTCGTTGAAGTAGAAGATGTAGCCGAACCAGTTGCGCAGAGTCGCAATGACACTGTCGCCGTAGCCGACACGGGGCAGGGACCGCGGGTAGCGGGGCTTCAGGGCGCAGTCAGCCAGGAAGGCCGCGACGAGAAAGGCCGCGACGGCGGCAATGATACGGGCGACTGTCAAGCGGGCAGCCAGTGCGGTGAGAGACTCGACAGCGTGGGAGACGAAGAAGCTCAAGAGACAGGCTGCAATGCTGATGAGGTTGGACGGCAAAGATGCGCCGGCTGGTGACGTAAAACAGAACGCCGTGCTCGGAACGGCGGCGGCGGGCACCGGGTGCGGTCCGGTGGACGTATTTGTCGCCATTGTGACGGAGAGCAAGGCGTTGCGCTCAAACCGATTCTGTGGGCGACGGTCAAAACGAGGCAAAATATTGACGACGGGGGAAAGGAGAGGGGGGAAGAAGTAAGCAGTGAGATACGAAATGAGAAATGACGTACAAAAGGCGGAAAGAGCAAATAAAGGGAAAGCGCGATGCTTTATCGAGGCCTGGCTTGCTCCTTCCTTCCAACGACCTCGGCTTTTGTCGCTCAGCCCTATGATTCGTGAGGCGAAGCCAGGATTCGTACGTCGCAAGTGTCTTGCGTCTTATCTGCAGCTATCCTATTGTCGTCGTTTTTGTACTGCAGTCCCTGTTGTTCACTTGCGGAGGCTCAGTGGTTTTGCACAGTTCAAGAACTCAGTCTTGTTTGTCGGCCGCACCCAAAGCTGTGTCTCTGTCTTTCCGAGTGGTGATCATTTGGCGCGACACTTTGTCTTCGACCAAACATGTTTGGGAAGTGGCTATTCTTATTGTTGTTCTTTTGTCGTATTTGCTCTCTGCTATTCCTCCTCTTTGCTGTGGCACGCTCCCTCTCAGCTTACCGTGTTTCAAGGGCTCTTAAAAGTCTCCGAAGTCCGGGTCAGCAATTATCGCGAAATGCACTGCTGGAGAAGGCGGATGGCGTGAACCATAATGGCAATTTACAGGTAAGAGCGACCTGGCACACACAGCAAATTCCAGAAAGAGAAGGAGCAGGGCAGCGTTTCTCGGGGTCGCGGGTAATTCGCTATCGCTACGCTTTGCTCTTGCACCGTCGCTCTCACTCCATGCTTATTTCCACTTCTTTTTTTTGTTTGACAAAAAATCCCCATCACTACAGAGCGTCTCAAATTGAAGGTGTCTTGGTCAGGGGTAGCTCTGGCGCTGGAGTATGTTGTAGTGCAGACCACAGCTAAGCCAGTGGTGATTTGACAGGAAGGTGCGTCCCAAGTGTATGCGACGGAGGTAAACGGAAGGAGCATTCGGTACAGGACAATGTATACATTCAGAAGTTTTTTTTATAGAAATGAAGAAGAAGACGAAGAGCACGAAGAGCATATAAATGTGATAATCTCAGCTGGAAATATGGGAAAGTTGTGGATTTTGCAAAAAAAAAAAAAAAAAAAAAAAAAAAAAAAAAAAAAAAAAAAAAAAAAAAAAAAAAAAAAAAAAAAAAAAAACTTATCGGAAGTCACAGCGCTGTGCAATATGACACGAGACAAAACAAAATTACGTCGTGAAACGGCAGAAACGCAGAAAAGACGTGAAAAAGGACGAACATGGCAAACAAAATTCAGCGAATAGGAATACGCGGAGTCGGTTGTTTGAACGCTTGGATCTCTCCATGTCTAGCAGCTTAGGTGTGAGCACTTAAACCTCCTGCCCCTGGCCGCTTCTCAGCATTGCTAGGCAGTTATCTGTGTTTCACCAACACGCGACTTTTGAACAAGCGGTATCACAGAGAGAATTGTATTCAAGAGTAATGTGCAGTTATACAACATGGTGTGTTGTGGGTTGTTGGTGTGGTGAATATCTCTTTTGAAGTGACATTTATTAACATCTTATTCAATTTAGTTTTGTTCTTTATTAAAACATAGAAGCCAATAAAAGTTAACTACGTTTGTGTACATTTATTGTCATAATCAAAACACTTGCAAGAAACTACATTAAATAATAATCTGTTTGAATAAAACTAGCTAAATGTAAAAAAAAAACCACACAAAATGCAAAACGTAAAATCCATCCGCTTTATGCCATATCTGCTCAGCTTATCCACCGCCTCACTCTACTGTACCTTCACAGACCGACGCTTCTTGCCAACACCAACACAAACATAATAGTCCCGGAACAGCGAAGAACAGTCATTCTGTCGAGTCAGTTTCATTACAAAAATAAAAGAAAATAATAATAATAAATCAATGCGTGTAACGGAGACATGACTCACCCCAACGGCCGGATTCCACTTGTAGAATTCGGCCAGCGTAAACTTGTTCTTGTTGTTGGTGACAATTTTTTGGCACGTGTCGCCCTTGGCCACCTTGTAGTAACTGTTGCACGACGGATCGATGCCGTCCTGTACGGGGGATGGCCCCTTGGTCGGTGTGGGCGTTGGCGAGTGCGAAGACGTCGGCTTGGCGGTGGGCGTGCCGGGGACGCCGACACAGACATACGTGTCGAGCCAGAGACCCGAGCAGTCGGTGCCGATGGCCGGGTTCCAGCCGTAAAAGTCGTCGAGCGAGAAGGTGCCGTACTGGGCCACAATTTTGGCGCACGTGTCGCCCTTGACGACCTTGTAGAAGCGCGTGCACTTGTCCGTCAGGCCGTCCTGCGTGGGCGACGGCAGGGGCGAGCCGGTGGGCGACGACGACGTCGGTTTGGAGGTGGTGGGCTTTGTGGTGGAGGTGGCGGTGGTGCCGATGCAGACGTACGTGTCGATCCACAGACCCGAGCAGTCGGTGCCGACGGCCGGGTTCCAGGCATAAAAGTCGGACAGCGAAAAGGTGCCAAACTTGGAGGCCAGCTTGGCGCATGTGTCACCCTTGGCCACTTTGTAGAAAGAGACGCCTTGTCATGTCAGTGACGACCAAATCAAAGGTCAAGCATAATTTTCGAGCAAAACAAAATAAAAAAAAATAAAAAAAAATACGGCGACGACTTACAATCTGGTGTGATGCCATCTTGTACGGGCGACGGGATGGGCGAGCCATTGGGCGCAGTGGGCGTTGCCGGGGCAGAAACGGTTCCGGTTCCGGTTCCGGTCCCTGCTCCACCACTGGTTGGATCGCCTGATGTCGGCGAGGGCAGGGGCGGTGTGACGGACGGACTCGTAGGAAGAGCACTAAGGCCGTAGTTTTGTTCAACACAGTACGTCTCGCCGGCAATGACGCCGTCCGAGCAGTTCCAGCCGGTGATGGGGTTGTAGACGGCAAACTGTTCCACATTCAGGTCCCAGGCAGCGGCAATGGTGGCACATGTGTCGGTTGCGGAGGCGACGACACTCCAAGTGCAGTCACGCCGTTGGAGTACAGCAGCCGATGCCGCTGAAAGCAAGCCTGTCACGGTGACAGCGACTTTGAAGAGAGAGGGCATCGTGATGTAGTCCAGTAAATGCGTTGGAAACAAAATCTAGTGGCTAAAAAGAGAAGACAACGAAAAGAAAAAGAAAAAAGGAAGGAGAAAATAGCAAAAGAAAAAGAAAATAAAACAGTTCCAAATTGACTTTAAGCTTAAGATGACTGGTTAACATAAAACAAATCAACATAGTGGTTGTTGAGTGGTCGTTGAGTGGGCGTTGACAAGTCTCTTATACTGGCATTCCTTGGGTGGTGACGATCCATTTCTGTTGTTGACTTCATTTCGGGAGTGGTTTGTACTGTAGCTGCACCACAATGCCACCCCATTCTACGTCGTACGATCGCCCTTGTTAATTGAGACTGGTAATCGTAGGGGAATAAGGTAAACGGTGAAATAAAATGAGAAAACCAGACGAGAGGCCGCGAAAGCGACCTGTAATCGAAAAGGAATACCTTGCCAATTGTGTGGCGATGCCCTTCTTCGTTTCTTTGTTACTTGACTTATTTTTTCTTTAAAAGAAAATCTGTTCCCTCTCCTCTCCGGCCATCCTTCGACAAGGCCCAGCACCCGTGCCTAATTATATTACCGGCCGCGTAACAGAGGGCCGGAAACCGGGCGGCAGACGGCATGCATCGTCGTCTGATTTTGAGGACAGCTGCGGACAATTGCAGAACGTCGCCTTTGCTTCTTGAGAGTACATTGTGAAGGATTGGGGCATTGCACCTCTCTAATGAAGGGACGCCGACAAGAGAGAGAACGAGGGTGCCAGTGAACAGAAGAAAACGCGAGATGGGCCGGCTTGTTATTAAAAGGATCCCCAGACACCTCAGCATAGATTAACTGCACATTGCTTTCGGCCACTCTGCCACTGTGCCTCACTGTTGTCATTTGTCTGTCCAGGTATCCATTCAACGAAAGACGTTTATTCGTGCCATTTCATCCATCTACGTATGGCCCGTATCTGCTGTCTCCTCTGAGAATCGGTGTCATGGCCACCCTCGTATTCCCAAGTCTGCATTCATACGTCACCTAGATCCTTTGTACGGCCTAGTCAAGGCACCCGGCATAGCCATCCCATGCCGTCTTTCCACGCGACAGATACCACATTTTCGCCTCGTCTGCAATTTGGTCAGAGTCTCTCACCATCTCTCTCTCCGTCTCA